>QUZF01000033.1:90015-250512 GCA_003693555.1 Coccinonectria pachysandricola
CTTAAAACCCCCCCCCCCCCCCCCCCAAAGAGACGTTTATTAGACGACAGATTTTTCGACGCCCTCGCACGACCAAGGTGACGACGACGCAGGCCTCAAATCAATCAACAACGTCCCCTTCTATCGCTTTGCACATCGGTAATCATCTTTGGTAACCTGGCTGTTGATACTGTCACGTTTGTTTTATCCACAAACGGATGTCGCGACCGCCGATGCTATGACTGAGGTCGGGTCTGCCGACCTATCGAGGCTGCTCCAATCAAAGCGCAATGAGTGCAGGTAAGCCGTCATTCATTTGATAGAGCGAATTTTTCCGATCGTATTCATGTAATTTTTGACGTGCTGACCTCTCTCAGTTCAATCGTGACGTCGCGAAAGCGAAAGCTGCGCGAGCTGTTCGCCGTCGCGACCCAGGTGGATAGCCTGCCTCAGCCGGTCCTTACCAACCCCGACGCGCCGACCACCACGCGCGCCGAATGGCAGTTTCTCCAAGCCAACGACATCTTCCAGTACGTCTTGATAAAAATGCATTGGGGATCTCGGTCGCGTCGATTACACACGGTTATAGCATGCACCACTTGCGACGTTTACTGACCGTAATACAGAGGCAAGACGCTGAACGAAGCTAACATTCCACCGCGACCAACACTTGATTTGACCTACTTCAGAAAGTCACTGGCCAAGTCTGTCTTCGTCGATATCGAATCGTTGCCAACGCCAGCGCTGGAGGGGGAAAAGAAGTCGGATACTGTATCGAAAGTTCGGAGTAATGGCCAGACGACCGATACGCTGCCAACGCCGAATGCCACGCAGGCTCCTCACGTAAACGCGACGACAAATGTTCCGCCGACCGCAATTCCGCCTCCCAATGTTCCTCGTCAGCTACCGCCACAGCCTAGTCAGGCGTGGCAACCAATCGTGAATGGCATTGGGAGTCCAGTCGCGACACCCGGTTCTACCGCATCGACCTCGAACAACGGCACCGCGCAGACGAAGTCGGATGTGCGGGCAAGCGCTGAAGTAACGTCTAGGTCGCCGCAGACGCAAACGCAAACGCAAGTGACCTTCACGCCAGGGACGAAGGGACCAGCGCTCGTGGTTGACAATGTAGAGGATTCTCCACGGAACAAGGACCTGCCCGTTACTGGATCTTCAGCTGCAGTGGGAAACAAGCTGCTGTTAACGAAGGCCCCGACAGATAATGCGCGACCTCCAGATGCTATATCATCACCAGGATCTACCACTCACAGTGTTGCAACTCCTGCACCTGTCGACGCATCCACTGATACAAGCCCGGATCATGAGGGACCTCAGTTTCCGCCAGCATCATCACGAAAGCCTGGGCCGGACGCGAACGGCCAAGCGGCCACGCCTACGCCAACCGCTCATCTACCATCTATGGAGGATTTGAAGGACAGAGTGCTAGCCGCGCCCCCCGACTCAGCTGAAGCTCAGCTTCTTCAAGAATCTTTCCGGTCCAGCGCTGCAGCTGCCAGCCCGACCCCCGAGCCGAAGGCCGAAGGCACAAAAGCGACCTCTGAAGATGCTCAGATGACTGATGTCGATAATGATGTCGCTGTTGTCGAGCCTGCTACCGAAGAGGCGAAAGATCACGAGGCCGAAGACAACGATGGAGCGAAGGGCGTGCAAGTCAGTTCTGTGAAGGAGACGCAGGAGATTCCCGACAGCCAGGAAGAGATACACGATGTGATGGAAGTCGATGGTTCAGGAGTGGGTGCGAAAGTTGAAAATCAGACTGCCATACTGCAGCAACCCAAACCTACTCATGATTCTCCGACACCCGAAGCTACCAAGACCACGCATAGAGATGTGTCAGAAGTATCTGAACGAGCTGTTACCCGAGTTTCTTCTGGCGTCATGCGACTCAAGTCTGTCAACGAGATCGTCGGAGCCTCTTCCCGTCCCACGCCCACTCTCGAGCGAACCACTACCAGCAAATCCTCCGAGAATGACCAGCTCACTCCCGTTACCTCTACCCCCAAATCCCCGAGCTTTCGACACAAAACCCTGTCCCATCACCGCCGAGATCGGTCTAGGAGCCAGCCACCTGCCGTCATCTTCGAGAAGCAACCGAAGCGCATCGATCAGAACATGGTGACCTCTGACCATAGAGATACGATGCAGCCCACCGATGATTACTATACCCCCCTCTTTGTCCAGGGCTTCGCTGGGAGCTCATCTTGGATGCAGCCAATTGAAAAGATTCTATTTACAGCCAACAAAACCGTCGCAACACCCGATGCTAACCTCGCGATTCAAGATCACCAAGCTTGCAAAGTTCTTCGCCGAGTATATCATCTTCAGCAGCACGATAAGTGGTCGCTGCGACAGCCAAAGCGCTGCCCCGAGCCGACCCGACCACCGTCACAGTGGGACGTGATGCTACAGGAGATGAAGTGGATGCGCACCGACTTCCGAGAGGAGCGAAAATGGAAGCGGGCCGTTGCTCGAAACCTTGCCGTTGCTTGTGCTGAATGGCATCAAGCCTCTCCTGAGGAGCGGAAACTTCTCCAAGTCCCTGCCGTCATCCCTCCCAAGCCGCAGCCTGGGGCTGATGTTTCGATGGTCGATCTAGACGACGGCGCCGCTGTCCCCGACCTGGTTCATACCGACGATGTGGATTCTGTGGATGATCTTACGGAAGACCTCACCCTAACCGTTGCCCCTTCAGCCATCTTCGCGCTGCAAGAGGACGATGTCGTGTTTGGTCTAAGGCGGACTGCCGCGTCGGATCTACTGCTAGACGAGCTGCCTATGTATGGAGCCCCTCTCAAGGTACCCAAGTTTGATCTTACCGGCCCCGAATACGACCCCGATGCCAGCTGGCGACGACCTGCTCTGCCTCTCAGTAAGTATGTCGAAGGCCAGATGAAGCTGGTGTCCGAGGGCCCACCCAAGAAGCGCAGTCGCTTTGACTATCAAGACGAAGACTCCGAGGACGAGGATGATGGGGTGTTTGTTGGCCCTCAAGTCGAGTCCAGCTTCAAGCTACCGCCCGATACCAACGAGGTCGCACTATTCCACCCCGAGATGAAGCACATCCGCGACCGCTTACATGCTGGTCACCAATTCCGTCCACCCTCCGAGCATCCGATGCCATCGCAAAACTTCTACGAGAGCCGGAGCTCTTCGCAATGGACTCTGTCTGAAGATGACGAGCTGCGGAGTCTTGTGCGTGAGCATTCTTACAATTGGTCTTTGATATCCAGCCTCCTCTCATGTCGATCCCTCTTCGCCTCTGGTGCCGAGCGAAGGACGCCCTGGGAATGTTTCGAAAGGTGGATCAACCTCGAAGGGCTTCCGGCCGATATGCAGAAGACGGCATACTTCAAGGCATACAACAGCCGTATCGAAGCAGCGCAGCGCGTAGTCATGCAACAAAACCAACTGGCGGCCCAGCAAGCGAGCGCGAATGGCGGCACCGTCACGCCGGTTCGCCGACGAACATCCACGCCGCTAAGGGTGGAGAGACGACGTAACCAGAAGCACCTGACCCTTATCGACGCCATGCGGAAGTTGGCCAAGAAGCGGGAGACGGCCATTCAAAAGCAGCAACACACGGCATCGCAGAATGCCGCTAACAAGAAGAACAATGACCCCATGTCAGCGCGACCTACCAAGACACCCCGCGAGTACAGCTTACTGCGTTGGGAACGTGACCAGGCTCTCGCGGAAAAGATGACGCAGTACGCGCAACGGCAGCAGGATGCCCAACGACGGGTGAGTAACGTAGCCAACAAACCGAAGGCGGGCCTCACTGACTCCATTCCTAAGGCTGCCATGCAAGCCAGAGCACAGAGTCAAGCAGCAGCGCAGATGGCTGGCACTCCAGGTGCTGGCCAAGTCGGGCAGACCGGACAGACCGGACAGAACGCTGCCGTTGCCGCCGCCGCCGCCGCCAATGGAGCTGGTCGTGTCAATATTCCCAATCAGCTTGCTGCCGCAGCCGCCGCCGCCCAGAATCGACCCCGAATGCCGATGCAATCTCCAGTCAACGGCATGGGAGGCATACAGTCTCATGTAACCGGTGGTCTTGTTCCCCCAGCGCAGATGAGCGGAGTCACGCAGGCTCAGATGCAGGCTATGCAGACTCAACACAACCGGATGCCCATGCCAAATCCCCAGCCGGACGTCAACTTGATGATACGTGCTCAACGCATTTCGGAGCAACAGAGGGCCGCCGTACAGATGCAGCATGCTGCTGGACCCGGAACCCCTGGATCAGCAACTGGCAGCCAGCAGAGTCCCCCACCAAACATGCGTAATGGAGTCAACGGGGTCAATGGTGTCAACGGACTGAATCCCCATAATGGCGTGAACAACATGGGCCAGCGGCAACAGCAGCAACAGCAGCAGCAGCAGCAGCAGCAACAGCAGAGCTTCATCAACAACGCCCAAGCGATGATGGCTTCGTTCAATGCCAACAATGCTAATAGCAGTAACGCCAGCACTGGCCATGCCAACCAGTCCTCGCCGCCCGCAAACGGTTTGCATATGCCCTCGGGCGCGGGTGCAGCGAGCTCTCCCGGCCCCCGCCCATTACCACAACTTCCACCCAGCATTGCCAATCAGCTGCATCAGCTCGAGGCGCAGTTTCGTGCTAAGAACTCCAATCTCACTCCAGAGCAAGCCCGGCAGCTCGCAACAGAGCACCTCACACGTGCCATGATGGCCCAGCGTCAATCTGCCATGAACGCAGCCGCCGGTGCAGGTGGACAGCCGGGCCTCGCGGGCAGCATCGCCGCCACGACTAGTCCGCACCAATATGCCGCGTTGCTCCGGCAGCAGCAGCAACAGCAGGCCAGCCAAGCGGCTGGTAGTCCTGCGCCGCTCCAGCGGCAATCAAGCGGTAGCGCTACGCCCTCCGCGGGCAAGTGAACGGGCATCTATAAAGGTGGGGGACGCGAACGTCCTCCTCAAGGACGAAACCAAGGGTAGTCAGGTCGGCTTGGGGACTATCTCTATCCATCTACACTGTGGATTGTGATCTGCACCGGCTAGAGCATTGGGCTATTGCCATCACGAGTGAGCTGGTTCTGGACATTTTTTGTTAGGCCCACAAACATGTTATGAGGTTCATGAATCAAGTCTGGACGAAAAGGGACAACTGTACATACTATTACTACTATATCGTCACATTTTCGACATTGGCGATATGCCGAAGAGCGGCTCTTCAGAAAAGCCACCACCCCTCAAAACAAGAATCCAATAAGTTAAACCCATTTGTATGTACTTGCAAGCAGTTGAACGTGATCGTTGATGGAAGAAAAGCAGTCATTATAGAGAGCAGCTGTTGTTACAATCCCAAGGGCTTGCAGACTGGAGAAACACTTCCTCGTCTTCTCTACGTCGCCAACCCTGTAACATCTCCCGAAAGTAAGAGATGATTTTGAATCTAATCATGCGAAAAGCCCAACGCCAACCATGAGCGTTTTCAAATGTCGAACAGGAAAGTGATACACACGTCAGTCGTTCACATGATCCAAACCCACCCCCTTTTTATAAGATACACCCCGACTTCCAAGCAACCTGCATCAACTAGGGCTACCGTTTCCGCCCTGGCCACTCGCCGAAGCTCGCGGGCCATCTCCGTGGAGAAGTAATCTAGGCTTGATGAAGTTGTCGTCGAACTGACGGAAGACGCTGCTCGGATCCTCGGATGACCAGAGCTGTCGGATCGTTCCACCGGCGGTCATGGACTGCGCAGCCGCCAAGTCACCCGTAGGCGCAATGAAGGGGCTCTCGGACCGGGGCGTGGGCAGGGGGCTCGCGCGAGGTTGGGGCGAGCGTCGAGCAGGTGGCGGGAGGTCGGAGACGTCAACGTCGCTGTCAATGTCCGATTCGTCGGCGTTGGGTCGTAGGAACTCGGTGCGCTCAAGCTCATCTGGTCGGCCTGAGTTCTTGCGGCTTATGCTCTGAGAGCGAGCGCCAGTATGCGGTGACCTGGAACCCGAGACGTAGCTGGCTCCGCGGCCGGCTTCGAGGCTGCTCAGGGCGACACTGCCGTTACGACGGGGTTGGTAACCGATGCCAGTTCCCGAACGTTTCACCTGCAAGCCTCCACTGAACGTCTCAATGTCGAACTCGTCATCGCTGTCGATCTCGTCGACGACACCTGTTCGGATCTCGAGAATCTCGAGCATTCGCGCGGTGGTGCCGCCAAAGATGATGACAGTCAGCACAACCACAACCAATACGGTGGCCCTCAGGGCGTAGGAGTTCTCCCCAGTAAGCAGGGCCGCAAGAGCTACGCCGACGGCTCCACGGAGGCCAGCCCAGAAGAGCATCGCCTGGTATTTATACGGCAGCTCGTCGCCGACCTCCATACCGCGTCTGCGAGCACGGTACTTGAAGAACCAGTTGATGGCTTTGGACAAGGGGAAGACAGCTACCCACCTCGCAGCAGAGACGGCTAGAATGGTGACGATGATCAGCGGCGGCTGGAACTGCAACGCGTTATCCGTAAACAGCGCTAAACCTAGGTAGATGAAGATGAAGTTTTCGGATAGTTGCGCCAAGATCTGGAAGATAAACTTGGTCGTAAGCTGAGTTCGTCTCGACATGTTGAAATAAGCATAGTGCTTGAGGGTGATGCCACAGAAGAGCAGCGACACGATACCTAATCGATTGTGAGTATGAAGAAGCGACGTACTCGGGCAGGACTAAGCTACAACCACTTACCAGATATTTCGAGACCCTGGGAGAAAAAGTAGGTCGCGTAAGCGATCAAGAAAACCAGACAACTCTCGATCTTAGGGAACCGCCTGACATATGTGAACTTGAGCAGCAACGCCGTAACGATGCCAACAGCGATCCCGACGAGCATACTGCCGAAAAACACGCCCAAGAAAATCAATATGGCCCAGAAGAAATCACTGACGCCGTAGCTATCAGCATCGCCCTTGGTATATCTCTGCGCCGTTTCAAAGATGACAATGGCAATGGCGTCGTTCAGGATGGACTCGCCAAAGATGATGGTGTACAGCTTCGGGTCTACCTTGTACGTGTTGAAGATGGCCAGGATGGTGACAGGGTCGGTGGCGGACAGAGTAGCGCCAACAGAGATGGCGTCGACAAAGGTCATTGAGAGGAAGCCAGGCAACCAACTAAAGAACCATAGAATCAAACCAATGACGACTGCGGAGAGAAAGGTTCCGGCAAAGGCGAAAGTCAGGATAATGCCAATATTTCGGAAGAAATTGGCCTGGTGCAGCTCGTACCCTGATGACAGGATGATAGGTGGCAGCAGCATGTTGAAGAAGATCTGGTAGTTGAAGCTGATGAGTGTTCGTATCGAGTCGCGGGATGTCACGAGGAGAACGAGGCCGACCGTCATTCCTATGGCACGGTACCAATCAGCAAGAGTTCGCGCAAAGCTCGCAGTCATGGGATGTTGCGGCTTACCAGCAAAGATGGAAACGACAGTTTCATGGACGGCCGTCACCTTCTTCATCTGCAAGAGGTAGCTAGTGAAGAAGGCGATAATAAGCAGCATGATAGAGATGAAGAGAGCCCAGGCCGCGTATAGTTCTGCCTTGGCCGAGCCGCCATCTTCATGGACTGGGTCAGCGTAATTCCAATTTGGTCATGGTAGAGCGGGATGTTGTTCGCGATCGCCTACCTTCGGGGTCAGATTCCTCTTCTTCACGCCCTGTTTTATCCTGTCAGACTCGATTGCGCCATGGTTCAAGCGTTGGTGGCAGCTATAGGAGACGTACGAAAGAGCTTGAAGCCCATGGCGGCGAGATCGACAGCCTGCATCGTGCGCTGAGCAGGTCGTCGTCGTCGTCGTCGTCGTCGTCGACACGTCTAGGAGTGGTAGCTCGAGGGAGTGGTGGACGGGAGCCCTTGCGCGAGCCTCGTCTGCAGCGGCGCTGCGAGCATGAATCGAAGGATTCGACGAAGACCGTCGCGGTACGGCGGCAGCTGTTCGGTTTCACTTGGGATAGCTATAGTTGATTTTGATGCGGTGGGAACTTGAAGGGTATCTAGAGTGATGTCGATGGGTGGTAGAGCAGAGTTGGAGTGTTGCCTGGCGCAAGCGTAGAGTACCTGAATATGGTGACGTCCTAAGTTGTCTACTACGCTGCAGTAGAGTAGTATCTATGCACTGCAAGCTTAATTGGGAAGGCGACAGCTTACCACAAGGTTGCCTACTGATTGGCCAGGCCAGCCTCCGCCGCCCTGCATACTGAAACGTGATAACGCAACATCTAAACTGAAAAGCAACCACTTTTACCGCCCAGCTACATAGGCTGTCGGACTGTCAATGGCTACCGGCAGGTATTAACTACAATCGAGCCTTGTATCTGAGTTGAGAAGAAAAAAAAACCCCCCGAAAGACCTGGCATACTTACATAGAGAGAGATACATCCTGCAGAAACCATGGACTGGACGTGGAGGGGTACTGGCGGGCGGGGCATTCGAGGCATCCTCCAGGGGGGCGTATAGGCCTCTAGGCTCTGTACCGATGCTGTGACGCGAAGGCCCTGGCTCTCCATGGCTGGTAGCGAGGCTCTGTAGCGCTAATCTTGCGATCCAAGCTCCCTGATCCTTAACATGACAACGGCTCCATTTCTAACGTTATAGATCAAGTTGGTTAAACACAAAAGTCAAACTGCCTAGCTCTTGCATTCAAACCCCCAGAGGCGACAATGTACCATCTAGCGAAGGGCTTGTATATGTACGCCACGAGCAAAGAAGGTCAGTAACTGCTTGCTAGTCCCCCCCCCCCTCCCAGCATATCCCGCCTGTCTTAACAGTCCCGACTTCAGAGTACTCCGTCATCCTCCTCGGCCTCGACAACGCCGGCAAGACGACCTTCCACGAGCAAGTCAAGTCCCTCTTCCTGCCGAGCGCGCCCGAACCCAAGCTCAAGACGGTCCCGACCGTGGGCCAGAATGTCTCGACCATCCCGCTACCAGACATGTACCTGAAGCTCTGGGACGTGGGCGGCCAGATGTCGTTGCGCAACCTGTGGCAAAGCTACTACGCCAGCTGCCACGCCATCGTCTTCATCATCGACAGCACAGATGTCGGCGACGGGACCCTCGAGCTCGACAACGAGCAGGCTGGTGGCGGTGGCGAGGGCGCCGCCGTGGGGAGGCTGGACGAGTGTCGGTTGGTGCTGGAGGACGTGCTGCAGCATTCGGAGACGGAGGGCGTGCCGCTGTTGATACTGGCGAACAAGCAGGATCGCGAGGACTGTGTCGAGACGATACGAATCAAAGAAGGGCTTGTCAAGAAGGTCATGGAGGGTGACAAGGGGTCCAGCATTCGCGACTCGAGGGTGTTGGCTATGAGTGCCTTGACAGGCGAGGGCGTGCGCGAGGCCGTGGATTGGGTGCGTACGCGAGTACAATGGAACAAGGAGTCGCGACCTCCAGTCATGCGGTGATCATCTGTCTGCTTTTATTTCTGTTTTTTTTAACCCCCGTGTCGAGTTATAGGATACGGCGCATGTTACGGCTTATGAGCTACGATACCGACTTGCCAGGATAATGCAAGATACTAGCGGCGCGTGATGAGTTTTTTTCACAATGGTTCTCGAGTCTTAATCTAGACGGCATGATGATGGAGTCGGTTTGATCTAGCCAGTTTGTCGTCGGCCGGGGTATCATGGTTCTATTATCCGTGTTTTCGTTTTCGTTTTCGTTTTCTTTTCCCTTTTCTTCTGCTCTCTGGCTTTTCTTATGTGATCAACGACTTCACCACATCATCGATCGTTCTCTGCAGAGAGCTCTGCGAGAAGACCTCCCTTGTCCCTCCGCTTCGAATCCTCCGCGATCTTACCATCTACCAGATCCGTCAACTCCTTGGACCTACTCAACGCCCCCTGTGCACACTGAATGAACAGCGGCGCATCCAATGCGGTCCCTCCCAACTTTGCAATCTGACAAATTTCTCCGTGCTTGTTGACGCTGTATGTGCACGCGCTTACACGCAGCTGCTCCTCGAGCCAAGTCGTGTCCACCAGCACTTGCGCGCCCTCTTCTCCGAAGAATCCAAAGCTCACGCAGAAAGGCGAGTGCAGCCAGCTCAGCGGCACGGGCTCGCGCTCGGCGGGTGTGAAGACGGTGAGCGTGTTGCTCTCGATGCTCGTATCGGGCTTTCGGAAGTGACGCAGCGCCGCGACGACGGCAAGGCAGGCCGCGTCGGTGAGGGTGCCGTCGTGGGTGAGGACGTGCAAGTCGACGCGGATGGACCAGCACTTTTGGCCGGCGATGAGGCACAGAGATTCGGTATCGAGGGCACCGGATCGGCGAATCGTCTTTTCGAGGAGGCGAGAGAGCAGGACTTCTTCTTGAGACGGGCGGTTGACTTCGTACGAGGGTGCTACCATCGGGCTGAGCTCCGAGGTGATTGTGAAGACTCCGTCAAAGGGACGGTCCGAGTAGGGTACCGTTACCTCGGCGGAGACCTTGGCGAGCACCCTTTGAAGATTGTCAGCGTATTCAAGCACGTATGAACATGTAATCCCGTCGTACCTTGTCTTTCCGCACTTGACCTCTGCAACGCCATATTCATCTCCAAAAGTAAGCTCCACGGGTCGAAATTGATCAAACTTGCGCCCGTCTAACCGCAGGCCTTCATCCAAGGCTTGTGTAGTGAACGTCCTTTCAGATAATGAAGGTTCGGCTTCTCGAGGCATGGCGATTGGTTGGATGGAAGATTTGTCGAGAGTATATGAGAAAGGTTCAATGCGGCTCTAGGCTGTTTTGGCTGTGCTGAATTTCCTACCAGACATCGTGGGGCTGTGAGATCACCATCAAAAATTCTGCCGGGCGGTGAGGTTGCATTTCACCTGGCAATCGACGCTGAAGGCGTGGACTTCCGACAATCAACACGTTACGCTCGGTTCTTGGCCCAGATCAATACACATTCTCTCACCACTGCAGGAACTAGGTCGCAATGACCACCGCTCATAGACCCACGTTTGACCCGGTTCGTCGCTCTGCTCGCTAGAAACAACAGCAGCAAAAAACAAAGGATTCAACCTGCTAACGCGTCCCAGGCCCGAGGTAAAGAAGCCCTCCGCGGTCCAGCCTACCACCAGCGTCTCCTCCCCGCCCACACGCACCTCAAGTACCGCAAAGCCGGCCAAGGCGGCGTTGCCGACGAAGAGCCCACGCGCGATCTAGCTGCCGAGCTCCTCGCCGCCGAGAAGGCGCACTTTTCCACCAAGAAGAACGGCGGTATTCTCGCCCCCGAAGACGACGAGGATGACGATACGGATGGCGTCTCGGGAGGATCCAAGAGGCCATTGCAGCTAGCGGAAGGGGAAGACGAGGATGCGGAAGCGAAGAGGAGGCGGATACTGGCCGAGACGAGGGAGATTGACGCAGATGATAGTGACGAGGACGAGGAGGACAGCGATGACGACGACGATAGCGATGATGATTCCGATGCGGAGTTGCAGAGGGAGCTGGACCGCGTACGGAGAGAGCGGGAAGAGAAGAAGAAGCGAGAGGTACGTCTGATCTGATCCATTCTGTTCTGTTCTTCACGCGAGGATGTTTTGGAAAGCTGGAAACTGACAGCTTGCAGGAAGCCGAGCGCATGAAGGCGGAGGAGGAAGACCGAGAACGGAACATTGCACTCGGCAACCCCCTGCTCAACAAACAAGATTTCAACATGAAGCGTCGCTGGGACGACGACGTGGTCTTCAAGAACCAGGCTCGTGGAACCGAGGAGAAGGGCAAGAAGAAGGAGTTTGTAAACGTAGGTCTAAGTTGTTCTATCCCGGACTTTGGCCCCCTACTACCCTTTTCTATCTTCATCTATTTTCATCTATTTGCATCAACAAATTCGGTATTTTTCCCCCAGATCGAAGATACTGACTTGAACATTTTAGGACCTTCTCCGATCCGACTTCCACAGGCGCTTCATGAGCAAGTACGTTAGATAAAGACATTCATCATCAGCCTCCCAACCTTCGTTAGCCGTTAGATACCCTTTAAAAATGATCAATCTTTCAAAAATCAACTCAGTTCTTGCCGGAAGAGGGCTCCTCGGCGAGAATCTTGTTCTCCATGTTCTCGAAAGCACCTAGCACGTTGCCGTATTGCTGGTACACGTCCTTGCGGTAGCCGTCATCCACACGCTCAATGGAACCCTCCTCCTTCCACCGCTTGCCGATGAGGTCGTCGAACGTCTCGCCATCCTTGCGCTCCAGAGCCCACAGGGCCTTGTACGCACCGCCCATGGCGCACGCGTTGCCGCCCACGTCGAGCTTGTACACGCCCTCGCTGCCGCCGAGCACCTCGCCGATGACCTGCGCAATGGCCGGGTTCAGCGAGCCGCCGCCGACGAGGTATATGCGGCGCGGCTGGGCAGGCAGGCCGTCGTGGGGGCTGTGGACCAGGTTCTGGGAGCGCAGACGCATCGAGAGAGCCTGCGATTCGACGATGATGCGGGCATCCGTAGAGGCGTCCCAGCCGTCACGGGCTTCCTCGAGGTTGGATCCGTCGCGATCGCAGAGGTAGCGCCACGTGCCGGCGCGAATGTTGGGCACCACCTCGCGCAGGTAAAAGTAGAGACCCATCTTCGCGCGATCTTCCGGGCTCGAGATGCCAAGGGGCGGGGTATCGACGACGGCCTTGTTGAAGGTCTCCCAGCCCGTGGCGCCGCTCTCGGGCTTGGGCAGCTGGTCGCGGACCTTCTCGCGGGCGAGGCCACCGTTCTTGTAGCAAAGCATGAACATGTAGTGACCCTCCGTGGTGGGGTGGTTGAAGAAGTGGTACGACTCGTCGGGCTTGTACTTGGGCGTGTTCATGAGGAAGGTGGTCGATGTGCCCAGAGACACGATGGCGTCGAGAGGTCGTAGGGGCAGAGCGAGGATGGTAGCCGGGTTGTCGCCGGTGAAGGGGGTGATGACGCAGTCTGGGCTGAAGCCGAAACGCTTGACATAGTACGGGGAGATGCTGCCGAGGCGAGCGCCGCCGTCCATGGCAGGCTCGCCGAGCTTCCTTCGTAGGTCGGCAGCGCCATCCTTGCCAGCGGTGAGCTCGAGAAGCGGCTGGCTGTACTGCTGGTTGGGGATGTCCCAGAGGTTCATGCCGCAGACGTCGCCGACGTCGAGGGGGGCGACGGCGCCAAGGAGAACGGAAGCGAGCCAGGAGGATACGAGGGAGATGTGCGCAGTTCGGGCGTACATGTCGGGAAGGTCCTTCTTGAGACGCTTGATCTGGTTTCCGGTGAAGCGCTACTCACACAGTCAGCCGTTGTCGAAGATGTACGCGTCCGACGTGTTCTTCTCTTCTTCTCCTTTCCCGATCCTACTTACATGATGCGCTCCACTGCCCGTGACGTCGGCGAGCTTCTGCCTGTCGCCCAACGCCGCATCGAAAGCGTCGCACTCAGCCTGAGTGCTGTGATCCTGCCAATTGGGCGACCACTCATGGGCCAGCGTCGGCGCGAGCTGCTCGACGAGGGACTTGCTGGGGTCGAGGTTCCCGAGGGCGTCGGCAGCCTTGTCGTTGAGGTAGATGCTGCCGTGCTGCTGTCCGGATCCGCTGACGCCGGCGATGCGGGAGATGGGCACGGGCATGTGCTGGGCGAGGCGGTCGAGGACGAGGTCTAGCGATTCCATCCAGAGAGCCACGGGGGCGTAGACCTCGCCCGTCTCATCGCGGACGTGGACGCCCTTGTGGATGCCGTACTTGGAACCGAAGTCGCCGTCGAAGTCAACCTTGGCTTCGCCGACAACTTTCAGGTCCGTGTCGACGACGATGGCTGGGCGTGTTAGCGGGCTCTTTCCTCTCTTTTATTTTTCCTCTCTCTTCTCTTCTTTCCTTCTTCTCCCCGCGTTGAGGCGAAGGGGGAGGTGTCATGACAGGTGCGAGGCTCGGATGGTCGGGGTGTTGAGGCTGTCTTACCTTTGAGCTGCTGAGTCGACAGGTCGAAGCCCAGGTAGAGGGGCTTTTGGTCAGAAGGCATTTCGGTTGCAGATCCAGGTGCAGGCCTAGGCTTTCGAGTCTCGAGTGGGAGAAGTGTGCGAGTTGCGGATGGATGTCGCCAACGGTTCTCTCAGAGGTGGTTTGCTATCTCGGAGTGCGACGTTCGATTGGAGTATCCAGAGATCTTTGGAGGTACGGGAAGCGATGTTGCAAGCGCAAGGCAGCTCGACGATGACAATGATAATAACAAAGAGAGAAAGAAAAAGAAAAAGAAAAAGAAAACGGGTGGAAGGAAGTAGAGTAGGAAAAAAGTTGAAGGAGTGAGATGGATGGTCCTGTCCTATGACGTTGATCCACCAGAACGAGAGGGATTGGCGCGGCACTACGATTCTGACGCTACGTCAGCTTCAGCGGTAGTACTGTACAGTACGAATCAACCCCGCCGGGCAAAACAGCTTTAGAGAGCTCCATCTATTCCCCACGGCTGGCTACGCTAGGTTACTTGTCTACTCCAGTCCAACTTATCAGGCTACTTACTGCTCTACGCTAGTCTAGAGCAGTCTAGAGTAGTTCGGGGTATGCAGAGTAGTCAAGTACAGTGGTGAAGGAGGGGACGACAACTCTGAATCGCGAATATGGCGTCTCGGGAGTGGCTACGTGGGTTTTGGTGCCTGATTGAGCATGGCGTCTGAAAACCGATCAACAAAATTATGTTGAGTCTGTTCTCCGCGAGAAGCTGCTCCGTGATTCTAGCCTAGATCATGATGCGGTACGGTATGTTCAGTACTGCACACAACTCGTGTGGTGTTGAGAAGGGGACGCAAGACTGACCACCTTGTCAAATCCGAATCACACGATAGATAGTCTTATCCATTTCCTTCCTTTTCCTCTTTTTTCTTCTTCTTCTTTTCAAGTCAATAGTAAATGGTAAGTGAAAAGTCTGTTTTGCTCCATGATCATCTAGTGTTCCCTCTCTTGCTTCTATCCTACGCTAAATATCACCATCGCCCTGAAAATATCCCTCCCTGTAAGCGTACCCGTCGACTTCTCCCAACCCACCCAAGCGGCATGCCCGAGCTGTGGTGAAGGTGACCAATAAGAGACGAGCGCTTGTAACTTCCGACACAATACTGTGGTGCGGTATCGTAGCGGGGAGAGCAGGCACCTGCGAGAGCTAGAAGTCCGTACATGATCAAGGCGTGACGGTGAAAGGCCGCCAATGAACCATATCGACATTCGAGAAATCTAGCTTGCCAGCATTGACATGCTGCGGCGCTATGCAGGTGCATACCCGGCCAGCCGGATAGCGAACACGACGATTCCAGCCGTGTCGCCAGGGTGCACATGACGTGAAGGGCGACGACAGGCCTGCAGAGTCGATCGAGGTGGTCCGCTCATCTCACCCGATTACCCCCAGTTCTTCTTCGTGAGACCCACAGCGGGAGCCGCTTACCGTCTTCACCCCGCAAATCCTCCGTAACCCTTGAATCCTGAGACACCTGCACGAGCCATGACAGGTGATGGATCAGTCACGGCCCATCATCCTGTGACAGCTGGTTCACGGCCGCAGGGGGGCATTCCGGAGCCTGCGGCCTCGTTTAGTGTTTATGCTCGTGCTCGTGCTCGTGGCCCTTGCCGCTGCGGCCATCGTGATCATGGTCATCCTCGTCCTCGCTCAGGACCTGATTTACGCTGCCAGGAATAAAGTCGTCAAACTTTCGGCTGACAGGCCCTTCCTTGGGCACGAAGCGAACGCGAATCCGTCGAACGCCGCGCACCTTGCCTCCGACCTGCGTGCGAACGGCATCTTCCACCTCCTTTGACGACTCTATGGTCCACGCTCCAGGTACGGCCATCTCGAGATCGACAAGGTAGTTCTGTCCGGATTTAGTACCGCTAATTTGTCGTAGCTCGACATCGTGGCTGCTTCCCAGGTTCTCGATCGCTCTGTGCGCCTGTCGCCTGACCGACCCCTTGATTTCCTCATCGATGCTCTGGTCGGCGAGCTCGTAGAACGCGGACATGGTGTTGCCCCAGCCAGCGTGCACCACCATGGCAGAGATGAGAAGACCACCGACCGGATCCAGCCAGCCAGCATTCTCAAAGACGTTTGCGCCAACAATGGCAGCCAGGGTGACAAATCCAGTTAAGCTATCGACGCGATGGTGAACAGCGTTAGATGCAAGGACGGATGACTTGCGCTCGCGTGCAATCTTCATTGCTATAATTGGTCAGTCCAGGGTTCATCGGCTCGGGGATTTTTCTGGGGCCCAGGCTGAATATAGATGCGGGTCCAATCATAGGGGTGGGAATGCAATCTTGACAGATGACGAGGGAACTAGAAATCGCACTTTTGAGGGGGGGGGGGATCAAAGTTCTTTATGAAGAAGATGAAGAAGAGACCAGAGGCCAAGAAGGAAGAAGATGACATGGTATAAATACTTACTAGCATGATAGAGCCATTCCTTGACAAGAATCGTTCCAGCGGCCAGCCACGCCGCATGCAAGCTGGGAATTCCCAGGGCAGCCGCTCCATGAGAATGGCTATGGCCGTGTCCGTGACCGACATGCTGAAGGATGCCGTGCGCAGCTTCGGGGTTGACATGACCGTAGAGAGTGATGGCGCTCTCCCAGCCCATGTAGAGCCCACCAAACAGCAACATGCTCGACACGCCGAGAGAGCCAAGACTCTCCACCTTGCCAAAACCCTGAGGGAAGCGATCCGTCGGCGGGCGGAGACTCCACGAGACGGTGGCGAGCGTCAAGATGTCGGAGGCGAGATCGGTAATGCTGTGACAAGCGTCGGCCGTCATAGCCTTGGAGTTGAAGGCCCAGCCGCCGGCGAATTTGACGATAGCCATGCCGAGGTTGCAGAGCAGGCCGATACGCGTGATGCGCACACCCGGGTCGTTCTTGTCGGACGAGACGAGAAGGGAATTGTCATGGTGGTGGTGGTGACCATGGCCATGGCTATGGCCAGAGTGGTCGCGAGTCTGCGGTGTCGAGGCGGCCATTAGGGATGGGAGGCAGCCTAGATTGCTGCGTAGAGCGACGAGATTAGGGAAGCTTCGACGGGCGGCGGAGGGAAAAGGAGAAAGGGAGGCGCAAGACGAGGGCGTCGAGTGACTACGAATTGGAACGCGTGTGTGAAGTGTCCTCAGGCCCGAGCCTCGTCTCCACGATAAGCCGCGTACCCGTTTGCGAGCTGCCGAGTGTGCTGGCGCGCAGGGCGGCGCTGCCGCTGTCGTCGTAGCCGACGTCACTCCCGCCAGAGACACGGCCAGGCCCGCGGTTCGCCCGGCCGGGGAGCTCATAGCGGATGGCTGGTTAGGGGACCGTATCCAAAGTGACGGGGGGGGAGTATGGCAAGGTTGGAGGGACCAGAAGGGGGGAGGGGGGAAGAAAGTGAAGGTATCGCGGCAATTCTGCAAGTTGGTGTGGTTGCGGGATGATCCAGCCTTGGGCTTCTTGGTCTCTTGTCGGTGTCGAAAGAGCCGTAGGGTCCTTCAGAGCACCCACCGTTAACGGAGCCCTGAGAATAATGGCGCGGCTTTTGACCTTGTTTCTGAATGCGGGCTCACTACTGGGCACGTAACCACGCCGGTTTCTGTTCTTCTTCAATTTTCTGCTTTCTTTTCTTTCTTTCCCTTGAACTTTTCAAGGGTATCATCAATTTGTTACGCGCTTCATCGACGGTCTGTCTGTCTTGGTTCTATGAATGCGTTGCAAGTTTGGTCAAAATAGCATCGGGCACCTGCTTCAGTGTTTCTGGCGCTTCCTCACCGACGGTGCGGTACGAGAATGACGGGATTTTACTGCTAATAAAGGTTACAAAGTAACGTCGGATGTCGCGGCTGAGTCGTCTAAGTTAGTCAGTCTAGTCGACAGCTGTACAGATGTACTCTGTAGAGGTCGAGAAGATCCTCAGCTTAGCGCCTTGCCGCGATTGACTGATTGACGTACGTACGAATCGGCGCGCCTCCCATCGTCAGCCACCTTTTTGTCAGCGACCCTGCAAGGCTATTGCAATTGCGCAGCAACGCCACCGCTTCATATTCATAGCTATGGGTGCGATGCAAGGCTGAGAGGCGAAAACCAATGACGCCTGCACTGACTTCTCACAACGATACGGTCGAGTTGTCGAAGTCAATGATATCTCAAGATTTTTTATCCATCCCATCCGTGATTTGGTTTGCGCGATTGATATGATGTATTGAGAGAAGAGAAACTCAACTTCACTCGTAGACTCTTTCACTTTACCCGACACCTTCCTTTTCCTTTCCATTTATTGAGGCGTTTCTTCTCTGCATCGAAAACGTCAACCAACCAACCACCAGTCTACTATTGAAAATCAACCCTTCAGCTTACAAGTCACCTCACTTCGTAACCCCCTTCTATCGATCCCGAAACTAGACAACGCCTCAGCCCTAGTCGCGCGCGCATCTCCAGCCATTCCAATGAGCAAACCCCTACTACGCATTCCCTACACGGACATCCTAGCCGCGCCAGCTATCGCTCCGGCCACGGCCACCTCGCTCCCCGGCGCCCTCGCCGCTCTCCACCGGTTCATCGCCGCCCCGGCTCCGAACTACCTTCCCCAGTCGGCCGTCGTCCTCACCGGCGCCGGACTCTCGGTTTCGTCGGGCCTTGCCGATTACAGGGGCGTCAAGGGAACGTATCGCGTCAACAAGACGTATAAGCCCATCTATCACCATGAGTTTCTACACAATCACGAGTCCCGCAAGCGATACTGGGCGAGGAGTTTCTTGGGCTGGACGAGCTTGCAGAAGGCGCAGCCGAATTCAGGTCACTATGCCATCAAGGATTTGGGCCAATTAGGCCTGGTACGGAGCGTCATCACGCAGAATGTCGATTCTTTCCATCCTAAAGCGCACCCCGATTTGCCAACGCTCGAGCTGCACGGCTATCTGCGATCCGTCATCTGTACCACATGTACCACCGAGTATCCTCGAGAGCAATACCAACAAGATCTGGCCCGTCTCAATCCCCGCTGGGCTGCGCTGCTGACACAGGCCCTCGCTTCGGGGGCTCTGAATACCGAAGATCCAGAGGAGCGCAGGTTCAGGGGTCTCAAAGTTAACCCGGATGGAGATGTCGACCTGCCTGACGCGCCATACACGACCTTCCGCTACCCGTCCTGCCCAAGGTGCCTAGCCAGCCCGCCAGCTCAGCCCGACGGCCAACGCCACATCGTCCAGGTAGACTCGGAAGGGGCGTGGATACCGCCCAGCACAGCGGGTATCCTGAAGCCCGCAGTGGTCATGTTTGGCGAGAGTATCGCTTCCGGCGTAAAGACGGCAGCCGAAGAGGCCGTCGATGGCGCCGGAAAGCTCGTCGTCCTGGGTACCTCTCTCGCCACCTACTCGGCTTGGAGGCTAGCCAAGCGTGCCTTGGATCGGGGTATGCCCATCGCCATCATCAACATCGGCGGAGTGCGAGGTGAGGAGACCTTCTTCAAGCATCTGGATCCAAATCAGGCGGGTGAGCAGGGCGTGAGGGTCGAGATATCGACCGATGAACTCCTTCCAGCTCTCGTGTCTGAGCTGCGCAAGGATGTTAGGTCTGTGTCCTCGTCGTCGAACGCTGCGCATGAGAACCATGGAATGTTCAAGGATATGATGTCATGATAGCAAAACATTGTAGGTGTAGATGAAGCAGAAGATAGAAAGAATGGTTAGAAGAAATTGCCCAGGCCGCCTTTCATCGTCTTTGATGGTTCTGGTTTGGGAACGGCTGTCGGCTCCTCTCGGCTAGGGGCAGGCTCAACTTTCGTTACAGGCTCGGATCGCTTCGACTTGTCTTGCTTCTTCTGTGCATTTTCGTCCCGTTCGATGGCTTGCAGCACTGGAAAGGTGTCAGTTGATGATCAGTTGTACGCCCCACGACCCTCTGCTTACTCTCGTCCCAGTCAGCCTCCTTTTGGGCATCTCCAGTTCCTAATTCCTTCTCGACATCCACTGTTTCACCCCTCTGGATCTTTTCGACAACTTCGCGAAGCATGGCAATTCGTGCTTCTGACTTTCGTAGGTAGCGATCAAATGAGTTACGTAGAGCAATCATCTGAATCGACATGGAGCCAATGAGCAGGAACATGACGATGAAGAAGGTCGCCGGGTTCCATTCCTTTGTCGCTTTCTTCGACTTCAAGCGGTTCTCCTTGCGTAAAGGCTTTGGCACCAGAGACTTCCAGAAAGACGTATCCGTTACGGTGGCAGGGATCGGAGCGGTACTTGAGAGGCGAATAGTTGCGCGCGGTACATGAGACGCAAATACGAGACGTGTCGCGACTCTCGTGCTGCTAGGTCTCGTGAGATGCCTTAAGGATGCCATCTTGTCGCGTTGGCTTGTTGAAGACGCAGATTGCCGATGGTGTTTGATGTCCCAACATCAGTAGGTAAGTTCCGTGGTTCTGAGGCTCTGCTCTAAGACTTTGTTCGTCCTCGTCTAGAGTAGTCTAGCTCGGAGTTGAAGCACGGGCCAACTTGGGTGGAGAGGCCGTTGCCCTGGACAACCACCGGTGTTTAGCCT
The DNA here is from genome assembly GCA_003693555.1 of Coccinonectria pachysandricola. NCBI lineage: Eukaryota > Fungi > Ascomycota > Sordariomycetes > Hypocreales > Nectriaceae > Coccinonectria > Coccinonectria pachysandricola. The sequence continues at coordinate 110,484 of QUZF01000033.1, forward strand.
TAGTCATTGGCTACCTTCAGCTGCCCAAAGCACAATTAAACAAAGCCAATCGTAGGTCCAATAACTTCTCCATCTATAGTAACCAAACACCTTACTTGCTCGTACTTTCGTTTGCTATATCACATTGCGACTCTGGTTTGGATACGGTCTTGGGTTTCCTTTCACGACGACATGATTACGACTTTCTACATTTAATACTCATGGCCTCCTCTCAAGCAAAGGCCGACGCGGTCAAGACGGCACTCACGTCGACTTCTACCTGCACGACTGCTACCGTCGTGATGGTCAAAGACCTTCTCATCCCCGACACTGAATCATGCGTAACTACTTCGGAGACAAAGCCACGAAGCGCGCGAACAACAATAAGCTCGAAGACGAAGACAACGAAGACAGCATCCTCGCAAGCTACCACAACAAAGACAGTCGCTTCGAAGAATGCGTGCGACCAACTCTCCATCAAGGACCGAGCTGCACTCGCTACGCACATAATCAACACTGCGATCAAATCTTTGACTACGGCCTCGAAACCTACAGCACCTTCGACACCCAGCAAGCGACAAGCTTCCCAAGACGATCTTTCCAAAACAGCTGCCGCGCAACGAACGCTACGAAGGTCCTCGTCCGCTCCACTGTCACCGATACAGCCGAAAGCTCTAAACCGGGTCGCAACCTCTCCCATTGTCGCCTCGAAAATGACCAATCAACTACCTGTGTCGCAGTCCACTGGATGCCTGGCGACTGTGGAATGCGCGCGAGTTGCTTTCGCTTGTCTTCGAGCCATCAAAGGCCCAGCGCAACCGAACCAGACCGATTTCCAACTCGAAAATGGCATGTCCGCCTTCATTGGTAAGCTCGTTTCTCTAGGTATCCAGGAGCCAGCTATCAAGGAATTGAGGATCCTAAAGCGCAGACTGGAGACGACGGTTTCGAAAGAGGAAGCATCTAAGACAGCCAAGGCAGCCACAGAAACCCAAAACGCTTCCCAAGTAGTTGCCGAGTTGCTCGACTTCGGCAGCTCTATCCCTCCCGAATGCCTCACCATTGTCACAACGGCTCAGGTACAGGTCCTTCGGCTGATTGCCATCTCAAAAAAACCTGCCCATATCGAGGCGGCCTTGCCTTTTCTAATCGAGTCGCATCCTTCCTCGCCCATTCAGCTTCTTCAACGACTAGCACAGCATAACAAAAAGGAAGCTCAGAAAGCAGCTCGACAACTAGCATCGATATCACAAATACTGCTCTCGTTAGCTCCCAGCGTTTCTAGCCAGGAAGACCACGTAGCCACTGAGCCTAGGCTCAGCGCTTCACCAAATTCGGCGTTCACTCTGCAGGTGCTCTGCTTCACGGCGCAACTCCGATGGTGGAAGCTTGCAGGTCATCAAGGCAATGTGGACAACGATGTGTTGTCTCCTTTCGCTCGTTGCGTTCGGGCATTCACTCGACGGGAAACTGGAGCCAAATATGCAACGCTCGCTGCTTCTTTCGAGACTTTAGTCAGACTTGTCAAGGAGTATAAGCCACAACTGAACAGAGCATCCGACTCACCCTTAGCCGCCATCTATCAAGTTCTGGGATCTGTAGCGCATCAAGAACGGGAATACGAACAGGCATCGGGTTGGTTTCGCGATCTTAAAGGCATGTTCCAGCCTGACCAGGACTCATCTGTTCGAATCTTCTCCATCTTGGCGCAACTTGTTGCTGCGGGATTGAGAAAGTCGGAGCTGGATTCGGACATCCACAGACTGGTTCAGGAAGCCGTGGAAGGACTTGATGGTTCTCTTAGAGGAAGTGTCACGGAGCTCAACGAGCTACTTGAAAGTCTTGCGCTGGCCCGACGATCTGCTGTGGGAGTGCTGGTGACCAAGCTCAACGAGGACAGCCATGATGCCGAAGCTACGAGCCTGATCGAGTCCCTGAAGACATTTGTTGTTCGATATCCTCGCTTTGCCCGGCGATGGCTAGGCGCCGCTCCAGGCAAGGACGCCAGCGCAAAGCATATCCTTCAATTTGATCAGCGCAAGCAGACGCTCATGCAATCCCTTAGCCAAGTGCTAGACGCAGCCTTGATGGTTGTCAATGTCGATATCCAAGCCGATAGAACCACATGGAAATATCTTGATGAGACATTGCAGGATTGCGCCAAGCTATTAGACTCCATCGACGACCCAACGTATTCGGCGTCACGGTCTGACATGCTGGGCACTTACTACATCAAGATCTCCAGCCTCTATTTCACCAGTTTCTCGCGTCTTCGAAAAGACATTGGCAAGTCGAAAGAGATTAACAAGCAAGCCCTGCAGACTCTCAGCCGTTCGATCGAGCTTGTCAAAGACCGGCCTCTTGTACAACAGGAGAAAGCTCAAATATCAACAAAGCTTGAACTATTTGCCGATCTATGCAAGAGCGCCGGTCGAAGTAGCGATGCCGTTCGGACGCTGCGATCCATCTGCAACAACATGATTGAGGAGGGCGCCTTGTCGAAAGTAACGGCTTCGCTTGCTTCACAACCCCCTGCTGTGGCCTGGGCCATCGACACCAAGGCCGAAACGCTCTCCCGGACGCTACGTTCGGTCGCAAAGCTTGACCAGTCGTGGAACGATTGGGCGTTTTTCCTCCCCGAGACGGAACGCGCTGCGGTACTGGAGCACCTGTTGCCAATCTCAGCGGGCACGGCGGCCAGCGGAAGTCCGCTCAAGCTTCGAGATGCGCCTGTGGCGGCGCTTCTTAAGCTGTACACTAATGATCGCTTCCCTGTCCGGCGACTTCGCGTCTTGCTTCAGTTGCTATCTCAAAATCTTGGAGAGGAAAGGGACTTTGAAGAAATCGGAGCCTTGATTGAAGAGACTCTGTCGAGTATTGAACCCAAGAGAGCCGCCGAGGATGTCTCTCTGGCTCGATATGCTACTCATTTGAGAGCCTTCTACACTTCAATCTCGGTTTTGGCTTCTCTCGAAACGCCATTTCCCATCTCGGGGCTCAAGGACGCCATTGCTGCTTGGAAGCCGATGATCGATGGATGTGTCTCTAGAAAGGATGTTCTCGACAAGATCGACGATCCCGATGCTTTGCTTGCACATCTACAATCGGCGAGCGAATTCGCCAACCTCCGAGGGGAGGAGAGCATGCAGCTTGCCATCCTCGAGCTCTCGACTGCCCTCGCAAAAGCGCTGGCGGAGCCTACTCAAAACTCCATCATTCTTAACCATACCCTTCTGGCAAGTCAGCATCTAAGCATCGGCCAATACTCCGCAGCGAAACAGGCGTTGGAGACTACGAGAAGACTGGTTGTGCAGGCCGAGGGGGCGCCTCGCGGTGCCATTGCTGCATACCATCTATCACAGGCGGAATATCTCGCTGGCATTGGCAGCGTTGACGAAGCGTAAGCGGCTACCTTTTACATGTTCCTCTTGCTACCTCTTTCTGAAACCCAACCGGAATTCTTTTAACTAACATCATTTTAGCTTCTCGTCATTAAGGTCCGCTAAAGAGCTCTGCAGTGGTCCAACCTCCGCCTGGGCGTCGTCCAAGACACAAGCAGGCCTGCTGCTGTCACTGCAGTCTTACCTTGGGTCTACTCTGGCATTGAGACAAGGCCGCATTCAAGATGCGCTCACTAGCATCAAATCCGGCGTTCGAATCTTGTCACACGAGTGGGCCAAGATTGAGAGCTCGCGTTCCCGATCCGCTAGCCCCAGTAGGATGGACTCTTCTATTGCCAGTATCGACGGTGTTGAGGGCAAGTCAGCCATTCAGATCATCGGGCCCCGTTTTTGGGTCTTTGCTTTTCCACTGCTGCGAGGTCTCCTGCACATCTCGTCAATCTATGCTCATCTGGGCATGTACCAGGAAACAGTCTATTACGCAGAATCCGCCCAGAAGGTTGCTGACACCACTGGTGCTTCATTGCACAAGGCACGAGTACACTCCTGGATGGGAACGATTTACTGCCGCGCGGCTAAGTTGGACAAGGCCCTTCGTTTCGGTAACGACGCGAGGGCCCTGTTGCCTGCGGATGTTTGTTCAGCCAGGGTTCAGCTCGCTTGCCAGCTTGGTGATCTCTATCGCGAGATTGGCGAGGAAGAGAGGGCGACTGAGATTCTCAAGCTTGCCGAGGCCACAGCACAACTTCTCGGTAGTCCCGAAGAAATTGTCAGCGAACCCAAGGTGGTCGCGAAGCCTACCAAGGCCATCCCCAAAGTTCGGGCTGCTACGGCGACTAAACTCACGCGGGCCGCACGAACGACCAGGGCTAAAGCCACGACGACGACGACGACGACTCCTACGCCAGCAACCACTCGGAGACGAGCAGCAACTAAGAAGAAACTCCCGACGCCTTCGACCGAAGATGTACTGAAACTGCCGACAAACGTGTACCAGGCCTCTTTGATGGCGTCGGTGATGCTCTCGCGCGCGCTGGGATTCATCAATCAGAAGGATTGGGCCTCAGCTCTGTCTCTCCTCGAGAATACTAAGGAGCTTCCCAAGCTCTTTGGCACGCTCTCGCAAGAACAGGTTGTCACCGCGATCTCACTCATCGGCCACAGTACGGAGCAAATGATTCACGATCCAGTCTTTTCTGTTATCCAGGACTCGACCATCTCTTTCCCCGCCATCTCCAGCTCAGCTGACAAGAGCCCCGGCCGGCCTTCCATGAGCCAGGCGACGCCACCTCGAAGAGGCCGCTCTACGGGGGCGGCTTCGGATCGCAAGAGGTCTCGGGAGCGTGCGGTTCCAGCTTTTGCCAACGCGCTGAGGCAGGCGCAGGAGCTGCTCCTCGAAGCTCACAATTCTACCATCTCGACTGCTAACAGCACGACGGTACATCGCATCTCGGCTCTGCTTCAGAACACGGTCATCCTACTCTCTGCGACTTCGACGTCGCAATCAAAGGTACTGGCAGGGTCAGGCTTTGCCACTTTCTCCGTCGACTTGGCTCGCAACGTTACCTGGAAACGAGAACAGAGCACACTGCAAAACGATGCTAGGCAAACCCAGGCTAAATCACGGGATGTGGTCTCCTCCCAGCCTTCGAGGCGGGCAAGTCTTGGCCTCACCACGGAAATGGCCAAGTTTCAGAAGAATTACGTCGAGCTCGTTCCTCACAATTGGAGTGTCGTCTCCGTCTCCCTTAGTGATAGCAACCACGACCTCTGCATCACGAAATTCCAGGCAGGCCACAGTCCCTTCATCCTTCGTCTTCCCCTCGAGAGGGCCAACTCTCGAGACGCAGACTCCGAGGTCTTCAACTTCGAACACGGGCGTGAAGAGATGATGGACATCATCAGACAGGCCAACGAAACAAGTCACTCTGCCAACCGAGACTTCAGTGCCAAGGATGCGAGAAGTGCCTGGTGGGCAGAACGAGAGGCCCTCGATGTTCGCCTGAAAGAGCTTCTCGACGTTATCGAGTCAACGTGGCTGGGTGGCTTCAAGGGTATCTTCTCCCAGCATGAGCGACGACCTGATCTGCTGGCGCGATTTCAAAAGAGCTTCCAGCAGATCCTCGACACCAGCCTTCCTTCGCGGAGCCGAATCCGTGGGAAGAAGACGGCCAAGACTCCCAAGGTGTCCCTCGACCCTCGCATATTGGACCTCTTCATCGGCCTGGGCGACACTACTGATCCGAACACCGACCTTGACGAAGAGCTCAACGACCTCTTGTACTTTGTGGTGGATATCCTGCAGTTTCACGGAGAACGTAACGCATACGACGAGATTGATTTCGATGCGATGGTTGTCGAGACGTACGATGCGTTGCGAGGATACCACTCTGCCGTCAAGAGCGGAGCAGGGCGGGCTGACGATGCGCATACTGTGCTCGTACTCGACAAAGCTCTCCACGCCTTCCCATGGGAGTCTATGCCTTGCATGGACGGGCTTGCCGTCTCGCGGGTCCCCTCGTTGGCTTGTCTGAGGCAGCTCATACTGGAATCCAACCAGGCCGCTACCCGAGGGGATGAGACCGGTACCGATGCCGATGCCGATGCTACAGTAGATCTGCCCGAGGGACATTACGTGTCTGCCAATAACGGAACGTACATCCTCAACCCTTCGGCCGATCTCAGGAGCACGCAGTCAACCTTTCAGCCAACGTTGAAGAGCAGGCCAACGTGGACGGGCATCGTCAACCGCGCTCCTGAGGAATCCGAATTCGAGCAGGCTCTGTCGTCGTCGGACATCCTCCTGTACTTCGGCCACGGCAGCGGTGCGCAATACATCCGCGCCCGAACAGTCCGTCGTCTCGAGAAGTGCAAGCCCGCCACGTTCCTCATGGGTTGCAGTTCTGCCGCGCTCACTGCCGCTGGTGAATTTGAGTGTTACGGTCCCGTCTGGAACTACATGATGGCCGGCTGCCCCGCCGTCGTCGGTACGTTGTGGGACGTGACGGATCGGGATATCGATCGGTTCGCCGGCAGGTCTTTTGAAGAATGGGGTCTCTTCCCTCGAGGTTCTTTCCAAGGGGAGAAGCGCGGCAAGGACAAGGGCAAGGGCAAGGGCAAGGGCAGGGCTACTGGCACGGAGGAGGAAGCTGGCGGAACGGATGAGGTTGAGGCCGAGGGTGAAGTCGAAGAGGGTGAGAGCCACGTCTCGCTTGTGGAAGCAGTCGCTCGCGCGAGAGGGGCTTGTCGATTCAAGTACCTCAACGCGGCGGCGGTAGTCTTGTACGGAATTCCGGTGTATATCACGAAGGGCTGATCGGGGAAGGGCGGTGAATGCATCGGAGCGGCTGTATCAGGTCGTGCGATGGATGATGACGGTGATGATTATGATGAAGAGAAGGGGAAGGGGGGAGTAGACGCATGGCATCTCCAAGCATCATGTTGCCTCGTGGGTTGCATAGCATTTTATAGCATAGCATTTTTCAAGGTGTTGGTCATTGAATGGCGGTTCTTGTTTACTTTGAAGTATGGAAGTGTAGTGAGTCTGATTGTGTCCGCCCAAGCGTAGCAGTAAGTGACATGCCGTGCACCAAACAATGGCTCGTCATCGCCAGCCTACAGTAGGTCGCCACGAAGTGAGTGCTGGCCCTGTAAGTAACTAACTGAGCGCTAACTTACAGGGCTGTTGAGCTGAGAACTTACAGGGCGGTCGAGCTGAGGTGTCGTCGCTGAAACGTTTTGCGGCCTGGTTCCTGCCGTACTGTGCTGTGCTGTTCTGCACTGTCCTGCACTGTGCCGTGCTATGCCGTATGCTACTGATAGTACAGTATATAATAATGTCGAGTGACTGACGCCTGGCTCACCATCCCCACTTCCAGCCCAGCCCAGCCTCTTCCCGTTTCGTCGTCGTCGTCGTCGTCGTCCTCCTCCTCCTCCTCCTCCTCCTCCTCCTCCTCATCCTCCCGCGCCCGCGAAACTTATCCTGTCCTCGCCCTCGCCCTTGTCCTTGTCCAGACTTCTGCGCCGGCATCGATGGCGTTCTTTACCCCACACATTGGTCTCTCCTCCCCCCCAGAATTGGCAACCGAGCGACCAATGGCATGCGAGGCTTTTGAGCTGTCCTGGGTCTTAGCTCGACAGCCCCACACACAGAGCGGACGCAATCCCCAGCTTTTCCAACATCGAGACAATCCCCATGGTCATCCATTAATTACTGCTACTGACGTTAGTCTAGAATAGTAGCCCGACATTTCCCTCGCTACTCTGTACGGTAACTTAAACTCAACCGTGCTCTGTTAAGCCTGTACTCGATTCCTTCTCCCTGCCGCACAAGTCACAGCAACCGTTCGTTCTGGTTGCAATTCATTGTCTCCGCGACAGCTTTCTCGTCCCCCTTTCTCTCTCTCTCCTTCGACTCCTGCTACTTTCTTCAGCGTTTTTACTGTGTAACTACACAAAGCGGCGCACGTCGGGGAATAGGAACATCCTCCGTCAGCTCCCTTCATCAAATCCGGTTCGTCACTTTATCATTCATTCCCGCTCAATTCGAGGGCTTCCTCGAAGAAGCAAGCCATGACCTTCAGCCACCATCTCTTTGAACGAGCCCAACCGAAACACCCTCTCACGCAGCCGCAGGATACTATCGGTAGACCTAGTCCCGTCACCCAATCTGGTCCATCTCATGACTCTACCCATCTGAACCCCGATCACTCTATCGACGCCGCTCTCATGGACACCCCTCGCTTTGAAGACTTTGCCGACTTCTCCTTCCCTGCGCCATCCATCCCCAGCATCGACCCGCAGTCCGTCGACGTCCTCCCTCGTCAATCCTCAATCTCCTCCACCAACGCGGCATGCCACAATCAATCCATACCTCCCGTTCCTGCGCACGCGTTGGCCTTTGGTGCTACACCTCCCTCCGATCACCCCAGCCAGAGCGCCGATGGCTCAGATGCGGTCCACGACAGGAACTCCCCGAATGCCAACTCTCTGGATGACCATGGCGTAGATGACTTTGCAGGCTCCGTCAACAGCCGCGCCGACGGTACCGATCTCGGCGGCAAGACCATGGACAAGAAGACCGATGCTACAACACCTTCCTGGAGCGAACTCAAGACCAAGGCGGGCAAGGAACGTAAACGCCTACCGCTTGCTTGCATCGCCTGCCGCCGTAAGAAGATCCGGTGCTCGGGAGAGAAGCCCGCGTGCAAGCATTGCACTCGCTCTCGCATTCCATGCGTCTACAAGGTCACTGCCCGGAAAGCCGCTCCGCGAACCGACTACATGGCCATGCTCGACAAGCGCCTGAAGCGCATGGAGGAGCGCATCATCAAGGTCATTCCAAAGCCCGACCACGAAGCAATATCAGCCGTCACCAGGGCTGTGGTGAAGCCGGCCATTCCGGGCGCCATCGCTGGGAACCGGTCCGCGACCAAGAAGCGTGGAGCCGATGAGGCCTTCGGCCCGGACCTCAAAGCCTGGTCCAAAGCTCCTAGGCAACAAAACGCTTCTGGAGACGACAACGGCCTGAGCGCGATGCAAGCTCAGGCGGACGAGGATCCTGGCTTTTTCCAAGAAGGCGCAGACGCTCTTCCCTCCTTGGAAACTCAAGAGCACCTTGCCGAGGTCTTCTTCGACAACGTCTATGGTCAAGCATATAACCTCCTCCACAAGCCGAGCTATATGCGGAAGCTCAAGTAAGTTTGGTCCGACCCGTCTAGTTCGGCCACGATGTTGACGGAAAAGCTGATGACATGCAGGGACAAGACGCTGCCACCTGTGCTCATCCTCACCATCTGCGCTGTCGCTGTACGCTTCACAGCTAATCCACAGTTCAATTCTGCCACGCCCCAATTTCTCCGCGGCGAAGAGTGGGCTTCCCACGCACGAGATATCTGCACGCGGAGATACGAGTGGCCGAACCTCACGATTCTAAGTTGTCTCATTCTCCTTAGCCTACACGAGTTTGGCACGTGCCACGGAGGCAGAAGCTGGGCTCTGGGGGGTCAAGCTATCCGGATGGCCTTTGCCCTCCAGCTGCACAAGGACTTGGATCACGATCCCTTGGAGCGGGGCGGTAAAGGGAACCGTCTAAGCTTCGTCGACCGCGAGATTCGACGTCGCATTATGTGGTGCTGCTTCTTGCTAGATCGTTTCAACTCATCTGGAACGGATCGACCGACTTTTATCAGAGAGGAGACGATGCAGATACCGCTGCCCATCAAGGATAGGTACTTCAGACTGGATATGCCAGGACCAACCGAAACCTTGAAAGGCCGCGTTCTCCATCCGGTTTCGCATGAGGATGGTCTGCTTGCCAACGCACAGGAGAACATGGGGGCATCGGCCTACACCATTCGAGTCATTGCCATATGGGGCAGAGCCATATCTTACATCGGACAGGGCGAGAAGGACAACGATCCCCTGCCGCTGTGGGACGGAGGCTCTCAATTCGCAAGACTACTCGACGATGCACAGAGCTTCGAGGCAACGCTGTCCTCGTCGCTTCAATACTCCCAAGAGAATATCGACATACACAAAACTGATAACGCGGCAAGTCAGTTCTTCTTCCTGCACCTCTGTATACACCAGAACATCCTGTTCCTCAGTCGTGCGGCCATGTTTGTGTCAAACCCGCGGTCATCTCACAGCCCCCCCAGCAGCTTCTTCTCCGAATCAGCCAAGAGAGCGTTTGCTGCCGCGAACAGGATATCGGACATGCTGCGAGACATGGAGCAGTCTCGCTGCTACGTCTCCGCCCCCTTCGCCGCGTATTGCGTTTGCTCTTCAACGACGACTCATATCTTGGGCATATCATCTCCAAATCCAACGATAAAGACCACCGCGGAAGCCAACATAACCATCAACGTCAAATTTCTCCAGAGAATGAAGAAGTACTGGGGCATGTTTCACTGGATGGTCGAGGATATCCGCGCACAGTACCGGAAAGCGCTCGATGCCGCGCAAGGCAGCTCTGGTGCAGGTGAAGTCTTCGCTCAGCCTATTATGCCACTCTATGGAGACTGGTTCAAGCGATACCCGCAAGGCCTCGCCGATACCGAGTTTATGGATCCTTCTAGGAAGAAGGAGAAAGGTGCCGACGGTGTTCTTGAGCCGAAGACGGCACTACGAACCATGCAAGATTACGTCTCACAGGTACCGGCAGCACAACCCCCCGAGAGCAGGAGCAGCACACGTCCCACAGCGTTCAGGCGCGCTCCCGTACCGAAACCGCTGCGAAGAGTCGGGTCTGTTATAAGCCACGACGGCAGCGTAGGTGAAGATCATGCGATGAACTGGCAGCAAAAGCAGCAAGACTTTGGCAACATGGAGAGTCCAGCTGGCTCGTCAGTCTCCCAACTGAACGATCCCACCTACCACCAGAGGCTCGCCACCGACGTGGCACTTCAGCATGGCGAGCCCATGGTCAACTGGATTCCGACTCAGCTGCTGGCCGAGCAAGACTTTCAGCTCTACGGTATCCTACAACCGATCGACCGCGATCTGCTGCTCAACAAGCTTACGGGAGCGACCGGCATATCAAGCTCGTACAACACGTGTGGTGGGTTAGACTGGACCGGCGGCGCCGGTGCTGGTTACCAGCCAGGTCTCGCATCGCAAGATGTACGCTCCGGCACAAAAGGGGACAGAGGCGACATGGCGTCTTTCCCTGATGCCATGATGACCACCAATCTCTCGACGGGGTGGTACATGCCATATAATATGGAACCACCCGATCTCTCTCAGGGCCCTGGATTGGATTTCGGTAGCGCCGATCCCTTCGCGGGCATCTGGGGCAGCGGCCAGGAAGCAGACGAGATACATGCAGCAAATCCCCTCGGCACGATGCAGACTAGTCCCTAGGTGGGACAGCTCGAGTTTGCCGCTCTGTCTACGAGGAGTTTGCGGCATGTGCGACTGCGTGTTTTGGTCTTGGATAGGGGGATGGGTGATATGTTGACAACGGCTCAGCCGGTAGTGTTCTTAGCTCAGGTTGATTTCAGCAGCGAACTCGGTGATCGTGCGACAGTGAATTTGAGTGGCTAGCGATGGCGTATATAGCATCATTTTAAGTCTTTTTTAACTTCATTTTTGCGGGGGAGTTGGAAAGGGGGTTTGGGAGCGTGGTGTCTGCCAGCTTTGGTGTTTTTCGACGCTCTAGGCAGATAGGGCTTGCTTGTACATGACTCAATTTCTCAACGCCATATATGAGGCTCTGCAGACAACGCATTGAATGAAATACCAATACTCAGCTTTGAATTCGTCGAATATTGTTCAAGACGACACGTATAAAGTACGGAGATGTTGATGCCGCAGATGGGAATTTGCTCACCAAATCAGACATCTCGGAACCCATAGGTTGCCTCAGCCGCGATTGTAGAATGGTACGAAGAGCAGTAGATTCTTTTTAAAGGCCTCCCTCCATCTATTTGAACAAGAGTAAGTAGTTGACAGGAACAGAAGAAAAAACACATCTAGTTCATCCAGGTATCTCATGCTCACTCGGAGCCCACTGCAAGCTCGCAAATGCCCTCCCCCTTCCCCTCTCCTTACGCCTCCGTCTCTGCTGCGGCAGCCTTCTTGCCCTTTGACCTCTTTCTCTTCTTCCTTGAACCGCCGACATCTCCCACGACGTTCCCCTCGCCGTCGGCATCACCCTTGCCCCCCTTACCCTTGGTCTCGAGCACCTTTCCTGCGGCCAAGTCGTCCTCGGTGAGCAACCTCTCGAATCCGTACGTGGGCCCCGTGCGCTCGAACTCGTTGCCGAACGCATCCCTGCGCCACTGCCGCAGCCTGGCCTTCTTGCCGATCGTCTTCCTGTCGCGGCGCTTCTTCTCCTCGTCCCTGAAGGTCGCGAACTTCTTCAGCCCCGCGAACTCGTTGAGGTGCTGGTCCGAGGGCGCCAGCAGGATGTCGCGCGCCGTCATGCCGAAGGATTGGGGGGAGGTCTCGCGGTACCGGAAGGGTGCGTGGCTGGGCTTCTTGAGGAGCGCGTGGTCTGTCAGCTCCAGCTTGGCGTCGACGAGGGCTTCGAGCTTGGTGCGTTCTTGGCGGGCTGCTTTTTGGGATTCTTTGCGGGCGCGCTTGTGGTCCGAGGTTTTGCGCTTCTTGGAGGGGCGGCCGTCGTCGTCGTCGTTGTCTTGTTCGTCTTGTTCGTCTTCCTCTTGGCCTTGGTCTTGGTCATCGCCTTCGACGTCGCTGAGGCTGATCTTGGGCTTTTCTACTTCCTCCTCGAATTCGGGGATGATGTCCTTGATGTCGATGTCGTCGTCCCACTTGGGCTTCTTGGGCTTCTTCTTCTCGTTACCGCTCACATCTTCCTCGTCGTCGTCGTCGTCGTCGTCTGACACCGGCAAGTCGTCGGTCTGCGCGTAGTAGTCGTCGCCGAATCTCTTCCTCATCTCCTCCTCCCACTTGTCATCCTCCCACGCCTCGTCGAGGAAGTCGATCCACTCCTCGTCCTTGAGCTCCTTGCCTACGCTGCCCGCTGCCTGCTTGATCTTCTGGAGCTTCTTCTCGGCCTCCTCGAGCTTCAGCTTACGTAGACGAGCCTTCTCCTCTCGTCTCTGCTGCTTCTCGGTCTCCTTGCGCTCGCGCTCGAGCTCGCGCTGGCGCTTGCGGCCGGTCTTCTCCTCCCGACGGACTGACTTGGCCGCAGCGATGTCTCGGGCATATGATTTGAGGAACTCGTTGCTCTTCTCGGGGTCCTCGAATCGCAAGTTGTAGGCTTGCTCGAACTGGTCGGCGCGGTCGACGTCGTCTTCCTCGTCGTCGGAATCGAAGGCTTTCCAGTTTGAGCCATCTGGCGGCACCCAGGCACGGGCGGAGAGGAAGTTTGAGAGGAAGTTTTCGGGGTCCTTGTCGGCGTTGACAATGTCCAGTTCGGTGATCTTCACGGCAGCCTTGCGGGAAGGGTGGACGCCGTTGGAGTCGACCTTTTCTGGCTCCTTTCGCTTGATGAAGCCGCCGTCGTCCTCCTCGGCATCCGACTCTCCGACGGTAGCGGCGTTGATCTCGGAAACGATTGACTTTTTCAAGGCATCCTGCTCCTGGTTGTAGGTCTGAGGGGCATCGTCTTCGTCGTCCGAGGCGCCAATATCCCCCTTCAAGTACTTCTCTCGGTGGTAATCCTTCAGGTAGATCGGCTTCTCCTTCTTCTTCTCCTTCTCAGCAGACTTGGCAGCAGCAGCAGCATTGGCAGCTTCTTCCTCGGGTGTGTAGAAGGTGACCTCCTTGTCGTATACTCGGGGATCTTTGTTCCGAATAGCCTGCAGCGTAGCCGAGATCTGCGCATCCAGATCCTCGGTAGCCAAGAAGCCTTCTTCGTCTTCGGTCTCGTCATCAGAGGATGATTCGTCTTCTTGATCTTGCTGAGCTCTCGGGGCTCGTCCTTCCTTCTTGAACTTTTCCTCTAATCTGTGCTGCTCTTCGCGCTTCTTGTTGTGCTCGAATCGGCGGGCGAACTCCTCGTTCACCGTGAACCCTGAGGACGCGATGGGCGCCCCTCCATCTTCGGACTCGGAGTCGCTATCGTCGAGCAAGGTGCGCTTCGCACCTTTGGGGTCTTCGGTGGGCTTTGCCATGTTTGCGGCAACGTCGATTGGGTCTTCGGACTGTTGCTAGGTGGTGGGAAAGAAAGAGTGTAGGGGCGACCTGAGGAAGAACTCTTTTTCTCGAGTGGATCTCGAGTCCACAAGCCTTTGCCAAAGCTCCCTATCTCTCTCTCTCTCATGGGACCTTTTTTTTTTCTGCCGGCCTAGAAATTTTGGCGGGGAGCCGTCGGAAAAGGCATTATATTTAGCCGCTGCTGCGCCAAGCAGAACGATGCTGTACGTACCGGACTTGCCCTTGTGGCTTGAGGTTGTCAGTCGACAAGCCACATGCGCAGGCGTCATTGCCCCCACAAATGGTCAGCAGGCAACGCCCAGATTTAACAAGGTACGTACTCCTCTCTACCGCCCTGTCAGGCTGGTTCGTCGACTTACAGCGGGAAGCATACGCTGTCGCAGCACACATCGCAGGCGCTACAGTGCCACTCCGGTGCCCTGCTTCGTCATCGGACAGCAGCTGCAGCCAACCATTTAGCACCATCCACCGCCACCAAATGCCACTCAGCTGCGTTTCTGAGAGCAACAACTAACTTCCTCCGCTCCTCCAAGCCTCTCTGACGATCGACCATCAAACCAACAACTGCACTCGATTCACCTACCGTCTTTACCCACCCCCAGCTCCCGATTTTAATAACGTCGCTTTCCTTCCTATACCTACGTGACTGCTATCATGGCTGACTCCGCAAACGCTCCTAAGCCGAGCAGCAGCGTCAAGCTGGTGCTGCTGGGCGAAGCTGCTGTCGGCAAGGTACGATACTTAGACATCCCCCGAGTGTCTTCTATCAGATGCGCCTACTAACTCTCTCTGTAGTCTTCTCTGGTATTACGGTTCGTCAACAACGACTTCCAAGAAAACAAGGAACCCACTATCGGTGGTATGTGCTGCCGACTATTCCGCTCATGATGAATCAGAGAGGCTCGTCATGGCTAACCACCCCTACAACAGCCGCCTTCCTCACCCAGAAATGCAACCTTCCTACACGGACGATCAAGTTTGAGATCTGGGATACCGCCGGTCAGGAGCGCTTCGCCTCGCTCGCTCCCATGTACTACCGAAACGCCCAGGCCGCGCTCGTCGTTTACGATCTCACCAAGCCCACCTCCCTCATCAAGGCTAAGCACTGGGTCGCCGAGCTGCAACGACAGGCTTCCCCCGGTATCGTCATCGCGCTGGTGGGAAACAAGCTGGATTTGACGGGCGACTCGACCGGTGCCGCGACGGTCGACGGCGACGATGGTGAGGATGGTGATGATACTGGCGATGCTCGCAAGGTTTCGACAGAGGAGGCGCAGGCATACGCTGAAGAGGAAAGTCTCTTGTTCTTCGAGACGAGTGCGAAGAGCGGACACAATGTCACCGAGGTCTTTACCGCCATCGCCAATGCGATACCCGAGACGTCACTGAAGAGCACGCGAGGAGCTGGTGCGACAAGCGCCGCCGGCAGGGGAACCGAGGAGCAGCGAGTAAACCTTAATGGCCCTAGGGATGTCGGAGCCAAGGACAGCTGCGCTTGTTAATGGGGATGATGCGGCTGGAGGAGAGATCGAGTATAGGGGATCTTCAGAGACAGAGGAGGAAACACGGGAGGAAACAGAGAGTTTGGCCTTTGCGTGTCCTATTTGTGCGCGAGCCGGATGTTTGGAACTGATGCCAGAGGGGGAGGCGTCTGGAAGCTGATTTTGTGCATTTCTTATTTATTTCCCAAGTGTTGTCTTGTTAGGCTCTACCTAGTAATTTATCTCCCCCGTCGCTGTGTTTGATCACAGATCTGGCAGCATCGGAATTCTGCTGATGGCGAGACAACATGAAAAAGGCCAGTAACTTTAGTTGCCTGACATTTCAATCGAGGTCACGTGCGCTCTGATCTATCGTTGTCGCTGCGCGTTCCTGGTTCTGCAGGCTCCACTTATTTTCGTCCAGGACGATGGCCTGGGTTGTTCAGTCAAACTCCTCACCTGCAATCAGTGTCGATGCCCCCAGTTCGCGTTGCATCTGGCAAGCAAACAAGCATTGTTTCGGCATTCTTTCGCTTGTTCTTGCATGACTTGAACTTCTCTCTCACGCTGAGGTTGCGAACCTCGCTGACGTGGCCGAGCCCGCCACCTGCACAACTTTTTCTGGTTTCCTTGGCCAGATGCTGTGATTAGCGGCCTGCCCACGACGGACTCGATACACGCCACCCTCTAGATACCTTCTCCCACCCTGAACCAAGGTCAGAGGCGCATACATCATGGCCTCTGTCTCCGAAGCTCGGGCAGAGCTCATCAGGTACGAGTAGCCTGTTCTTCCTGCGACGGTGATTCCCAGCAACTAACCCGGGCTGTAGCTCGCTCGCGCCGGACGACATCCCTATCAAGTTGCGATGTGCCATCTGCAGCAAACTTGCCGTCAACGCCTTCAGACTCCCCTGCTGCGAGCAAGCCATTTGCGAGACGTGTATGTATAGCCCCGTGTCGCGGAGCGCATTCCACGACGAGTTGCGACGCTAACAAAGCCAGGTCAATCCAACCTTCCTCCTTCGTGCCCCGTATGCGAACACTCTCCCCTCTCGGCCGAAGATTGCAATCCGAACAAGTCCCTTCGAACCACTATTCGAGTGTTCTTGCGCACTGCCGAGAAGAAGCGCGAAGCGAGCCGAGCCAAGGAGCTGAAGGAGTCAGAACCCCCGACACCTGTGGAGGCCCCCGAGCAGCCCTCTGCACTTGCGGAGCCGACGCCGAGCGCGGCGGACGAGCAGGTCAATGGTGAAGTACGGCCTGCAGAAGAAGCCCAGCAGGAACCTGCAGGACCTCGGGTGACCGAAAGCGCAGAGGTAATGCACACGGTAGCGTCTACATGCGCCTTACGCTGACACTGAACCAAGGATGAGACACGAGTCGAGCTGCGAGACCAACCTCTGGATACGATCGAACCCCACGCAGAAGTCGCCGACGACAAGGAACCTGGCGCAGAGGATCCCAATGAGCAGGCAATTGTCGAAAGGGAAGACGTTGGCGATGAGGCCAGCAACATCGAAGCGAATGGTGATACCGATGCGGCCAGCGGCGAAGCATCAAATGCCAACGGTAGCTTCAATGGGTCTGGTGGCGATCTCAACCAGATGCAGATGATGATGGCCATGCAGAACGGCATGGCACCTAATGCGTTCGGTGGCTTCCCCATGATGGGTATGTCCCAAGTCTACGACCCTGACAAGCTGATCGCGATACTGACGGACACCAGGTATGCCAGGAATGGGCATGGACCCGATGGCGATGCAAAGCATGTTTATGAACGGTGGCTTTCAAGGCATGGGCATGAACGGCATGGGAGGCTTCGGAGGGGGGTTTGGCCAAGGCTCCGATAATAACTGGAACGGTTCACAATCGTGGAATTTCGACCAGAATAATTACAATCAAAATGGTCCTGGCATGGGCACTGGTGATTTTGGGAACTTTAACTCGGGATTCCAGACAGGATACAATCAAGGTAATTATGGTGGCTTCAATGACTATCGCCGTGGCGGCTTTATCCGTGGTCGTGGCCGCGGACGAGGATTCCATGGCGGCTACGGGCGAGGCGGCTATCAGTACGGAGGCAATGGCAACTACCAGGAGCAGGGTCAGTTCTCTCAGTACGGATCCGGCATGCCCGGTATGCAGGGCCTCGCGCAGAGCCAGAACGACAACAGCGGTGTCGGCCAGGGCGAAGGTGCCGAGGGACAGGAAGTCGACGAGTACGGTCGAGCATTGCGATCCGAGAACGGCGGGGGTGGCGATAAAGACGTCCAAAACTCCGGAGACCAGGATCCTTCGGCAGTAGCATCTGGTGAGGCTCTAGGCAGTGAGGCAGGCAGCTTTGCGCCCCCGTCAGGCCCTTCAATGGGCATGAACATGGGTCCTGGCGCGAACATGTACCAGCACAACGGCTCGGGGATGATCCCGTCAGTGCTAGCGGCCCCGGATGTTCCTATCAATGCCCCTACAGGGCCCAAGGCCATGAGGCAAGGGCTCCCTAACACTAGCCTCCATCATCTTCGCGCCAGAGGGTTCCAAGTGGGCGACGATGCCTCACCTAGATCGAGCGTGCCCGTACAAGACAGTGCTGAACGAGGCAGGTCTCAGAGTAGTGCTCGGGATCTCGAGCGAGCTCGGGACCGCGGCGTATCACGACATGAAGAGAGTAAGGAGCCATCCGGAGACCGGGATCGACCTGAGAGAGACTACGATGAGCGCGAGAATGCCCATTCTACTACCAGATCTCGTGCAGCCAGTAGGAGCCGGAGTCGGAGCCGAAGTCGCAGTCGCGGCCATAAGAGTTCCCGCCGGCGTAGGCACGAACGTTCCGGTTCTCGACATAGCGACGCGAATCATGACGAAGATTCTCGTCGAAGGAAGCACAAGAGCCGCCGGCACTACGACGATGACCACGAGTCCGTTCGCTCTAGTCATAAAGATGATATGCACGGTGGACGACCGCGATCAGTTTCGCCGGCCGAATCCAAGCGCTCAGGGCACCGTAGTCGTCGCGATAGAGATCATGAGAAACGAAGTCGAGACAAGGACAAGGATAAGGACAAGGATAGGTATCGTAACGACGACGACGACGACGACGACGACCGCAAGAAGTCTAGCCATCGCTCGCACCGTGATCGTGACGACGACCGCGAACGACGCCGTGACAAGGATCGCGAGCGTGACAAGGATAGGAAAGATCGCAAAGAGCGCCACCGGGACAGAGATCGCGACCGTGATCGGGAACGGGAACGGGAACGGGACAGAGACCGAGGCCGCGACAAGGACCGCCAGCGGGATCGAGATAGGGAAAGAGACCGCGAGTCACGATACAGCAACAGCCGGCACCACTCCACCGATGTCGCGGACACACCCGCAGACCGCGACCCTGCGGCTCCAGCAGGTCCGCGGGGCTACGACATCAAAGGATCCTCCGGTAAGGCGAGCTCCGCAGCTGCCAAGCCAGACAAGGATCCGCACACGTTAGAGCGCGAGGCTCGCGATCGCGAGAGGCTCCTCAAAGAAGCACAGCGCATCGCCGGCCTGGCTGGCTGGAAACGCAGTCGCGGCGGCGACGACGACGGCGAGAGCGGGTCGCGCAAGGGTCGTCGGACGGCGACTTCGTCCTCTGCCGGTGCGGCCTCGGGCCGAAGGAACAAGGCGGTCGTTGTCGACGTCGGCGACGGCGAGGAAGATCGTATGCACAGGTTGGAGGCCGAGAGGGAGGGAGACAGGTGGGCTTAGGATGCTCAACGAGGCCTATTCGAGACACGGTTAGGCAAGCATGGCATCGAGGGCATGTGTGGAAACCCCTCTCATGCTACGTGGACTTGTTGGATGTGACGTTCGTGTACTCGACAGGAGTGTTCGATTCTCAAGGGGCCAGCCACCACGACGACTCTGCCGTGTGTATAACATAAAAGGGATCAGGCATGGGAAGATGGAGCATACTGTTAGGAAACGGGGAAAGGGGGGTGTGAAGCGAGAAAATGCATTGCTTTGGTGCTCGGCAGGAAAACTATGGGGGGAGGGTGCATTACAATCGGGGGCCACGAGGCAATGGAGTTGTCGATATATGCCGTTTTCAAGCTCAAAAAGTAGTGAACTCAGCAAGAGCCGTATCTTTGAGATTTCATCACTCCGAGTCATCCCGTGTTTGCTCGGCTGAACCTGATATACCAATCCACCTCCCAAACAGATCATCATCATGTCCTACTTCGTCCCTTTACCGCACGTCATCGGGTTTCCTCGTTTGCCAGGTTATCGCGCGTCCGCCAGTTGACCAAATCACGTCCTAGTCTCCGTTACAACGCCTTCTCATATGCCCGTCATACAACCAACCGGTTCTCGTAGCTAGATTCCCCTGGTTCTCTCGTCCAAACCTGCTGCCGCACACGCGCTTGAGGCAGAAAGTCGAACGCGGGTATCCTAGTATATGCCCTGCGTGCGATATTGGAAGGTATCGTAGCTGTGAAGCGTTAGCCTCGTGGTGAATCGAGAATCAGGGGGGGGGGAGCGGAAGCTTACAGCCGGGTGTAGTAGCTGCCAAAGGACTTTGCGATCAGGTCTGTCTCGACGAAGTTCTCGGCCTCGTCGGCGCTAAGGTGCAGCTGGAATCGCTGTCGTAGAGTGCTCGTGACCTGAGCGACGCCGACTGCAAAGCACGGCATCTTTGAGTCGCGTCCCATCATGGCGACGAGGTCGATGATGCTATCCGCAGATCGACGAAGGGCTGCGCAGGGATTCAGATTAGTTGACAAGACCTCGTCTGAGTATCGCGAGTTGAGGCTTACCTTGGAAAGCGTGCTTGCACAGCCTCTTGTAATCCTCGTAGTCCGGGGATCCTAGACCACCCAAAACATCCACGTACTCGTGCGTCAGCTTGAATGGCGCGGCCTCGAAGCCCACGGATCCTGGCGAGTTGGATAATATGAAGCCAAAGTCGATGTGGATGATGTGGCCTTCGCTGTCGACCAGCACGTTGCCGTTATGCCGGTCCTTGAGCTGCAGGATGTACGAGATGATGCTGTATGCTGCCAGAGACTTCTTGAACGCATCCACGCCGGCCTGGAACGGCTTGCTATCTGGCTGACCAAACGCCTTGAGGAAGTGATCCCTCAGGGTGGCGATGCGGTGTCGCGGGTTCTGCCCTGTCTCGATGGAAGCAAGCGTGAGACTGCGCTTCAACGAGTGAAGCGAGACGCCGCTGGTGATGGTCTCGACGAGACCTCCAGACTCGCCAGTGACGAGGATGCGCATGCGCTTGACCCAGACGTCAACGTCGGCATCTACCCATGTCTTGTGGCAGATGTCGATGAGCTGGCACGCGAAGGCTTCCTGGCGCAGATCCGCGCCCGTCTTGACGATCACGCTGACCAAGTCCCAGTTCTTCATCCAGCCGTACGGCGAGGATTTACGAATACGTTCCTTCTTAGCTTCCCACGCTTCACCAAACACAGCTGCGCTGGGATCGTCGCGGTCGCTTCGACGCTGAACACCACCCGTCTTGATGTCGTTCTCCATACGCTCTCGTCCCGCGCTGGCGTTGATGGTGGCGTCTATCGGCGCATCCTCTTCGAGGTCCGGGTTGCTGTCGGGCATCGGGACCGTAGTCTGCCGGGCAATCATGGTATCAAAGGTCGGTGATCCATCGTCGATATCGAAGCTCTGCTCTTCGAGGTTTTGCATGCTGGCGATGATCTTGGCTCTGATGGCTGCCACCTCCTGCTTTGGGCGCTTCCCGCTCGTGGCCTCCAACTGGGCCAGCATTTGCGAGGCAGCTCGCATGTGAGTTGCTAGTGCCGAGAAATCAGGCTGGTCTGCAGGCGCACTGCGCTGTACGGGCAGCGTCATCCTGCGCACAAGAGGGCCAGGACTGCCGGATCTCGAAGGGTTACCACTGGAAGCTCGCGATGCCCCTACTTCCAAGTTCAGCGTCGAGCTCGACAGTCCGCTTGGCATTCGCTGCGAGGCAGGATATGGCGACGGTCTCTGGTCGTATCTAGCCGGCCGTTCCTCGTCAAAGGATCGGATGAGCGGCGAGCTACCCAGATCACCAGATGTGGGCTCAAAGACGCTATCAATGACTGGTTCGGGCTCTGCCACAACAGGAGAGGTTCGAGGCGCATCCGACAGTTCGAAAAGACGCTTGGATGTGGACTCTCCGTTTGTCAAGGTGTTCAGCAGGCGCTGGTTGTCGGCGGCTTCGGGATCAAAGGAGAAGTCCTCCCGCAATACCTCTACCATGACGAGATACGGAACCTTCTCGGCGCTGTTGAGCACCGTCGCCTCGGCCGGGTTGACGCGGACGATTCGGTGATGCCGGCTTTTACCAGGGGCTCCCTCAACGAGGGTCGGTGGGCAGATGATTGGGATGTCGACCTCGGCAGGCAAATCCTGGGTGATGAGCGCCAGCTCTGCTCGAAGAGCGCTCATTCGAGCGGGCTTCGGTACAATGACTAGGCGGTTCGAGATGCCCTCGAGGGCGGCGAGGAACTGCGTCTGTGACCTGAAATAGTGCTGCCTCAGTAGCTTTGTCTTTTCCGCCGGTGATAGCTCTGTCCCTGACAAGAGGCCTTTGGAGTGATGCGAATGTCTTCGAGATATACTTTCGGCAGGTCGCGAGGATAGACCTGCTGCACTCGGCGCGGGCGACCTCGTCGAGGACCGCTGTGGAGGCAGGGGGAGCGACGAGGAGCTCAGCTTTGCATCCAGAGACTTCGCATCATAGACGGACTTCATCGCATCGCCCGGCACTTTGAAATTGGTGAGAGAGTCATTGGGATGAGCATTGGGAAGCTCGCGGTGACTCCTCGGTGGAGATTCCTTGGGACTGTTCGGATCCGGTGCGCTAGACGTCCGATTCACATCCCGTATCCGCCGCGATTTCGAGCTGCTGGAGTTCATGGTATGCGCTCGAGCGAGTTTGGCATCCTTGGTCTCGATTACGAGGTCCTCCACCGGCTGAGGTTTGCGCGCCTGCGCGACGGCGAGTGGACCAGCCCATCGCGGAAACATTGGCAGCGCGACACTGGCAAGAACGAAGCTGGCGAGGACGGTGACGGGGAGCACGTTCTCCTTGATCTTCTCGTGGCGAACATTGTCGGAGAGCCCAAACACGATATGCTGAACCTTGTTGTAAACTCGACGACAGGTCTGGAAGGAGTTGGACTGTGGGTTCGAGCCGAGATCGTGCAGGTATGTTTGAAATAGCCAGAACGTCTGGGAGCAACGATTAGCGTCCACGGGGCTGCTCTACACCAGATGGCTGATGATCAGGGGAGATGGCTTGAGGCATACCAAGAGCGCGGCGGTCACAGACTCCTCGCACAAGTCCAACAGGAACTCCTCGAGTGCCATTGACTCATTGTCGACGCTGATTATGAGATGGCATAGCTGCGGGAGGAAGAACTCGATATCCTCGTAGGGGAACTGGCGCAGCTTGTTGCATAGAACATAGTGGATGCCAACGTGGTCGGCGTAGCGGCTGCATCGCGACAGGTGGCATTAGCAAGATAGGATACGATGGGAGAGGCAGCCACGAGACGGTTCAGCATTGAAGCTCGGGACGATGACGGAAAAGGCGCAAGCCTCGTAGACGCGCAGCAGGTGAGGTAGCAGCAGCAGTAGCGAGGGCGACTTACGCGAGGTAGGAGACGGGGAGGAACGGGTGCGAGTTGAAGACGTCGGACTCGAGGAATCGCTGAAGCAAGTCCCACGACATTGGGTTACGCAGGGGAGCGAGCGACGAGGAGAAACGACTGACGGTGCCTCATCGGGCTGTAAGCAGGGTCTCGTGAAGAAGCTCGGCGGTCACCAGCAGGACGACGGGATGGAGACGTGTTCGTTTCGCCTGCGACTTTCGGAAAATTGCTGCGCGCGGAGGGTGTTGTCGGAGGGGCGGGAACCAAGAAACGGAGCGGCAGGGCGGGTTCGCCATCGGAGGTCTCGGTGTCGGGTGGCCTCTGGCTCTGGCGTAGGTGGCCATCCATCCCCCCACGCGAGGCTACAGTAGCAGCCGGGCACTGTTACAGGGCCTTGGCTTGTAGGGGATCGATCAGTGGATCGGGGGGAGGACTAAGGTTAGGGGATGGCCCGTACGGTGGAGCTTCAGGAGGGCTCCAAGGGAGCTGGAGATCATGTCGCGCCTTTAGGGGGGAGAATACGGGGCACGAGCCCCCTGTATCTGACGCGTTTCCTCACGTCATCCGCTGACTTGCAGTTGATGGTGATGGTCAACGCTAATCTGCGTCTTCTGCTGGATACGATATTTGCCTAGACAGGCGATTGCTGTACATGGAAGATGAAGCTAAGCATGATACATTCATTGGTTCGGATGTTGCAGGAGAGTATATCAAGGCATAGTAGTTATATCGTGTTTTCCCCATCATGAAACCTTCATCTAGACATCAGCGTCAAGCCCGCTTAGCGTACCTAAACCGAGAACAGCAGCTTGGGTTGGAAACCAGACCCATTCACCACTCTGTCCATGCCAAACCCCAAGTGTAAGACGACATCTCTTGCCGTCATCATAACCGAACCTACTCTCTCGTGTCAAGAGTAAGCCACTCCGAGGCGCCCAAACACCGCTGAAATGCGAAAATTCCATCCAACGCCATATCATCTTGTATCGTACCCTTCGTCATGTATCCTAACGCGCCAGCCCAGTGGAGACGATTTTGCCTCCTCCTACCGTCGACTTACTCAGCCGTCTTCTTCTTCCGTCCTCCTCGTGTACGCTTCTTGGGCTCTGACATTTCTTCGTCGCTAGAGCTTTCGGCCTTGGCCTTGGCCTTGCTGCCCTCCTTCTCGTTCTCCACGCGGCTTACGATGTCGCGCAGAAAATCCCACTGCTCATCCGTCTCCACCACCTGCTTCAGCATCGGAGCAGTGACGCGCTTAGAGCCCTTCTCTTTTGCCACATCCGCGCTCTTGGTTACTAACTGAATCATGAACAGCTCCAATGCCTTGCCTACCGCGATGGGCGTCTGCTGGGCAACTTTGCCGACTTCCTCGTCCGCCTGCATGATCCTCTTGATTCGAGCGGTGGGGAACTTGGTGCGGACGGGCGAAGGGTCAATCACGGGCGCCGGGGGGGCAGCAGCTTTGCGAGGAGGCATCTCTGTAAACCGTGGTGGTGCTGCTGTGCTGGAAGGAGGTGACGCACCCGGCTTCGGAGCGTAGGACTGTGCGTAAGGCGTGTTGCTGGGGTGCTGTCGACTCGGTTCGCCGGGTTGGTGACCCCGGTAGGTTGGTAAACTCTGCTGGGCCTGGTAGGTTGAAGGCTGTACTGTGTAGGGGCTCCAGACGGGTCCCCTCTGGCCGGAAGCTTGAGGCGGGTGTTGATATTGCGTGGGAGGCGGCAGGTAGTCGTGATGTTCTGGTTTGACGGAGCCCAGCTGCGCTGGCGAAGGTGGAGGGTAGTGGTGGGGTTGTTGCGCCTGGACGTAGCCGGAGCTGTCGGCAGGGACGTGCAGCTTCTGCGTAGGCTGCGCGTACGACGAAGAGAAAGAGGAACGACCGTAGCCGGGCAGGTCGAGATCTTGTTCAGGCGAGTGTTGCGGGAGTTGAAATTGCTGCAGGGCGGGTTCGGTGGGGTCGCCCGAATATAAAGAAGACAGGTCCGGGGACTTGGGGGCGTAGGTATCGTCGGTCGACATTTTTCTTTTATTACGGCGGGCAATCACCGCGCCGGGATTTTAGATGGGGCCTGATGCCGCAGCACGGTTGGCCGAGGCGTGTTTAGTCAGCTCGAGAGAGCGCTGGGATTGGTCACGACGGCCTGCTAGTCCAGAGCTACCATCTAAATGAGGGTAGAGCAACCTCGACAAGCAAGTCAACAAGTTGGGCTTGACGTTACCCGCTCCAGGTGCTTTGATTACCGATATCGTTTCGAAAGGTAGGTCTGCGAGCGCTGTTCGTCAAGAGCATAAGCCTGGAGAACGGCGGCGTATGCAAGGCGTATCGCAACCGGGGTTGTCTGTTCGTGTCCGCGAAACCTGGCTAGGTACTTGGTCTTGAAAATGCTCTTCCTCCAAGTCGCAGTAGAGCTGACCCTCGTCCGTGGATGCGCGTTGGGCACGACTACGTAGCAGTAGCTGAGACGGCAGCAGTCCGGCCTGGGATGCTGTCTTGGTTCGCGATCGATTCAAGACTGCCGGAGCAAATACAAACAAGTGGACTGCGGCGCACGGGGTGGATTTGTATGTTCCGGACTCCCCCAGCAGGTCTATCGGGGCTCACGGCTCGCTAATAATAATAACAAGCTCCCAGTAAGCACCGGAGAGCGGATGCTACAGCCAAGGCCCACGCGCTGAGCGACGACCTGGTAATGGGCGTAACGCCGGGTGGGGCGCAAATGCAGGGCCTGGAGCGCGGATGAAGCTCGAACTCAGGAGGCCTTGTACGTGCGACACTAACTTAGAAGCCGAGGATGAACCCGACAGCCGTGTGCCTGCGCCTGAAGGTGACCGATATAGGATGCTGGTGGTGGACAACGAGCGAGGAGATGACGAGACGTGGTTGACCAGATCCCTTGGCGTGAAGCGGACCTATAAGGCAGGAGCAAGCGCAGAGAGGATAGTTGTGAGAAAAAGCAGGGTTCAGTGCCGACAAGTGAGAACGTGTAAGCCAGACTCTGAAGGAAGGAATGAGAAGAACAAAAGAAGAAGAAAGAGAAGGGGGAAAAGAAGAAGAAGAAGAAATTAAGAGAGATGGCAGACGAAGGTAGTATAAAATTGGCAACCAAGAGAAAACAAAGATAGCACAGAACAATTAAATGTCGGGCTGTGTCGCCTGGCATGGAAAGGCAGGAGGAATAGGCCGTGATGGCTGTGGTATGGGTCGCAGCTTTCTAGCAGTGTTCAGCTCGTCCGGAGCAAATCTGTTGGCCGACCAGTAGGATAATTGGGAGGAGCGAAGAGGGGAATGATGGGCGTTTATATGCGTGTCGCGGACTTGTTGCTCACAACCATTGTCGTAGCAGTAACTGGCAAACTGCGACCAATACCAAGCGCCCAAAACATAAGCGTCGTCCCGGGGCTTGCCATGACATGACAGCCTCCGAGGAACCAAGGAAACCAAGGAAAGAGGGGATGGTCAGGGTTAGAGGTTAGAGCTGATGACCCGATTGGGAAAGCGCGTTGTTGCAGTAAGGCGCTGTACGGTGCTGATTTTCGAAGCTTTCCGACACTGTCATTCCTGAGACTTCCCCACCAGAACTAAATGGATGACTCATCAGATTTCCCCCCGTCCATCACAACCAGAACGCGCAGATGACGAGGCGCGACATACAGGGCATCCCGCGTCTCAGGCTGCCGCCTTCAACACCAGCCGCTGTATGCAGCTTCTTCTACTGACCAACGATCGCTGTCACTACTACCAATGCAGGGTCGACGACGATGTTGTCTGCCTTGACGCTACTGGCGCCTATGTAGTAGACTGTTTGCTGCAGACAGGCTTTCCTCCCACCCCTTGGGATATGAGCATTGCTGTCGATGTTTGTCTATCGAGACTGAAACATGAAGAGGTCTTGGAATTCGGGCTGAGCAGTGCCCATATGCATTGCTGAGCTTCAACCATCTCCATCACAAGGTATGCTGCGCAATATTACTCTTATATCCCCATGTATCCCTCTGTGCTACACCTGATGACACAAGTTGAGCTTTTATCTCTGAGCCGACCTGGTGACGACGAAGCCGTTGTTTTACTCAAACTCCTGGTTCCCGAATCACCACCATAAAAAAAAAAGGGCCTGGTCTATGAATTTTTACTTGATCTAATCTGATTGCCACCTCTCTCGCCATTCTTCGTAGACTGTCAGAGGAAACGCTGTCTAATCTCATTCACAGTTGTTCTCAGGCCTTCTAACCTCTTCTCATCAGTGCTGGATAGGAACAGGGAAGCTACCGGCCACGCGTGGACCCCGTTTTCGAATCTCTGTCCTTCAATTTCGACGCCTATCCTTGCTTGCCGCTTTAAGAAATCATCGATATCGTGTGCGAAGACCTCTTCCTCTCCAAATATGACAAAGTAGCCGCGTTGTGGGCTTGCCGCTTTCCATAGCGCATCGTCGATGCAGTTACCAGGTGATGCTGGTTGTTGCTGCACCATGCTTTCACCCGCATATTCGTGTGCGTACTTCCACAGTGTCCGCCTATCTAAAAAGTCGCTTTCCGATGTGGTGTGCAGATTCGACATGAGAGTCACCCAAGGCGAGATGAGCGCAGCCATTCTCGGCGGAGACATGATTGGCGGTCGAGAGCCAGCGAGGTCACCGCTCACATCCAGCTTGACATCTCTCTTTCTCTGGTTCTCAGCTTGTGCACCTAGTTCAAGCAACAGGCTCAGTGCCAAAGTGCCACCAGCGGAGTCGCCTGCGACGCAGACTTTAGACGCGTCGCCGACAATCTCGAGTACATGCCTGTAGCCTTCCAGTGCTTCTAGAACCTGCCTCGGATAGATTTCATCCGGAACCAGCGCGTACTCGAGGGAGAAGACGGCCGGATTATTAAACCCAGCTTCAAGAAGGAGGTGGTGCCAGGTCAACATGAATTCGAGGTAGAAGTAACTTGACCCCATCGTGAAGCCGCCACCTGCGAGGTTAGTATCGTTCTCATCTGCAAGGATGTAGACATGTAATCTTACCGTGAAGGTAATAAAGCACAAAGTCGGGAGGGGCATCTAGCTTGTGCCTATACCAAGTGCCCTTTGTCTTCATGTTACCCTGAGCAAATCTTGTAAGCCACTGTTCTAATTTGCAGCTTGACTGTAGACGGACCTCGCCAATTGTGCGTTCTTCTCGATGGGCGGGAAGCTTGAACGCTCCGTGCCTGACGTAGCGCCAGCAGTAGAAAGGAAACGCGACGTGCTTGGAGAAGAATATCCTGGACACACTCGTGGGGATGTTCCTAAAAGCATACCGCACAATTCTGACCACAAAGTCTTCGAACGGTTCCGCTCCTCGCGTGAAGGGTATCTGCTTGCTGGGAGACGTAAGGTAACGTTCCGTGATAAACCCATAGGGAAGTTTGATCACTGCTGACATGTGAGTTTAAGAGCTCTTGTGATCATCTCGCTTCCGAGACGGGTGAGAAGGCTACGGAAGAGATGGGTTTGACGAACATAAAAATGGTAGGGCCTTGAGAGCAACCAAGCAGGTCTTGAGGAAGCCGACATTCCATAACAGCTGTGGAGTTAGAAATATGAGAAAGACGAGGCAGTCGATCAGGGAGATGGGACCAAGAATCATGACGAGAACGGGGATGCGAGATAGTAAAAGCCTTGCTGTTTGCTTGTTGAATTCCAGTTGATCTGAGAATGCGCTTGTTGAGAGTAGGCGAGGGCGAGAGGAGAGACTGTACAGTGACATCCACCTCCAAACATCAAGTCCAGCCTGGGCAGGAGACGGATTAAAACGAGGATGGGCTGCAATATTCCCCGAACATGTTCAATTGAAGAATACCGATGTAGTAACCGACATCTCAAGATGCAGGAGAGAGCTATGGCTAACAGGACGCCATTCGTCATCGTAGGGTGGCTGGCATGGCTGACATAATTAGCTGCCCGTACTGATCATCACTCGGCGCGTTACCCGCATTGCGTACAGTAATATACACTATCCTAGTAGTACTTCCGTACCTCGACACAGTGATGGTGTATAAGACCCTTCGAACATCTTGGTCACGCAAACTGGTATCCTCATTCCTCACTGCAAGGGTTCAAAGACCACACTCGAAGCGGTGAACGATCGGAGACTTGCAGACGCGTCGATATTCAACCACACCTCGTAGGAAGCCGTCTCACCACCCGCAACGCACCATGGGAGATCTACCTGCGGAAGAGACGCCCTTTCCTCTCACAGCCGTGGATAGATTCGTTCTGTCACAGACGGATGAGGAGTTTCACAACCACGGCTGGGAAGAGCTCAAAGACATCATCGGTAAGAGTTACTTCGGGACTCGAATTACACCGTCTTCTCAATTACTACGTTGGGCGTCATGGCTAACAGTGAGGATAGCGAGAAACAGACTAGAGGTCCTCAAGCGCAAACCGTCTGACCTCCGCCGGTACCTCAAATGGACAGCAGAAACCAAAGCCGAGTACGGCTCCATGACGCAATACTTGCTTGCTCACCGGCTGCCCAAAGCATGGGGCGCTCCCCCGTTCACTCCCGTCTCCGAGATCCCATTTCAAGACAGCTCCGACTATCGCGTCCTGCTCAACGACTGGCCTTATGGATTAGACGATGAGATAGTTCATATTGTGGTCTGGACGCGCACCACCATTGATACTGATCCTGGCACGGGAGATTTGACACCAGATGGCAGATCAGAAGTAGGAGACTTCGTCAAGAGGTACTTTGCTGACTCTCTGGGGAACGGCGGAGAGGGCAAGGTGATCTGGTTCAAGAATTGGGTTGCGCTGCAGAGTGTGCGTGCTCTGGAACACATCCACGTACTGGTGCGTGACGTCGACGACGATACGATAGAGCGCTGGACAGGAGAACGACCTAAGCGGAGCACATAGTATCTGCGATAGTCGCAAATAGAGCCCGTGAAGACATCTGTCGCTTAGGCAGCCCTGCGCGACCTGCGATTGCCCTGAGGAGCAGCTTCACCACCACCACCGCCGCCGCCGCCCTGGAATTCGGCCATCTTTTGCCTGCCCATGCCCAGTAGACCGCTGCCCAAGTATAAGCCGTAAGCAGGGACAACGGTCCAGAGAAGCCAACCCCAACTGCCCAAGAAGATCGTGACGATGGCACTGGCCCACGTCACCCAGATAACGTCAAACATGTACTCGGTCAAACCCTGGGCGGCCAGATCCTCGCCAGACGTCTTGAGAGCGCGGGTAGCGGGGTCGTACTTGGGACGGCCGGAGAATTCGAGGACGTATTCGCAGATGAAAGCGGGCGCAGAGAGGAGGCCGTAGAGCCAAAGAGAGCGCGAGCGGAAGAGGAAGTGGGCGAGGATGAAGAGCGCATTGACGACGAGGGAGCCGATGTGGAGGTTGTTGAGCGCGGCTGCGTTCGACTTGGCGCGGTCTTTCTTCGCCTTTTGGGCCATTTTGCTCGATCTGAAGCGATTGATTTGCGGAGGCTTCGCAGAGCTGATAGATATGCTGTGGCTCAACACAAGCGAAGGCCACGAAGAGAGCAGAGAGGGTGAAGTGGAAGTGGACAGAGGTGAAGATGACGATGGGCAGACGAGTCAGGCAACGTGGTAGCGCCAACGCGACAGCGCTGAGCGGCAAGCGGGACCGATATACTTTAGCGGCTGGCAGCCCGCTGCTGGGACCCCCGAAGCATCGATCCAGCGGCCAGGACGCTATGAACGGGTGCCAACTGCCCTGGCAGCACACCCCTTTAGCGGCTGTGGTGGCAGGGGCTTGCCTGTTGCTGGGCAAAAGAGCGCCTGCCCAATCAGGGCGACTGCGGCAACAACAACATAAGGTAACCGCTATTATTACAACATCCACAGAACCCACTTTCACCTCCCACGACGACATTCACGGTCACGGTGCTCAGTACCCTTTCCAACGCTTCGCCTTCGTCTCTCCCGGTTTGCGATCCAGATTGGGACCCATCAGCTCGCCCCTACCATATTCTCATTGTTGTAGCGCAGACCATGTGCTGTTCCCTGCGCGAATTCTGTCGGACTAGACGGTAGTCGATTCGGTATTTGTCTTTTATGGCTTACCATCCCATATCCAACACCCTCTTTGACACGGACCCACCGTTACCGTTCAAGAAGCGCTCCGAGCTGCCGACGTCGTTACCTGTCAAAGTCTTTGTTAAAGCGATCCTTCTTGGGCGTCCTCGCGTGGAGGAGGTCGAAATAAAACTGTGCTTCTTGTTTGCCTAATCGTTGATCTGGAGGCTGGTGTTGATTCCCACCGAAGGCCGGTTCACGACGAAGACGACGAGGGCAACGGCTTTGTTTTCTTTCGATCCTTGGTCCCGGCACCCGCGCACGCGAACGTCGACAATCGATGACAAAACCGTGAGCTGCAATACTGCGACATCTTTGACCGACGAGTCTGTCTAATACTATACAACGGACGTCACGGAAGATTCTTTTAGCTTATGCTTGTCGACTATTCCATGGCCTGGACAAGTTGCTGAACAACTTCATTTTTTGCGCCACCGCCCCTCGACGTCTCTCTTGACCCTGGACAGCAACACCCGATATGGCGCCTACCCCGACGGCCATCAATGGTCTTCTACGGCAGACCATTTACTACCATCTCGATAACGCTTCGTACGAAAACGCCCTTTTCTTCGCCGAGCGATTGACCGCACAAGACGCCAAATCTCACGAGCCCACCTACCTCTATGCGCTATGTCACTTGCGCCTCGGTGATTATCGATCAGCATACGATGTAAGCAAGGCTGTGGGCTACCGAGGTGTCCATTTGGGCTGTGCCTGGGTATTTGCGCAGGCTTGCCTGGCCCTCGAGCGTTACAAGGATGGCATCACGGCACTCGAGAAGTCGCGTGGACTGTGGTCGCTCAGAAACAGTATGGGAAAGCACAGCGCAACGTCTCGGGCAGCTATGCCTGATGCTGCTGTCGTGCTGTGTCTTTTGGGAAAGCTACACCGAGGTTACGACGACAAGAAGAAGGCCGCCAGCTGTTTTGAGGAGGCCCTCAAGATGAACCCTCTTACGTGGGATGCGTTTGCAGCCCTTTGCGATATGGGCATTTCAGTCCGCGTACCCAACATCTTCAGCCCGAACGAGTCTCTAGTACAGAGCTTCGACGTTGAATCAAGTTTTACTTCATACGCCCGAGAAGAATCGACATCAATATCCAACGAGGCACCCCTTAAGAGGCCGCAGAGAGGCGTAGCCGCGGATATGGGCAGCGATCCCTTCAACTCGAATAACGGCTCCCCCAATCTAAACGATTTGGTCAATGGCGATGCGTTTGCGGACACTGGAGATAACGAATTCATGAAGCAAATACAATCAGCGAGACTGCGATATGCAGCTACAACTAACGGTAACACTGGCCCTGAAGGCATGGAGACACCCACGGGACCTGCGACATCAGAAGTAGTGGGAGCTCGCTCTGCACATTCGCATGAGCCACCCCTTGCGCCGCCTAGACGGACGAGAAATGCACACGTTGCAGACCATGGCCAAGATGCGCCACCGAGGATGAACTATAGGCTAGGATCAAAGCGAACGGCCAGAGCTCAAGATAAGGGACAGGAGCATTCGACGGAACTCGCAGCATCAGACGCCCCAAATGCCACTGCCGGCACTGCACGGTCTACGATACCCGCTGTCGAAAGGAAACGCACAGTATCTGGACAACCAGTGTCACGCCCCGCAAACGCCGAGGAACCCGCGACTCGACGGAGCGCGAGACTCAACATGTTTAGACCATCGGCCAAGGTCAACTCAGGAGCGGCGACTATCGGTGCCTCTGCTGGGCGGGAACTGAAGAAGGCTAGGCCCCCCATCACTCGAGCTTTCCGGCAAGCATCTGGTACCTCCAGCGTAGGACGAGTTGTTAGTGGCAATCGCAAGCCGATGGACGATT
This sequence comes from Coccinonectria pachysandricola, assembly GCA_003693555.1. Lineage (NCBI taxonomy): Eukaryota > Fungi > Ascomycota > Sordariomycetes > Hypocreales > Nectriaceae > Coccinonectria > Coccinonectria pachysandricola. Next base: position 143,516 of record QUZF01000033.1, read on the forward strand.
CCCACGCAGACGTGGACCATGGCGAGACGGCGAGAACAAAGGAGGCACCACCTCAGCATGCAGCCTCGAAGGGTGCGGACCTTGACCTGGCCAAGTTCGAAGAGTCTCTGAAATGGATCCTTGACCTCATAAAGAAGTTCGCCAATGGGTACTACTCGTTGTCGCAATTTCAATGCCAGGAGTCGTTGCTGACCCTATCGTCCCTGCCGCTCTCACACCAAAACACCCCTTGGGTGCTGGCGCAGATGGGCCGAGCTCACTTTGAGCAAGCTGCGTACCCCGAGGCCGAAAAGTTCTTCAGGAAGATGCGCGTCCAAGCACCCTCCCGTCTCCAGGACATGGAGTTGTACTCTACCATTCTCTGGCACCTGAGGCGCGAAACCGATCTGTCTTTCCTGGCACATGACCTCGTTGAGTCAGCTTGGCATTCGCCCCAAGCATGGTGTGCCCTGGGAAATGCTTGGTCTCTAGCGCGTGACCACGACCAAGCTTTACGATGCTTCAAAAGGGCGACACAACTGGACCCCAAGTTTGCGTATGCCTTCACGCTCCAGGGACACGAGCATGTCACGAACGAGGAGTACGAGAAGGCGCTTACGGCATATCGCCAGGCTATTTCGGCGGACCGTCGACACTACAACGCTTACTACGGAATTGGGAGGGTTCAGGAGCGATTGGGGGCCTACGAAAAGGCATACACGCACTTCCACGCCGCTCAGTGCATCAACCCCAATAATGCCGTGCTCATCTGCTGCATCGGAACGGTGCTAGAGAAACAGAAGCAGATTATGCCCGCACTGCAGGCGTATACCAAGGCGGCTGAGCTCGCGCCTCGGGCAGCGCAAACGCGGTACAAGAAGGCACGCGCTCTTCTTGCGGTGGGCCAGCTAGAAGCAGCACAGAAGGAGCTGATGGTACTCAAGGATCTTGCGCCTGACGAAGCGACAGTGCACTTTTTGCTTGGCAAGCTGTATCGAAGCATGGGTGAGAAGCAGTTGTCGGTGCGGCACTTCACCATTGCTCTTGCTCTGGATCCCAAGGTAAATCCTCTGGTTTAGCTTCATGTCATCCATCTACACTTTACTGACATTTGACAGGCGAGCCCGAAGATCAAAGAAGCTATACAGAGCTTAGAAGATGATGTAGCGATGGACGATTCGATGATGGCATGATACCACGAGCACTCGAGCTCTTATAAATAAAAGTAGTCGCTGCTCAACTGGCAGTTATTGTTTCTGCTCTGCGATACAAGATCGCAACTTGGCTGGTGTCGGAGGCTGTCACCGTGACCTTCTGGTCTCTGCTGCTCATATGGCATTACATGGGACGGTAAAGAAGAACATGGCGCAACTCGAAGGGTGGTGATTTGCGAGCATTCGAGACTCACATGGCATGGCGTGGCATGGCACGGGCGTTTTGTTATTATGGTGGCCAGGTTGTTCGCCATGGTTTGGCAACTGGCCATCGGGAGGCAGTAGGAGGGCCTGAAACTGAGGGCTTCTTGTATGGATAGTTGAGCATGAGTACCAGGCAGTTGTACATCAGTAATAATGGGGTACCGCTTTAGTAGGAATGACGAAGGAGCGAAAAGTGACGCCCTCTTTGTGTGGCCATTAACGCGTGCATTACCAAGAGATGTGATTCACCACGGAGCGCGCGTCGTCGGGATACCGGGAAGCACTGGACCCTGTCTGTGAGGGCCAACCCGTTGAACATGTTGAGTCCACGCATCAAGATAGAATAAGCAGCCAATCTTCGGAGTACGTCGGGTCTATCCGTAGAGTCTAGCTTGATGATATGCGTGGTTGTCGTCTGTTGTTGTTGTTCGAGCCGTTGTTGGCGCGTACCAGTACGTATCGATCGCATGCTCCTCCACAGCTCACCTTAGCTCAGAAGCTCGGGCCACCAACCACCCAGAGCATCCGGCGAAAAAAGGGTAGCGAAATTCGACCAATCAGAAAATAGGATCACCCCCTATCCCTGTCCGCCTCCCCGAGAGACAGAGAATCAGTGCCAAAAGCCCACCAGAATCAGCAGGTCAAGCCCGTGCGTCAAGGCGTTCGATTTTTACGCTGCGACAGCAATTATTCCAAAAATCGACTAGCGCAGTTGCAGCTTTACTGATTCCGCGCGTGCTGAGCAGTTGCAAGTTCGCGGCTGATTGTAAGCACGTATTTATTTCCTGCCTTTCCACCCCCCCGCACCCTGCGTCTTCTCCCTTACTCCTCTCATTTCCCACTTCTCAGCCTGCAGCATCAACCCGTCTCTTCCATCAACTTGATTCGACGTCATCTCGCGACCCATCTTGCTCTTTCTTCCATCAAAGTACTTTAAAGTAACTTTCATCAATCATCATGACTGGACGTAAGTTACATTCACTCGTTGCTGCTACATCGTCGCTGCGACGCGTTATCGCAGTGCCGATGGCAGCTTCAGCAACACCCCTCTACTCTATGCGAACATGAAGCTGACGATACCTTCAATAGGCGGCAAGGGCGGCAAGGGTCTCGGCAAGGGCGGTGCCAAGCGTCACCGCAAGATTCTACGAGACAACATCCAGGGTATCACCAAGCCCGCTATCCGACGTCTCGCTCGTCGTGGTGGTGTCAAGCGTATCTCTGCCATGATCTACGAGGAGACCCGCGGTGTTCTCAAGACCTTCCTCGAGGGTGTCATCCGTGACGCCGTCACCTACACCGAGCACGCCAAGCGCAAGACCGTCACCTCGCTCGACGTTGTCTACGCCCTCAAGCGACAGGGCCGCACCCTCTACGGTTTCGGTGGTTAAACGCGTCTTGTCACGCTTTGGTTTTTACACGCGATATTCGACAGTGGATCACAATAAATGGATCAGGATTGGGTTATACTTTACTACCACTATTACGGCGTTGGGGAACCACGGATACGATACTACTAGGCGTCAAGGAAGACGACCTCTTGACATGAATACCACTTGAATTGTTCAACTCGACTACTGTGCCACCATCGCTTGTGAATACGTGTTATGACTGTTGTTATATTATATGTCTTTGAATGCTCCCGGCAGCTTACGATTAAAATAGCGACATGATATCATCAGAACTCACAAGTACTTCCTACCCGCCGCAGCTACTCTTGCTCGAAACACGGGACTCCGTACCTCCATGTTGGCCTGGTAAAAGGGACTCATGATAGCCTTGATCCAGTTCTCGTACACCTCGGTGAAGAACATCTTGATAGCTTCCTCGGTCGCTGGACTCGTGGGATTGGCGCCAATAGCCGTCGATGAGCGCGATGAGCTGCCGGACGTCGGCACGATAGGCTGGTGTAATAGAAGAAACTTGACGCTGCCAGCCGTGATAAAACATGAGATGTAGTTGTTGAAGAATTTATCGATGCACTTGAGGTACCTGCGTCAAACCTGTCAGCTTCTCCCCCCTTTGGAAGGTAACCTAATCCCCATCCCAGCTTTCCAAGTCGCAACCACCAGGGCATCCTTCTTGAAGCTGAAGACGTGAAGGCAGGCAGATGGATAGGTAGGTTAGCTTACATCTGCCCATGTGACCACTGCACCTCCTCGGCGATATCGAGACTCGAGTGCAAGATGAACTGGTTCAGGTGGCGGACTTGGTCCGAGAAGCGCGACTGGCCGTCGCCGCCCTGCTTGGAGGTGCCGAATTCATGTTCGAACATGGGATTGTCCTGGGTGCCGACGATGGCAAAGTAGTAACTCATCGTGTCGCGTGCGGCATTGGCGTGTTCCTGTCCTCGCGTGCTCTTCGTATATCTGGTTTGGACGGTGTTGGACGCGTGCTCGGAGAAGGAGGCCGATCGGTTTTATCGTTCTGCAATGCGTGGGAGACCTGTCGCAATGGTGTTCTAGCGGATGTACACCTCTGTAACTTAAAGCTCCTGCAGCGAGCAGTGACCCCACCAAACGTGAAGTCGCAGCGCCGGCTGGGGGGGTCGGGCCTGATAATAATCCGCTCCACCGCTGGCATATCCCAGCGCCTACGGCTCAAGCGCCCTGTTGCTGGCTGGGCAGTCGCTCGCGTGGTGGAAAAAAGTCGACGCCGCCTCCAGCTTCCGACTTCGAGATCGCCAATTCGACCGACTTCAAGACAGACCGTCTCCCGCCTCAATCTGCCCGACTCCGAACCCGTCGGACCTTGGTGCTTTCATCTTCTCGGTCGTACGCACGACGTAAACCCCCCCCCCCCCCCCCGGGAGTCGACGACAATGTTCGGTGCCTTCCGCTTTACCAACCCGCTATCAGGCGGTCTTCTCTGGAAGATACCCTGGCGAATGTCCAAGTTCCAGAAGCGCCGTCACCGTCTGCGCCTGAGGGCCGTCGATAGCGTCGTCGCGACTGTTGATACTGCGCTTGCGAAGCAGGGCCAGACTCTGGAGGCGCTCGAGCGGTGGAAGGCGGAGATGCCTACCGAGGCGGAGATGTTGCCCAAGGACAAGTACACCATGTTTGACCGGAATGCCAAGCGCTACCGCAAGGGAATTCACAGTATGTTCTTGGATCCGGACTATGGAGGTGACCGAGGTTTGGCTAACGGGTCTTGCAGAGCTGCCCAAGTGGACGAGAGTGTCGCAACGTATCAACCCTCCCGGTTATTAGGGTGTTGGATCAGAAGACGGCGGGGGAAAAGGTTGAAAATACATCATGGGTGCGAGGACGAGAGAAACCGGCGCATCGGGCATCTGGAGATCCTTTGTGGTTTCCATGTACAACAATTTGTTTCAAGTATGGAGTGTGGAAAGCTCATGATTATGGGGGAAGCTTGCGAGAGTGCGGATGGGCCCGTCGAAGGCTGGCAGTGTATCAGTAGACGATGGAGCAGCTCGCGGCTACGGATCAAGTTGTGAGAGGAGGATACAGGCAATGTAGACAAGCCAATGGCGTAAACGAGCCGCCATGATTCTGTTTAAAGGGTATCGATTCCCACGCAAATACAGCTCCCAATTTCCACAACACCCCTTCTTCTAGGTTTTGTTTTTATCGCAAGTACTTTCCTTCTTCATCGTAGTCCCTCAAACGCTCGGTCTGTATCGCGCGGCCCAGACCACCACGCCCTTCATCATAGTCCTCGCGGTATTCGTCGCGAACTTGGCCACCCGACTTTCCGCGACCGTACTGACGTCCCTCCTCGAAACCGGGATCCAGGTCGGTACGGATGACGCGCTCGTCGAGCTTCGTACCACCGACGTACTTCATGCAGTCGAGGGCGTCCTGGTGTGTGTAGTACTCGACGAAGCAGAAGCCGCATGGCGTCTTGTTGAAGCGGTCAAGACCCATAACGAGGCGCTTGATCTCGCCACACTTGGCGAACAGCTCGTATACCTGCTCCTCGGTTGTGTAGAAGGACCTGAGCAAGAGGAAGAAGAAGGGAACACGGTTAGCTCGCGGTGATCTGTATCGTATCTGGGGGGGTGACCAACAAGTTTCCGACGTAGAGCGTTGTAGCGTTGGCGAGCGGGTCAACGGCGGGCTCTTGGGGTGCTTCGGCTTCCTCGTCGTCGCGATCACGTCTCCGCTTGTTCTAGGACAGCATTAGCCTTTGGTCAACACGGACATTGGTGTATAAGGTGACCAACTCTGCTGTGATAGTAGGCGCTGGGCCTATCGAGGCGCTCGACGGTGTTGCGTACGGGCCTCATCCTGACTGGTATTTTCTTCCGTCGGAAGGTGTTCGCAATTGGTCTTCGGAGTCTGCCCTTGATGCACGTGGTCGGTAGAGAAGTACGCTTAGTTCGTAAGATGCGCGAGGCGAACAGGCTTGCCGTGTAAAGACGTGCCAAGCTGCGTTAGAGATGAGTTGCAGGATCGCAAGCCTCGCCGGAGCTTTGGCGATCGTAGTGGGCCAGTCACTTTTGCGGTTGGCGTTGGCGCTGGCGTTGGCGTTGGCGTTGGCGCCTGGGGAAGCAAGGCTGGTTACCTGCTGCAAGGTACGCGAAGAGCGCTGGGGAAAAGGTACCTTGCGCGTGCACGTCTACTATACTGTAGGTCAATCGAGCAGCAACTGGGCATCTCTTTTTTCTTACACAACCCGGCAACCTCGAGACCTTCAGCTCCTCGACAGCAACCACCTCTTGAAAGATACTTTTAGACTTTCACGCACGCACGCACACGCACATCCCTGTGAAGCTCCAGGGAGCTGCAGTCTCACCGGTAGACAAGGCCCTTTCTGACTTTGGCATTCCGTCATGCCCAAGGTCAAGAGCTACTCGGCAGCTTGGCTTGCCAGCAATGCTCCAGGCCACAAACTCTTCGCGCCCTCTACCGAGCCCTCACGATCGCGAAGTCTCGAGCCTGGATATGGGTCCAAGAAGAAGGCTGTTCAGGGTCCCAGGCGCACGATTGCTCGTCGGGGAACCGAAGTCTTCGTCGCCGTTGGCCGGGAGATTCGCTGGGGAGATCTTGCCTACCTGAAGGATGAGTGGGCAAACCGCCAGCCCAAGAGGCAATCTTCGTCCGCTATGAGGACCAAGCGAGAGGATTCTACGCAGCCTATCAGCGGAGAAGGGGACTTGGGGGACGCGGCCGGTTTGAGAGTGAGTGTGAAGAGCTGTCCAAGCTTCGACTTCAGAACACGCCGAGACTAACACGAAGACATAGATTATCAAGACGCCTGTGGCCGACGACATTCGACAGCTCATCATCTCGCCCAACTCAAACTACCTCGCGATCCTCACAACCCACACGATTCATATATGTGTCTTGCCGGATCCCTCTCACCTGACGAGCGAGGATGCCGGACCTCTCAAGCCCAACATCTTCACGCTGGGACCAACGACCCACGTCACCTCGCGCTCTCCGATCATGTCGGCCCTGTGGCACCCGCTAGGAGTCAATGGAACATGCATTGTCACGGTGACGGCCGACGCCATCGTGCGAGTCTGGGAGCTCTCCGCCACTGACCGATGGTCGTTTGACTCGCCGAGCACCTCGGTCGACCTCAAGAAGCTGGCCGACGGCACCACCCTGGATCAGGATTTCTCGGCCACCGCTGCAGCCACCAACAAGGCTTTCTCTCCGGACTCCTTCGAGATGGAAGTCGCTGCTGCCTCCTTTGCTAACAAGGGCTCCGGTGGTTGGAATCCCATGACTCTCTGGGTAGCCATGCGAGAGGGCGATGTCTACGCCCTCTGCCCGCTGCTGCCCCAGCGCTGGGCACCACCCCCTACCCTGATCCCATCCCTCTCGGTGTCTATCGTTACGACTGTCGCCAGCATCGAGGACGACCCCGAGGTGAGCGAGCAGGAGAAGCTTCTTGCTCAGCAGCAGATGGAATGGATGGGTGAGTTGGATTCGCAGGAGCCGCAGGTCGTAGAGGGCGCACTTGGAGACCCCCTGATCGAGATTTACACTCGGCCGTCTCGCCCGGGCGTGATTCCTCGGTTACAGGGCCCTTTCGACCTTGACTCGGACCCCGAAACTGGTGACGAGCTGGACACGACAATCACCGATATCCTCGTCATCGGTAAGAAGACGGATACGGACGAGCTGATGATGGGCGAGGACGAAGAAGATCTGGACATGGATGAGGGCGACCAGGAAGGGCTCTCTCTTGCGGTGATCGGCCTTCTTTCTACAAGCGGCCAAGTTCGCATCTATCTCGACCTCGAGGGTGTGCAGGCCCAGTGGCTTCCGCCCAAGAGCAAGTCTAGGCTGCATCGACTCTTGAACGACGCCGACCCCCCGTCGCTCCTCTCTTTCCAGGCCATCGACACTATGAGCCCCGTGGAAGTCAACGAGGAGAGCTGGCCCGTCTTCAGCACGGATGTCATGTCTCGGTACAACTTCTACGTGACGCATCATGCTGCCATCACCTTCATCTCTCTCACATCTTGGGTCTTCCGCCTCGAGAGCGAGCTCGGCGGGGACTCTGAGGCTGGCACCGACTTCAGGATAGGCCTCCTGGTCAACTCCCAGTCCTCGAGGGATAGGATTTACTCTCAGCCCACTGCTGATGTCGGCACCCCGCTGGCAGCCTGCAACGTGATTAGAGATCCCGATGTCGGTTACTTCCTCCTATCGGCTACGCCTTATGACCCGATCGCCTTGACGTTTGAGGCTCCCGAAGCCGATCTCATGCCGATTCGAAAGGAAAGCAGCCCGGTATACGAAAGAGAAGCTACCATGGCACCTCTTGATTTCTACGAACCGCGACCGGTCTTCAACCCATCTCACACCTTCGATGAGGGATCCATGCTGCCCACGTTACTCGAGCGACTTCGCACATCGCGCCACAAGACTGTGGTGAACCAGGAAGTGAGGCTGAGCCCTCTCACTCTTCAGATCTTCACCGATGCACACAAGGTTCTGGCCGATGAAACGTATCGACTGGGCATGGCAGCGGCTGAGGTCTTCCGCCGCTGTGAGCTTCTCCAATCTGAGCTGAAGCAGCAGATTATGAAAGCGAACGAGGTCAAGGGCAAGATTGACACCATCAACGGCTCACACCGGGACGGCGAGGCGGACGACGCCATGTATGCTCGACGGGTCACCGCCGCCCGTGATCGCCAGGATAAGCTGGCAGAACGCATGGAGAATATCCGCAAGATCGTAGGCAGGGCGACGACAAGAGAACTGAGCGCCAAGGAACGCGCATTTGTAGAGGAGGTCAAATCTGTGGAAAGCGCCATTTCGAAGCCGAATGCGGAAGAGTCTGCCGCCATCGCCAAGGCACAGCCAAAGCAGATCTCGAAACGGTTGGACGAGGTGCAGCGGCTGCAGGAGGAGTTGACAGCGGAGGCACAGGCGCTAAAGACCACGGAGGGCGGGGATGCCCCTTCAACTCCCTCGTCCGAGCTGCGGATTCCCCAGGACGTTCGGAGGGCCAAGCTTCAGCAGGTTCAAGGGTTACTTTCGAGAGAGACGGCGCTCGTGGAGGCAGTGACGGCAAGGCTCCAACGACTTCAGTCCGGTCTCTAGGTTGGATATGTGTATATTGATCACTAGCATAAAAGACGACATGGAATTCCGGAACCCTACTTTACGCAACTCTGAGCTGTACTTGCAGCCTTCGATGGGCCACTTAGATTGTATCGCGTCGACCAGGGTACCATCTAGCGCTGTGGATTGCAAGAATAACATGTCAGATCTGCATCTTCGGTTGAACAAGACCCAACACGAACGTTCTCCAGCATTAACGAACCCCGCAAACTTGTGAGCCAAACGAGCATTGTCAGCCTTATAGGAGTCAACCTGCAGCGTCAGTTTGCTCATGTTGAAGTCATATGCGAGCCACAGATACGTGAGATTGGGTGGGCTGATATTGGCAACGCAGCCTCTCCAGGCGCTCGAAACAACTGCAGGTCTTGACTCACACATGCGAGGAAATCGAGATGGACTGACTGATGTCCCAGCTATCTCCATGGAGCCAACCAACATGTCGGCTGCAGCACAGGAGAGCTTCAAAGTAAGGCAACCGAAGAGAACGCCATCTTGAACCAGCAGGCTGGAACATGCCCTCTCCCCGTCGAGCTGCGTCGAGTGACGAGGATATCTCACCTCGCTGTTTTCTTCCTTTCTCCTCGTTGCGATAGCGTGAAGCTCGTTATGAGGCGATGTTGGAAAGGCTCGCGCAGGAACACGACATGCACAACTAAGGATTTCACAGAAACGTTAGTGGTCGTGCTCGCTCACCGGGTTGGCCTCACATATATAGGGTGTTGCTTTGCCTACCATCGATGAACTGCAGCTCGCATTGCGATATACCACGCATCACTTTCCCTAACGACGCTATACAGCACTAACCCATCGACATGGTGGACTTTCGGGCTCACGAACATTGCACTGGCAAAGCATACGTCCACACAACGAAGCGCAGAGCCGAGTCTCAGCGGCTCCCGAAGAGGCGATCTAGAGTACTACACAAAGTATCGTGCGCATCGGCTGGTTCTGAAGCACATGTCTCTCCCACCCGCGCGAACGCCCGCCCAACAGGGGTCGCGACCAGGCTACTGCGACATATGAGGCGTAGATGCCTAGCACGAGAATCACGTTATAGGCTGGAATCCTCTGCGACTGGTGACGGATGCTATCGGATAGGTTGGGGGCTTGACGGCTACGATGCAGGCTATCCTTCGCCGCTGGTTTACATGAAACGATGTTACGCTGATACAGCCTGAGGTAAATGAAGCGTGAAGGTTGCTCCGAGTTCGCCTTGGATTTCTCAGCTTTTCTTGGAGTATCCTTGCACGATGATTCACGAAGCCTTGGTAGCAATGCAGTGAGACCTCGTGCGCAGAAGAAAGGTTCGGTTTAGGCAGGTAAGACACCGTCCTGGTGAACCTCATCCCTGGGAGCGCAGCAGACGTATCATGGAGATGTCGAGGTCGGGAAGATTTAAAGGAGCCGGCCTGACTTCTTGTTCTTGTTCTTATCCGTGTTCACCTCGTCTCAGTTGACATCGCCGATTACTTACCAGCACTTGCAACTCGACTACTTGCCTCCTTCTACTCACTGCTTTTACCCTATCAATCAAATAAGCCGTAACTACATCGCTTCACGAACTGTATCAGTCGGTATCCTCATGACTATCGCGATGCCTCGTCAAAGCTCCGAAAGCGCCAAGAAGTCTGAAGACATGACGCAGTCTCTTACGACCAGCAACGCCCTCGTGTACAAATACCTGATCTGGGGTATGTCACAAACCTGCTCTGTCTCGATACCACTGGCATTTACGGTTGAGACAAGCTGCTGACCCATCTTGACCATGCAGATAACTGCGACACGATCCTCGGCGGCAGACACGACGTCCAAGTCGTAACGCAAAAGGACCCGACTTCAGCGCAGTGGCAAGGCCACGTAGTCAGAGGTAAATATGGCAAGACTGGCAAGGGAAACAAGAAGAAGTTGCGCAGACCGACGCCCCTGTTCTCCGCCAAGGCGGATAGTCTTGTCAAAGTGCTGGAGCTGCTGCACCTCGAGACAGCCAAGGAGGTAGATCACTTCATCAGCACCAACGGGCTCGGTCCCTCGGCTGCGTTGGTCACCTCTTACGCGAGTAAGAAGACGGATCCCGATTCCGACTCCGAGTTCATCCTCTTTGAGAGCGGCAGCTCGAGTGGTAGCGGCAGCGATTCCTCCGATGACTCGGACGACGCGCTGCATCCGATCAGCAAAGGTCCTCGAGCAGCAGCGCCCAGACCGCGTATTGGGCCCCCGATGGTGGGGATACCGCTGCCGCCTCCGCCGTCAGGGGGCCGAAGCGGACCCAGTCGGGGCTGGGGACCCCCGAAGCACGGATCGGCCCCGTTGCCCATCGGTGTCCCACCCCCTCCTGGGTTTTCCTCCCTCATGTCGATCCGCCTCCGGGTTAGCCACCCTAGCCTGGGCGTGTATAACGTTGCCGTCCAATGCTTGCCGCTGAAGACGGTCCTGCAGGACATCGCAATGAACGATGCTCGCATGTACCCGGCGCGCTTCAAGCGGGACTCGGGGCCGGCGGTACTGATGCCGCCCCCGCCTCCTCCTCCTGCTCAGTGGCAACAGCTGGTAGGGTACGTCCGGCGTGCCCAGATCGACGGCGAGGTGGTTGAGATTGGCCACAACTTCCCCAACGACTTGGGCCCGTTGCTGCGAGGTTCGCAGAGGACGCCGAGGGTGGACGTTGACCTCTCGGTTTCCCCCTTGGAGATCGTCACGGTGCGTTCCGCACGTTCGAGGAATCCTGCGAGCTATTCGGAATCGGATCGATCCAGCGGCGACGAGAAGGACTGAGAGTTCCTGCGATGACGTCCAGCTAGAACCTTGGATGGAAAGATGTATCATGTTGAGAAGGAGTAGCAGTTGTTGTTTACGGGGTCTTTTTTTCCCTGTGTTGGACTTTTAAAGTGTGCAGACTGTCGAGATTATAGATGGCTGAATGTTCCATACTAATACACAAGATTGTGCTGTTTGACGTTAGCCGAAGTGTTTCTGTCAACGACTTATGGAAACCCTCGCTCGGAGCTGAGAGCTATCAGCTACTAGACTAGACTAGACATCAACACACAACAGTTGCATGGCGGTACAAGTCTGGCTTTGAAGACGGGCGTCTTCCGCAGACTGCTCACCCCCAGCTATTCGCCCTTTGTCCGACTCTGCTTCTCCTCTAATGCCGAGAAGGCGGCCCTGATCTGGAGCCAGCTGTCACGCAACAGGACTATACATAAGCGTTAGCCACACGGTATCTACCAGCGGCAGGACATTCGCGAAACGACTCACACGCAGGTACGACGACCCAGGGAAAGTTGAGACCGACGTAGTAGACCCAGAAGTACAGGAACTCGGGCCTGCTGTAAGCCACGCCGTGGAGGCGATACTCGGTCCAGTTGGTGAGGTAGTAGAGCGTGACGCCGTACAGGTGTGCCACGCAGACGATGGTCTGGGCCATGTGTCGGTGCGGCGAGTTGGAGAGGATGGCGATGAAGGCGAGGAGTGAGAGGGGACCCCAGGCAAGCTAGCCAAGGTAATGAGCACACGCGTGCGGGTGAACGGATGGTGACGTGCCAGCCAACGCGACTTACCACGGTGATCGTTTCTACGCTGATGGTGAAGGCATCGTCGGTCAAGTAGCGAGAGTCGGAGAAGGAGTACTCCTTCCATAGCTGTGCAAAGGTCGTCGACAAGCCGGGAAGTGCCTCGCGATGGGAGATGTAGTAGCCTTTTTTCCTCCAATCTCCCAGTCAGATCATCCGAACGAACACATTCAAGGAACCAACCAGCCAGGACCTGGCTCGACTCACCTTCAAATCCCACATGTAGGAACGCACCTACGGGAAGAATGCGCGCGTCAGCCCAGCCCAGCCGCCTCTCTCACAGCCATCACCGCGGTACACCTCGCAGAGCTCAGACTCACAGACAGCGAACCATGCAGCTGCGAACCGGTCGACCGGCCTATACCTGCGACGCCCCCCGCCGCCCGTCTGTCGAAGAGAGAAGCCGACGATGGCGAGGACGATGCCGCCGAGGGTCAGGAGCAGGCGTGCCAGTGGCATGTCGTTGGGCACGAAACGCGGGATCGCGACGTGTAGGGGGAAGTAGGGATGAGCCGGGACGGCTGCCGTAGCGTCTGGCGTTGGTGAGTCTGCCATGGCTCTTGTTTCCCCTGCCTGAAGTAGCTTCTCTCTCGCTCTGCCTCTCTCTCGGGCCAATGTGGAGAGGTGCGGGATCCCGGATGGGTCGTTGAACTTAGGCCGTGGGTGGTCCCGGAGCCGGATGGAGGGACCTTCCCTAACCTCCGTGTCGAGATCCCAGCGCCGTTGACATCACGTGATCACTCAGCTACCGCATAGGACTCAACTCAGCAGAGTAGGTGACTTGCTAATTATACGCAATCTGTACATTCGCGCCATTCGTAGCATAAGAAGGAGAGACTCCGATCATCGCCAAAACCTCCTCATCACCCTCTCCGCATACCCCTCGTCCATCCCCCAACCGCCCACGACGTCCTCGATCCCCCTCTCCATCCTACCCACGTACTCCTCCCTCGGCTCACCCTCCCTCACCCTCTCGAGATCGATGTAGATCAGCGCCTCCATCGTACCCGCCCCGTCCTCGTCGTCGCCGCCCTGGCTGGTGCCAGCACTCCCACCTTCGCATCCCGTCCTTGCGGCGCTCCTCGCCCAGCGCACTTGGGTCCGGAACTTCTGATACGCATGCGGCACGCCCTCGTGCACGTCTAATCGCGCTTCGTCCTGAGGGGGGAGGAGGTACAGCAGCCCGTACACGCCTCCCTCTGCTGCTGCTGCTGCTGCTCCTCCTCCTCCTCCTCCTCCTCCTCCTCCTCCTCGTGCCCTTCCCTTTCCATTTCCCTTGCCGGAGCTGGAGCTGGAGCTGGAGGCTTCGTGATGCTCGGGAACCTCCTGGACGACGTTTGCGAATCCCCGCTCGTTGATGATCCACCTCCACCCGTCGAGTCGCGCTAGGCCTACCGGCGTGGATTGCGGGCAGCGATGGCGCATCTGGTCCGTGGAGAGGTTGGAGCCGTAGGCAAAGTACAGTACCTCGTGGGGGTCTTCTTGGAGGATCGTCATGATGCTGTCCTGCGACGGCTGGCTGTCCTCTTGCGAGCTCATGATGGGGAGTTGCTTGTGGCTCGTGACTGTGCTTGTCGCTGTACTCGCGTGTAGTTGTAAGAGGTTGAGCTATCTGTTATATATATAGAGTAATGAGCAGTCTGAATGCAGTGACGTGACGTGACTGAACAAGGCCCTTTATATTCAGACCATGCCGTTCTTCTTTTCTTCTCTTTTCTTTTTTCTCCTTTCTCATCCCCTTCCATTTCTACACCGCTTGCCAATCTTTCCCCCATCGGAGGCCTGAGCAACTTTGTAGTTGACGATGCAACCTACCTTGGGCTGATTGTCGTGCAGGCAGCCAGCCAGCTCATCATCCTCAGCTCAGCCCCTAAGGCGAACCCGTCAGCCCGTCCCCAGCCCAGCCCAGCACCGCCTCAATCCTGCCAAATGCTAGTCTAGTCCGTTTTATCCATCTACGCTAGACCGCAACACCATAACAATGATTGCTTCGCTTCCTCCAACCTCACGGATATGAAACCCTGAACCAGGGACAATTTGATCGTGAGATGCTCCTTTCGCATCATATTCTGCATCGTGTACTTATGTATGTATGTATGTATGTATGTATGTATGTATGTATGTATGTATATATATATGTATGTATTTGCGTGGGTGTGTCTAACATCAAACTCCTGGTGATAGTAAAGGCCTTTCACGCCAGCCATGCCTATCCTTCTGGTATCTAGAGTAAATCCTATTGTCCCTTTCCTGGACCATGCACGTTTCTAGTAATTAATGACGAGTGTACTAACGCCAGATCATCAACCGTTGACTTCTTGGACATGTGTCCCGTATCTCCCTGGCCAGAGCGGCCCTTCATTATGTCACCTTGCTTGCCCTTCCCCTCTTACATTGCAACCTCTCCCCGTGTTACGTGCCAAGGGCGTAGCTATGTCGTACCAGCCGTTGCTATTCTATGGCACATCTTCAACTTTCACCAGCATGACCCGGTTCGTTCCGCAGCTGGCCCTCGACGGGGTCTTTCGCCGTGTGAATGCGAACGGGCAGGCTCAAGTGATGGGCACCAGGAACGGGCTGAGCATCAGCTCGTCAGCGCTGGGTCGTAGGTTGTGGTCGATCTCGAAAGTCTGACCCAAGAAGCTCTGCGCGTCTTCGCTGGAATCGTCGGGAATCGTCGGCGCTGCCTTGCCGCCTCCAATCTTGAAGATGGCCTGCAGCTGGCTGCAATCGGGGAACGGGTGGCTTCCCGTCATCATCTCCACAACCAGACAACCAAGCGACCAGATGTCCGCCTTGCGAGTGTAGGACGTCTGCTTGACAACCTCGGGGGCCATCCAGAAGACGGATCCCTGGAGTGAGGGGCGGTGCTTGTTATTGTTGGCTCCGTTCAGGATGTTGGTCGCCTCGAGCTTCTTCGAGATTCCGAAATCGGAAATCTTGATGGTACCCTTGTTATCCACCAGGATGTTGGCTCCCTTGATGTCTCGGTGGATGATGTCGCGGTTGTGGAGGTACGACAGACCCGTCAGGATCTGCCGCACGAAACTCCGTACGAGAGGTTCGGGAAGTGCGCCGTATGAGTTGAGCATCGTCTGCACCGAGCCACCTGGGACATACTCGAGGAAAATGTTGAGGTATTCAGCCGACGAGCTGCAGCCGAGGTACTGCACGATGTTGGGGTGACGCAGCTCGCGGAGGAGACTAATCTCTCTCTTGAGAGCATCGATCATGCTCTTCTTGCGATTGTCGTTCGCGCTGTTGGCACCGGGCGACGGGGTCTCGACCTGCTTGACGGCCAACAGCTCACCCGTCACCGCATGCAGCGCCAGGTACACGCTTCCGAAGGAACCCTGTCCGATCAGAGCACCCTTCATCCACTTGTTGTCGTCCCAGGACTCGCCTGCGAGGAAGCTCTGTAGCTCTTCGTCGACATCGTCGCCGTCGTCTGTAAGAGCCTGCTTGATCTCTTGGAAAGAACCGGAGCCGGTCGAGTTGTCGCCTTCAAAGTAGCTCGTAGCAGTGGCGTTGCCGTCGGGGTCGGTGACGCTGAGCGCGGCCGTGTCGGAGCCGCTCTCGGTAAACGATACGTAGGATTTCCGGTTTGGCTCAAGAGATGACTCTTCTTGCAACGTGTCGAGCATGGACGAGGTGACCGAATCGCGGCTGTAGGCGGGACCCTGTCGGATATGTGAGTGAGGTCGGACCTTTGCTAGCTGCGAATTGGCATGGAGCCAAGAGTCGGCGATGGTGGGGATCGGGGGCGCATCCTGGATGCTCGAGGCCAAGCTGAGGCTGCTAGCCACGCTGAGCCGGCTGTTGACCTTGCTCAAGCGAGTTGATCTTCTCATAGAGAGCCGAGCAGTCCGGTCAATGTCCTCGCGGGTGTGGTCGGGGAAGTACGAGGTCAGGTCGGATGCGATCAGCTCGCTAGGCGGACGCAAACTTCCAAATTGGCGGAGACCGGTTCTGCGCCGCTGGGGCCGGGTGGATGAGGAGCTGGACGGCGGTCGCTCCAGATCCTTGGCTGCGTTGTTAAGGTTCCTTTCACGGTCTTGATATGAGATGGGTGAGAGAGGGGACTGAAGCTGGTCGTTCCATTTCTCCCCTAGCATCTTTTGCACCTTGAGCTGGCTTCGTTTGTCGACCGACTCGAGAGCTCGCGCATGCTTCTGCTGCTCCTCCTCCAGGGCAATGGCGGCTGCTCGCTGCAGCTCAGCCTCGCCGGGCTCTGCAGCAGGCACTCTCCGCAAGATGAGTCGATTTCGCTCAGGACGACGTTGGTCCTTGATGATGCGCCACAGCTCGGTATCGCCTAGTCGTCGGCACTGGCTAGGATTTGGGTCTATGCCGGCGAGGACCCAGAAACAGTAATTTCGCTCGTGATCCTCTCGCAGGGCGAACTTCCGTAGCGTTACGCGCATAACCTCTTCGCAGGTGTTGCAGTCGGCAATCTTCACAACCTTGGTGACGCCGCCGGTTGAGATGACGCGGATAACGTCCTGACCCTGTGGTAAGGCAGCCATCAGCGAACCATCCATACTGGAATCATTCCTGGTATGGGAGTTTACCAGACGGTTTACCGGTGTCTCGGGGGAGGAACCGGGATGCCTCGAGGCCTGCGCGCTGCCCACATAGCCGCCAGCTTGGGGATACCGCTGTTGCCGTACGGCTCGAAGCTCGCCGCCATGGGGGGAGTTGGGCCGGTAAGTAAGGTCGGAGGCGTCAAAACCTGCCGAAGGGTCAATCTGTCGTGAATAGCGCTTGTTGGCTGACGAGCCGGGCATGGTCCGCGCCGTGTTCGGTGGGCGGGGGGAGCCACCAGTGGACGACATGAACTGAGCATCGAGAGCTGCGATAGAATCCTAAACCAGGATCACACGGTCAGTTTCTGTATACCACCGCAGAGTGATTACTTCTATGCCTACCCGACTTCGCTTCTTCTGGTTAGCATAGGCCTTTGTCCTCAGCTTCTTAATGCCGAGAAACAAGCGGACCCGATCGCCGACCTTGTCGATGCCCATTTCCTTCAAGACTTCCTTGTCCATCTCGAGGAGGTTCTCGCCGTTGATGTTGTTCTTTCGAAAGAGCTTCTCATATTCTCCGCAGTTGACGCTGCGAAGGTAGTCGCACACCTTGTCCTCGTCCCAGTTCCTGACTGAATCATTGCCGTCGGAGTCGGAAAAGTCAGCGTCGCTCGGACTCGCAAACGTCTGATTCGTCGTGGGCATCGTGGGAGCCCTGCGCGGAGGGACGATTGTGGATTGTGAAGAGGTGGGAGCGAGAGGTGCGGCATTGAGGCCAGTCGGGAACGTTTTGGAAGCCAACATGGCCATGGCGGAGCGTAGCCCGCGGCGCCAGAGCCCAGACGAACGTGTTGGAGATGTTTGGAAGGTGAGCGGTTGCAGGCGAGCGAAGTTGCGAGCAGTAGGGTGATGTCGGAATGTTGGAGATATTTGTTATACTTGAGCAGCTGCGGGTGAGGTTCTCGGAGTCCAACGGCGAGACAAAACTGCTCGTCTGTGTATTACTAGGTAGAGGGTGAAAGACGGCGGTCTGCGATCAACGCGGAAATTCGAACTGAATAGTAGTGTGGTAAGGTGGAAGAAGTCGTGACTCGAGAGGAGGGAGATGGTGGGATGATACAACGGCAGAAGTGCGTATTAGAGGATTTGGAGGTACAGAGGGTGCGTGAGATAGAGGGCCGAGTGGTGAAAGGACCGGGTCCTTGTACCCGCAAACGGGCATTCGGGGCACAGCACCAACTTACAGCGAGTCCAGGCGCTGTTAAGGCGCTGAACACACCGACGGACATGCGCCTTGACCAGGTACCTCTTAGCCTGAGATGCTTAGTACTTACAGTAGACAACGCTACGTAGTAGGCTACGGTGAGGTTCTCCAGTGCCCGGGGTGGCTTGCTAGACTGGTTCAGGTAGACTGCCAAGAGCGTAGAACAGAAGCTGATTGGCCATCTGGCTCGACGCCTGGTGAGGGAACCCCCTGCAGCGAGCGCTTGACAGGCAGTGAAGAACCAGGAGGTGGCGGATGGGATGGAGCTGAAACTCCCCGCCGCGCAGTCGGTTCTTTGGGAACACGAGCCCTTCAAACAGGCCCTTCTCTGCATACAGGCGGCGATGGCTCCCACGATTACTGTACGGATGCAAAGTTCAGGCCAGGTGGAATGCCGATCTGCCTTGGTTATCCCCCATGAGGTGAGATGAAGGGTGATCGATGACATAGTTGAGGTTGGTGATGCGCGAGATATCCGCATGGCGAGCGGTTGATTTACAGCCTGAAGAACAAGTACCACATCAGTACGTACCCCGTAGCGGCACAGGTACACGGTACGTGGTAGGTATGCGCGATGGCTTGTGCCACCGCGTACGGAGTACTTCTCAGCTTCACAACGTGCTCAGTTTCATGTTGCTGACTTGCATCCAAGGCTAACAAGCCACGAGCCAACGCATTCCAGAAACTGCAATGCACACTTTGCCATAAGCACAACTTGTCTCGACATCTGACTGACCGCATGCGACCCTTCTCTTCTGGTTGTTCCAGCGTAGTAGCTTGATACCTTGACTCAGATCCTTCTGGGTTCAGCCACACTCCCCTGTCGCTTCAGGTCTCGGCGATTATAACATGTGTACGGAGTACCGCTTAGGGAAAACGATCATGAGGCCAAGAGAGTCCGGCTGATGACTATTTCATCCGCTGTCAAATGACAACCACACTCCCCGCGAATCATCTTCCTTGTGATTCCACGCACATAGCGGGCTTTAACATTGGATTCATCAGACGCTCAACCGCCAAAGAGTCCGAGGGGGAAGCCGTTCAGCAGCGAGAGACGTCGTGCTGCTCGTTGATTGGACAAACGGCACGTTGCAGCACTACATGGCAAGGCCCCTACTAGACTAAGACTTTCGAACCCTGGGAGATCGGTGCGGCTGCGAGTGATAGGCCATGCACCGGATTACGGTGAAACCGACCGCGTTTCAACTAGGGGTGGCCCGATTCATTCTGCGGAATGTCTGTGCGCTTTACTTATTCTACTGCATGTACCGAATGACTGGTGCTAACTACTGGTAGCCTAGTATGCAGTACGTACTATCGCTGGTGCAAACAACAACACACTACCGAGTCGGGAAAGTCGACAACATCCTGTTGACAGAGACGGTATCCTGGCAAAGGAAAAGCGGGAGAAGGTCCAACGACGTGGAAGAAGTTGTTGAAGCTCAATGCAGGGGCCACCAGTGGCTAGGATGCGATGGAAAGATACCTGGTCAGTGGTTGAGGCGATGGTGGCATTGTTGACATACGCATTGTTCCAAGACAACCAAACTAACGATGGTTAATGGTTGATCTGCACGCAACCTGCCAGCTTTTAGATTATCCCTCATTTACCAGGTCGTATTTACAGCGAAACGGACTGATCGCTGACCCGATAACGTCCCGCTACCAGCGCGGAGTGGATGTTCAATCTGTGCGGAAAACATGCTTGCAGCTCGATGAGTACATTCCTGACGGTCGATCTTTGTTTCAACTCCGCCCTTTTCAACCCCAACTGGACGGATTGGTTCAGATCCGGATCGCTGATCATATTACTCGCCCTGTCCACGCCTGTATGCTATTTACAGATGGGATTGAAAAATAAGAAAAAGGGATAGGAAACAAGATAGAACCGAGGTGTCTTGGACAGGGATTCCGGCGATTGCAGCTGTTGTATAGGGTACGTGTCGGCTCATTCAACAACCTCCGTAGCGACCAAATCGGGTCTCACTTGGATGGACAACCCCCGGCCTCTGCTTGTGCCTATAGTACTTCTTCAAGTGAATAACATCAAGACCTGCAAAGCTAAGGTGTATAACAACACCAGAATCTAGTCCATCTGGAACTTGGAGCTACGTAAAATTATAATAAGACATGCTAAACTAGCCTGCAGTGATGATTACGAACATGCGTATCGACTTCAAGATGCTGCTTACGCACGATTGCAAATTGAGACTCATCCTCGCGACTATTACAAGATTTATCCTGGCTGAGCACGGTGCTACCCTACGTAATCGCCCATGCGTCAACAAACTCCCAACACGGACTCTTGCAAGAGCCCGACCCAATCTAGAAAACGTCTAGAAGTCGGAAGTTCCGAGCCAAACCACGGGGTTACTGCCTGTCACGATGTTTCATGGGAAGCTTGTTGCAGCTCATGCTCCCCGTGATGTCGTCATCCGCCTCAAGCATGGCCAACGTGTCAAAAAGAGCACTCCCTCGCCCATCATGCGCATTGAGCGCACTGATGAATCTGAACTTGAACGCAGGGCTCGAGGTAAAAGTAAACAATCACCTAGGAAGGCGGCACGGGCACGGCTAGGCTTGACATGGTGCGTCGATTCGTGCAAACGACCTTGGCTTTGGCTTGGACATGATATCATGACTGGAGCACGAGATTCGTTCGAGGTCCGGACTGTCGGAGATTCGCTCCATTATATGTATCTCACTAGTTAAAGAGAGCTGCGGGTCGGATTTTGAAAGATAGGTATGCGGAGGGTCATGTTGCGCACATTATTGACAACCCGTCGGATGCTTGGGCTGATGCCTTTCATCTGGGCGTTGCAATCGCGCCTCCATACTCAACCTTGGTTTGTTGTATCTTCGTACTCCTGCAAGTACTAGATCACCAATATTGTTCCTTCTTTTCTTCTCTTCCACCTCTTCTTCTTTTTCTTTACGCAGATGATTATTCGGCGATTTTTAATTAGCATATTTATGTAGGTTGAGCCAGCCATAAGTCGAACATGTCAAGAAGAGTGATCTACCACAACCCGTCCGTTATCGCGGCCCGGTACCACCACAAATCCCCACAGCCCAATCGTGTATCTAGTAGCGCCCTATCGCATCTGCCGCAATCGGCCGGCCATGCCTTGCTAGTAGCTTACCGGTCGGAACTTGGCAGCTAAGAGACGTCGAGCCTTCCACAACCCCGAAAATTCGGTCCTACCCCCACGATTGCACCATCACCACGTCCTTCCTAGGCATTCGCCCAACTCACTATTACGGCTTGACAGAAAGAGTGATTCATCTACAGTTACCAGCGAGAACACTCCTCGACGACAAACCATAACGCGACTTGACAGCAAATAGCTTCTCTCGAAGCATTCCCACTTCGGCCATCGGCCCGTCTCGCTTTGGGTACTGCTGCATTCGGTTTCATGCAGGACGACCAGTTCTGGGCCTACACTCACATTCAAACGGTCGATTCAGTTGACTAAGCATCGCCATCTTTACTCTTGTTTCCCAGAACTGCACATCATGACCGCTCAACACAAACCTGCCGTTAGCTTCCTCGGGCCTTCTGCCTCATACACTCATCAGGTGCGATGTCTTGTTCACGCGTGAAATGCAGCCATCACAGCTTGCATGCCGCAGGTCCCTGTTCTAACTCGAGTGTTGGGGTCCTAGGCAGCTCGGCAAGCATTCTCAGAATCAGAGTGGGAACTGCAGCCTGCAGTCACCATAGACGGTAGGCCACAACTCACGCTCGCCCACCGCCCGACTCACCTCAGTCTGCTGATGTCTTGAACGCAGACGTCTTCGACCAAGTCCAGGATGGTGAAGTCACAGCTGGCGTAGTGCCGTTTGAGAACTCAACAAATGGCTCTGTAGTCTTTACATTAGACCTGCTTGCTGATCGTTCTGGGCGATATCGCGACATCACGGTAGATGGCGAGACGTATGTCAACGTGCATCACTGTCTTGTTGGGCACAAGAGTCGTGGGGTGGCACCCGAGGATGGGCTGGACGGATCCGGAACCTGCACGCCGACGGCAACCGATCCTTCGCCGTCCAAACCACTCGTCAAGCCATTGAGCAGTCTGAAGCATATCCAGCGACTGTACTCGCACCCGCAAGCCTTTGGGCAATGCACCGCCTTCATCTCGACGTACCTCAAGGGCATCGAGATTTTCGACGTCAGTTCGACGAGCAAAGCGGCGGAGATTGTCAGTCACGATACCACGGGCACATGGGCAGCCATCTCAAGCGAGCTCGCTGCAGAAGTACACGGCCTCGACCTCTTGGGCAAGTCGATTGAAGATCGGGAAGATAACACCACCCGCTTCCTGGTCATCGGCACAAACCCTTCCGTTCCCAGAGACTGGGAAAATGCGAGAGAGGGTCTCGTCAAGAACGGAAGCAAGTCGCTCATCTCATTCACTGTGCCCCACACCGCGCCGGGCGCTCTCGCCGACGTCCTGAGCTGCTTCAAGGCGCATGACCTCAACATAACGAGCATCAACAGTCGCCCCAGCCTGGTGCGTCCATTTCAGTACATCTTCTTCGTCGAGTTCAAGGGCCACAAGCACCATGACCCAGACGGTAGGGTGAAGGGGGCCCTAGAAAAGATTGATGGCGTCGCCGAGAACTGGCGATGGCTGGGCAGCTGGCAGCGATACAAGCAATGAACGATGAGTTAGTTATTGGCCGGGGAGATGGACGGACCCTCATGGCATCGAGAAAGAAAAAGAAAAAAGGCCGAAGGATTTAACCTACTGTGGGTTGGTAGTCACCCGTGTTCTCGTGAGGAACCCCCCCGAAACCCCCTAAGAAGACACTTTTTTTCTTCTTTCCGCAAAAAGTCTATAGCGTAATATCCTTCCCGTGCATTTGCAGAGGTCGAAACCCCACATCCATCGACCACGATTTCGATGTTTGCAGTTTTCGTCCTGCACCAGGACCAATAAGGACAGGTCGGCGGAAGAGAAGTCTGCAACGCTATCTACGTGGCCATGATCTATCAGCAGTTTTGACTAGTATGGTAGACTTGGATGAAGAAGAAGAAGAAGGCTGATGAAAAAATCAAGAGAGTTCAAGATCTTGTTTATCATAAAATAAAAAAAGATTATGCTGATTATTTGACCTCGTTATTTGACCGGAGTACTAAGTAGTACATAGTATTGTTGGTAGAGAACAGTACAGTACAGTACAGTACAGTACAGTAGATGGTACCCTTGAAAACCGGGGACAAGACCATGTCGATCGCCAGGTACTGCCATGGAAGAACGGCCAACTTAGACTATTACGGCCCTACTCCGCATGTTTCGTCGCCACGAACAGAGGAAACCCCTCTGCGCGCTCCACGCAGATGCGCAGCCAAGCCTGCAGAGGCCGTTGAGATGCCGCGCTGCAGTTGATTGCCTGCATTCGGCTTGAAAGTGACATTTCATGCGTGTATGTACAAAATAGTAGAAATGGTACGTACAACAATCAGTCTTGTAACCCCGCTATAAATTGGGGATGCACTTGAAGTCACCCGCTGCCTTTGTACCCGCTTTATTACGCGACACTAATGGATGAATGAGAATCTACAGTACGGAATAGTTACGTACACTTTGAAGTTCGTCGAGCAAAAACTCGTTCTTTTCAAATCCAATCGTCAACCAAACTGTACGCCTTGTAATGGCTCATTAGTCTCTTCCGGAATTTCTGTTTAAGAACTCCGCGCATTTCTAGCCTTTCTCACTTGAGAATGGCTTGCATCAGCTACTCCCCTAGCGTGGGGGTGGATATTCGCGGCCCTTCCACAGTATCCAACGAGATGACAGTCTGATCCTGCCGGCGGAAGGCGATAGGAGGACCATGACGTCGGTGACTCCATACGAGGCACTCAATAAAATCTCGAGGCCGCCACACGCCCCGTCTTCCTGGGCCTACAGTACAACAACGCATTCGTTGCCCACGGCTAAAAGTACCTGTATACCTGGTAAGCGTTCTCTCCAGAGTAGCGAATAGACCGAGTTTTAATCGGGGAGTAGTCAGGGTAGGCAGGTACTAATGTCCGAGGACGGGCAAGCTTGCAAGTGGCTTGCTGAGAGTTTTGCTATGGAGGTGGGTTAGCTTTTCGGACCATCGCCTCGAAGCTTGCTTAGACAGCGTTGGACGAGGCCATATATACAGTCGTGGCCGACGGCCCGGAGTCTCCCAGCTTTTCATTTTCCCCTTCTTCTCTCGTCTCATCTACGATCGCCTGCTCATCATCTCTCCGCTGCCTGTCGCTGTTCTCGCACACTCATCGTTGCTGTTGCAATAGCTCCTGGAGCTTCCCCTCGACTTCACTGCTTCCCCGATACTCAACTTAATGTTGGGACGTCAACATCTCACCTCCATCTCACCTTTAGCCTCCTGGTTCTTTATCCCGAAATGGCGAGCCGTCCCATCTTTACCGCGACGCACCCGCGTGCTTGCTCCACGGCCTTCGAGAGGGTGAGTTGCCATGTTCTACGATCCCTTCGGCGGTCGTCCTTCCACCTGCAACGAGAATAGGTCAATTGACTTTTCTGCGATACAGGTCTTCATGACTCGCCGTGATATCTTAGAAAGTATCCACGAACCCTTTGGAGATGCCTTTTACTATGGCCCCGAACTCCTGAGCGACCGATTCAAAGACGATGATGCTGGTCGCGAAGACAGTGGTCTCTCTCAAAAGACTTACAAGGACATTCTCGACAGCATCATGGCTGCTGGAAAAGAGGTAAGGGGGTTTCCCTTCCTTTTCCCTTTCCATTTTCTTTTCCCCCAGCGATTTTCGTGCCGTCGCTCGGTAAAGCGCAAGCCTTTCAAGGGCGCTCGGCGCAACCGAGTTTTCGCTTCTTTAAACTCCCCGCAACGGGCAAGCGACGGATGATCTCAAGTTTCCCCCGCTTCTTCTTGGTGGGGCAGGCTTGGCTTCCTTGCTTCTTGCTCTTCTTATCCGCCCGCCCACCCGCCAACTTAATCGCGATAAGCTCTGCGATAACGATGAGTTGCTATTTTTGGAGCTGTACTTGTACCGTTTGTTGTACTGTATATTGGCGGTTTTCTTGCAGGAAACTCTTCTCGAGTTGGCGATGGAACCGAGACGGTTACTGAATCAGCTTTCTGTCCCTTTCTTTGCCTTTCTTCTGCATTTCTTCATTTCTCTTCATGTCTTGCCAAGCGTCACGCGAAGCCTCTTCATGGCTTCATTGAGACTAACAAGTTCCAGGGAAAGCGTCTTTTCATCAAAGACATGGCCCAGTACCTCATGAAAGCCGACGGCAAGCCAACCAAGACGGCGCCTTCTCTCGGCCCTGAAGAGCCTGGTAACCCCACGGTGCTACCGCTTGAGGTTCTCAAGCAGTTTCAGTTCACCTTCCTCATCCGCCACCCGAGCCGCGCCATCCCCTCATACTACCGCTGCACGGTTCCGCCTCTGGATGAGATCACGGGCTTCTACAACTTCATGCCCAATGAGGCTGGCTATGAAGAGCTTGTTCGCTTCTTTGACTACGTCATTGAGCAGGGCATTGTCGATAAGGACAACATTGTCTTGGTCGACGCAGATGACATGCTCGATAACCCGGAGAAGATGATTCGCCTGTACTGTGAAAAGATAGGCATCGACTTCAAGCCGGAGATGCTCGAGTGGAACGATGTCGATAAGAGCCATGCTCGTATCGCGTTTGAGAAGTGGAATGGTTTCCACAACGACGCGATCAAGAACACATCGCTCAAGGCACGAGCTCACGCTACGGTATGTAAAATTTTTGACACGCATCAATATTCTTGAGCGTATCAAAGCTAACCGTCTCCTACAGAAGACTCCTACTCCTGAAGAGGAAAACAAGGAGTGGGCCACCAAGTTTGGCCCCGAAGCGGCAAAGGTCATCCGCAAGACTGTCGATGACAACATTCACTACTACGAATACCTGAAGCAGTTTGCGATCAAGATCTAAGTTCCTGTCTTAGCTTCTTGTTATGACTTTACTACGAATCTTGGTTACTAGGATATATGATTTATGTGCAAAGGGATTAATGTGGGATTATTGAAATGGTTTTTTCCCTTCCAGTTTGTTGATACAAGCTATGGTACAACAACAGTCGTGGCTATACGCCGTACTATATGATTTTTTATACACAAACCAGATTGAGAGGCTCAATATCAAGTCTTACCAGACGGCCTTTGGCGCCGTCCACTCTTTGGTTCCCCATCGCTCATCATGCGCGTGATTCTCCCATCTCCTTGCTATAAACATTTGTACAAAAATCACATGCGTTATGAAGTCGACTTGCCCTCAGGCGCTGTCTCAACAGCCTCCACAACCGTTTCAGACACGTAGGTTGGCGTCTCAAAAAGCCGGTGGGTAACGTTGTCAGACCACGTCTCGGCGAATTCCTTGTCCAGGTCATTCGCCCAGCTGACCGTCACACCCATCAACCTGGGCGCAGCGCCCCCGGCTTCGGGCTCGCCCACCACCAACTTGTTTCCTCTACCCTGTCCGCTCAGGACGACAGCCATATCGGCGATCGAGTTTTTCTTCTGGGCATTGAGCGCTACGCCGCGCTCTTCCTTGGTGCGGATCCGTCGGTAGTCGAGGTTGCCCTTCTCCTTCTCCTCCTCCACGCGCTTCTTGTCTGCGGCTGTGTACTCTTCGGGACGCTTC
The DNA here is from genome assembly GCA_003693555.1 of Coccinonectria pachysandricola. Classification (NCBI taxonomy): domain Eukaryota; kingdom Fungi; phylum Ascomycota; class Sordariomycetes; order Hypocreales; family Nectriaceae; genus Coccinonectria; species Coccinonectria pachysandricola. The sequence goes on from QUZF01000033.1 coordinate 170,488, forward strand.
CAGCGGAAATCTTCGTCCCAGGCCACTTCGTGCAAGTGCTTCAGCTCGCGGAGCTTCTGAAACACGTTTCGGCCGACGGGGCCCTGGCCGGCGGGGAAGGAGATGCGTGCAAAGGGCGACCAGTAGTCCTTTCGAAGCTTGGCGGGCTTGGTCTTCTTGCCGTTGAAGGGGAGTTGCTTGAGGTCGTGGAAGCCCTGGAGGTTTACATGTCTAGTCAGTAAGGGTCGCGTAAGGAACGAGAGCCCCGTCGCGCGGGGGATTGATCGATGGGAGTACGGGGAGGTGCGATGACATACATCTAGCTTCTTGTCGAAGCTGTAGATGACCTGGTCTGACCTGCGGTGGCCGAAGACCCAGATATCCTCGCCGTGGCCCTCAGGTCCCTGGAAGCCCTTTGCGGGTTTCCGTCCTCCGGTACTGGCGTGTCGCACGCATATCCGTAGAAAGCTGGGCAATTGGCCCAGTCGAGATGACGGTGCTGCATTCATGGCTCGCCGATTTGGGAGGGTTGATTTGGCTGGCTCCTTAGACGCTGGCGAAAATCTTCCCCCGGAACCGCTGCGGATTGCGTCCCGAGGATTCAGACGAGCACGCGCGAGGTCACGTGCTCGAACTCTGGTGGTTGGGCGTGGATGCCGCGCTTGGTTCTGGGCCTTCGACTTTCCGCTTTCTTCTTGTCTACTCTGTTAGTCTGTCTCTCTCCAGACGCACGGGCCTCAAGACAACCTTCCAGCGCACGCGGTGGGCCTGGAAGTGCCCAGCGCATCAGATCAGGTAACGACAGCATGACGGGGGGCGTTTGGACCAATCAAAATGCCCGTCCCCCACCTTCAGCTCGCTGGCCGTAGTGACATCAACGCCCGAGAAGAAGCCTGTCGATTCTGGCAGATTCCCGAAAGCTTCCATAGCTCTCGCGAGCCTGCTCGCTGGCCCTGCTTGCTTCTACAAGACATACGATCCACCACCTTCTTCCTTGCTTCCATCGCATAAGATCCACCGTCAGCTGGTCATAAATTAAACGGCTTCCGACGTCGACTGCTTGCTTTCTTTCCTCTCGAAATCATCATTCTCAAAGTTGACAAACTTAATAATTGATACCCAACCTTCTTTCTATACTACGAGGTCAGTAGAGCTGACAGAAGAAGCCCACCCACTCTGGGGCAATACGATCAACAACCGCATACACAACGACGTCGACATCGACACAACTGAAACAACACTCACACACGTACCACACCTAATCTACCCACCATGAATTCACGCATGGACTTTACCGACCGGGCCCAAAAGGCCGTCGAGGATGCCATGGCCCTAGCTGAGCAGTACGGTCACTCCCAGCTGGTCCCAGTGCATCTCGCGGTATCTCTGTTGGACCCTCCCCCAGACCAGTCAAAAGATCAGCAGAACGCTCCTACTGGACCCACAAGCACTCTGTTCCGACAAGTCGTCGAGCGAGCTCATGGAGATCCTCAGCTCTTCGATCGAGCAATGAAGAAGTTGCTCGTCCGCCTCCCCAGCCAAGACCCACCACCCGAGCAGGTCGCGCTGGCCCCCCAATTCCACAACGTCCTTCGAAAGGCTATGGAGCTACAAAAGGTTCAGAAGGACACCTACATTGGCGTGGACCATCTCATCACGTCCCTCGCCGAAGAGCCTAGCATTCAGGCTGCCCTGAAGGAGGCCAACATTCCCAAGCCAAAGCTCATCCAGGATGCCGTTCAGGCCATTCGAGGGACGAAGCGGGTCGACAGCAAGACTGCCGACACTGAGGAGGAGAACGAGAACCTGGCCAAGTTTACCATTGATATGACTGCCATGGCGAGGGACAAGAAGATTGACCCCGTGATTGGTCGAGAGGAAGAGATTCGACGAGTTGTCCGAATCCTATCCCGGCGAACCAAGAACAACCCTGTGTTGATTGGTGAGCCTGGTGTTGGAAAGACGACTGTCGTCGAGGGTCTGGCTCAGCGAGTTGTCAACCGGGACGTTCCCGACAACCTGAAGAACTGCAAGCTGCTCTCGCTCGATGTGGGAGCGCTTGTTGCTGGAAGCAAGTACCGAGGAGAGTTTGAGGAGAGAATGAAGGGTGTGTTGAAGGAGATCCAAGAGTCAAAGGACGTCATCATCCTCTTCGTCGATGAGATCCACCTTCTCATGGGCGCTGGTTCGTCTGGTGAGGGTGGCATGGATGCGGCCAACCTTCTCAAGCCCATGCTTGCGCGAGGTCAGCTCCACTGCATCGGTGCGACAACTCTCGCCGAGTACCGCAAATACGTCGAGAAAGATGCTGCCTTTGAGCGTCGTTTCCAGCAGGTCATCGTCAAGGAGCCCTCAATTCCCGAGACAATTTCTATCCTGCGAGGCTTGAAGGAGCGATACGACCGACACCACCGAGTCACTATTATGGACAGCGCTCTCGTGGCCGCAGCAAATCTTGCTGCCCGATACCTCACCTCTCGACGCATGCCTGACTCTGCCATTGATCTTGTCGATGAAGCGGCCGCAGCCGTGCGCGTCGCTCGCGAATCTCAGCCCGAGGCGATTGACCACCTCGAGCGCAAGCTCCGGCAGTTGATGATTGAGATTGCCGCTCTCGAGAAGGAGCACGATGAAGCTTCTCAGACTCGTCTGCAGCAGGCTCGCAAGGATGCTAAGAATGTTGAGGAGGAGTTGCAGCCCCTGCAAGAGAAGTACAAGGCCGAAATCAAGCGCGGTGAGGAGATTCATCTCGCCAAGGTCAAGCTCGACGACCTCGAGAAGCGACTTGAGGACGCCATGAACAACGGCGAGCATGCCAAGGCAGCCGATCTCAAGTACGGTGCCATTCCTGAGCAGGAGGCTGTCATCAAGGAGCTCGAGGCCCGCAAGGTCGCGGCCGACGTGGCTCTCAACGCAACTGGTGGTGACACCGGTGGTGCGATGGTTACTGACATCGTCACCGCCGATCACATCAACGAGATTGTCGCTCGGTGGACCGGCATTCCCGTTACTCGACTCCGAACCTCGGAGAAGGAGAAGCTCATCCACATGGAGAAGGTTCTCGGCAAGGTCGTCGTTGGACAGAAGGAGGCTGTTGGCTCCGTGGCCAATGCCATCCGACTTCAGCGATCCGGTCTCGCCAATCCCAACCAGCCACCCAGTTTCTTGTTCTGTGGTCCCTCGGGTACCGGAAAGACGTTGCTTACCAAGGCTTTGGCTGAGTTCCTCTTCGACGATGCCAAGGCCATGATCCGTTTCGATATGTCTGAATACCAGGAGAGGCATTCTCTCAGCCGCATGATTGGTGCCCCTCCTGGCTATGTCGGCCACGATTCCGGTGGTCAGCTTACCGAGGCTCTCCGCCGAAAGCCCTTCTCAATCCTGCTCTTCGATGAGGTTGAGAAAGCTGCCAAGGAGATTCTGACCGTCATGCTCCAGCTCATGGACGACGGCCGCATCACTGACGGCCAAGGCAGAGTCGTCGACGCGAAGAACTGCATCGTTGTCATGACTTCAAACTTGGGCGCCGAGTACCTCACTCGACCTGGTGCCAAGGAGGGCCGGGTCGACTCGGCCAGCCGCGAGCTTGTCATGAACGCTCTGCGCAACTACTTCCTCCCCGAGTTCCTGAACCGAATCAACTCCGTCGTCATCTTCAACCGCCTCACCCGCAAGGAGATCCGCAAGATTGTCGACCTGCGCCTTCACGAGATTCAGAAACGTCTCGAGGACAATGGCCGCAAGGTCACGTTGGACGTATCAGAGGAGGCGAAGGATTATCTCGGCAGCGCAGGCTACTCGCCAGCCTACGGTGCTCGTCCCCTATCTCGTCTCATCGAGAAGGAGGTCCTCAACCGGCTCGCCATTCTCATCCTGCGCAACAGCATCCAAGATGGCGAGACAGCTCGTGTCGAGCTTGTCGGTGGAAAGATTGTCGTCCTGGCCAACCACGACGAGAGCGAGTTGGGCGAGGATGAGGATATGGTGGACGAAGAAGATGCAGTGGACGAGTTGGTGGAGGATATGGACCAGGACATTTATGATTAAATGTCGGCTCGATGAGTTGAGTGAGTTTTCTCAGGGGGGGTTTGATGGTTACAAGTAAGGGGGAGCAAGGATGTGCACTTAGAGGGGCTGTACTTTATTACGAGTCTGATGAAAGTAATGATGGCGTTTGGGAATAGGGAACTCTTCATAGTCTTCTTCATAGTTACAAAAGTTATGATTTGCATGATTGAATCAAATCAATACCAAAACACGCCCCTCGTCGAATCTCCCATGTGAAATATTGAATAGGCAACTTAGTGATCATGAATCGTGCTTGTCACCTAAGACCTCAGAATTGGCAATGTTAACTTGGTCTTTTCGTTTCTTCTTCAATCTTCGAGATGTCCCCTGGCCGACATGACGGCATGCCAATCGAAAGAGGTATTGCATCATTCACAGTTCGTGGTATGTCAGCTAGACGTAAATAGGTTGGGCATGGCAAAGTCATCTTCCGTGAAAAGTGCCGTCCAGTCGATAGCCTGCCAAGGATCGAAGTCGGGGTTATTCAGCTGTTCTTGATTCGGGGTCTGATTTGTGGAAGAACTGGGAACAGGTTCACAGGGGCCTGGAGATTTAAACATTAACAACCATGTCTTGAGAGAGAACGAAGATGAAAGAACTTACGGAATGCTTCGAGACCTTTGTTGACGCGGTCGGTGCTGTTCTTCGCATTCTGCAAGGCATCGCGAAACCGCACGAAACACCACATGGTCAAGCCCGCGCCGAGTCGCTCAGGCCACGAGCCTGCCGGCACCTCCGACTTGGGCAGGAAATGCCTCACGGACCAGAACGTCTCCAGGATGACGGCGCCGCGGGCGGGAAGATCGGCTTCGCGTACGGAGCAGTGGGACACGGCGGAACGAATCTGACGAGCGAGGACTTCGGCCTCGGCGGGGGTGACGCCGGGGGGCGCGGCAGTGGAGTGCAGCGTGGAGTAGACGAGGCAGGCGGCGTCGAGGAGGCAGCGGGTTACCCAGTTGGGGGCGTGGGTGAGGAAGAGACTGTGGGATTCGAGGGCGAGGGCGGTGGATACGATGCCGAGGGCGGTGTTGTAGGTGCGTAGGGCGTTGATGGGAAGGCTAGGTTGCAGGGAGGACGGCGGCGAGGCGAAGTAGTAGGATTGGACTTCGAACTGGGTTAGGAGGAAGAAGAAGCGGGAGCAGTCTGCAGTTTCAACTTCCGTCTTAGCAAGAGGGTGTCTCTGGGTCGGGGGAGTTTCGGGGGAGTTTCGGGGGAAGGGAACTGGGGAGGTTTACCGGATTGCACTCGAGATAGGACGGGCTTGAGGAGCTCGAGCTCGTCCTCCCACGTCTTGACGGCGTCCTCGTAGATGCCACCGTTGGCGGCTACCTGGCCAGCCATGGCTGTGTGCAGACGGTTGCTGAATTTCTGCAGGTCGAGCAGGGTCATGAATTCTGGAGCGAGCGTCTCCTCCACGACCTTCTTACAGGGAGCGTCGTTGTATTGAAGAAATGGGGGTATGCTTCCCGTGCTGACAGATACTCTGAGGAAGAGAAAGTCAGCCAGCTCCAAGTTTCTTTTGGGGGGGTTTTATAGCCGTCTGATGTTGAATGCGTCCTGTCGCGTACCTTTGTGAGAGAATGCAACAGAATATCCAGGTGATGGATGCTTCGTAGTCGGTCGACTTGATGTGCTGACGTCCACCGACGCAATACCTGGGATGCGATCCGATACCCGTCTGCAAGCCAAGAAGCTGGCTCGCGTTCTGTGCCACGGCCATGATGGTCGATGAAGGATCCGTGACGAATCTGATGTACGGGTATGGCCATGATGTGATTATGAGAAGGGCGTGGATGTGCTCGAGGTCCATGGCAGGGTTTGATATGAGAGTCCATATGTCCTTGCTGAGCTTGTCGACGAGCGTAGGGAAGACGTAATCGTCTCTGGCGTAGCGGCGGGATGCAACGTATACGACAGCCCAGAAGAGAGTAGGGCAAGCTAGGAAGCACTCGTCTGGGTCTCTCTTGCTCAGCACTGGCACGAAAGGGTGGAAGCACCGGATGTATCTGTCGTCGAGCACAGTAAGTGGGTGAACTGCTCTGATCCCGCGTCGCATGACGGAATAAGAATGGATGGATGTGTCCTCACTTGTCAAAGTACCAATCAACATCCTCTCCAGAGATGAGCCTATCGTTCAACATGCGTGGTTCCGTCGGATTGAGCTTGTCACGGACCATGGGAGCAGATGACTGACGTGCTGGGGTAGATGCCGAGTCTCTATGTCGTGCAGAGGTCTGATCAGGAGCACGGGGAGGCGGTGCCGTCCCAGACAGGGCTTGCTCCAAGACGGCGGCATCGCTGTTATTGACCCGTGGAGTGGCAGAACTCCAGGACGTGTCCCCCACGCTTCTGGGATGGACTGCTTCCTTGATGGACCTGAGCTCTTGCTCGAGCTGGTCGAGTTTGCTGGAGGCCGAGTCAGCGATGGCATGCCATTGGGATTCACCCCCGCGGCGGGAGAAGGAGAAGGAGAAGGAGAAGGAGAAGGAGAAGGAGAAGGAGAAGGGGAAATCCAGGTTTCAGAGAAAGAAATGGTCACCTTCTCTTCGTGGTCCTCTTATGCGCCTTATCATAGACGCACCGAAGCTGTAGCTTGGTACATCGTTGACATGGCTGGCCCTGAACCGTGCTGGCCCTGCAACGAACCTAGAGACCTCATTATTCATTTTCATTTCTGATGCATCAACAATCCTAGCTTCCACCAACCTTCGAGTCTCGGCAGCTGATACACGCTACGTTGCGCCTTATCCTATCGTGGTGTTGCTGCTGCTGCTGCTGCTGACTTGATCCGGTCAATAACGAATTCGGCGAGTCTTCCGAAGATGGGGTAGGGCCCATGATGCCCCCCCTTCAACACAGCTCAAGCTACCTCAAAAGTGAATGGGAAAACAAGATGGAAACGATGAGGACACTCCTCTCGGTAACGTGCATGGCATTCTAATCTAGCAAAATGAACCAAAGAGCGACGATCAGTCGGGCTTTCTGAACGTGGTCGGAGCTGTCATGCAACCGGACATAGCGGCTTCGCGTCCGGATTCATAATGTCATCACGTGATTGAAACAGTGATCCCTCGTCCTCATCGTGCAGTAGACGAGGAAGCGTGCAGGTCTTAGGGACCATCGTCTCAAGAATTGTATGGAGCCTGAAGAGATGTGGTTCTCGTCTTCTCATGATTTGCGCAATTACTGTCCATATCTGTAACATAACTAACTGAACGCCCGGGATGTTACATCAAGGTACATGCATACCTACCAACTACTCCAGTAGTCTAGTACTCGAGCGTAGCCGCAACATACCCGCCCGCCTTGCTCAGTCTATCAAGCATTCTTCTTGGTCATCTGCTGAGTGACTACGTGCTTCTGACCGAGACGTGTTCCGGCGAGCTTCCGAAGAACCCAGATGAAGCCCAACGTGACCACAATCGTCGTGCCGAAGCCAACCCACCGGGCGCCCTCTTCCTTGAGCACCGGAACACCGACCGAGCTTGTGAGCCTAGTACCGTTTTCTGGTTTAGGAGTTACGTGCCAAAACTCCGTGGTTTTATCGAAGAAGTCATCGAAGCCCAAGTGCGTGCGATCAAAGGGGTTCTTGCTAAACTCACCTTCCGAGGAGCAGGCCCAGAAGACGGAGGGGTACGGCACCTCGATGTCGACGTTGCCGCTGTCTGAAGGAGAGAGATATCGTAGGTGGAGGGGCACTTCGGCCGTCCACGCCTGCGCGGTTTCGGCGCCTGGGAGTGCAAGCTCCAAGAGCACGTTGGAGCCCCAAGGTTTCGTGGTGTAGTAGGGAGCTTCCAGATCAACGGGCGAACTCATAAAGCGGAGAGAGGTGAGGTTTTTAGAAGCCAGGAACAAGTCGTCGGCTAGCTGATAGCGATCCGCAAAGATGGTACTCGGCAGCGTAAGGTATGCATAGGGACGGCATTGCCCCTCGCCAATGGGTGGGTTATCTGCGGTGAATCTCAGTTGAAGGGCTGGGTGCAAGCCGGTTGGAGTCAAGAAGCCGGCACTAAAGGCAGACTCTGACTGTCTGTGGCGGGAAGGAAACGCGAATATGGTTGGCGAAAGCTTGGACTGCTCACCAAGCACAGTCAAGACTCCTGCAACTCCCAGCTCGTTACTCTGAAGGGTTGGTGGCAGGTCCTTCACGAAGATGCCGACTTCCGTCCTCCGCTCCGAAGAAGCAGAGGCAGATATCGTCTGCACCCGTAGAGGCCAGAAAGCAGTGACCTGGAGAGCATTGAGGATGTGATCGAATGAGATATCGAGGCTCGATGCAGTCAAGAGGCTGCGAAATCGGGCCTGGCAGATGGAGTCGAGCTTAGGGCAGAAATCCCGAGAACTGGATGTAATGAATGACTGTAGGTCGTCTAGTCTTTGGTAACAGAAGTAAGATGGGCCACTTTTCGACCCATTTTCCGGTAACTCGATAAAAGCCTGCAACGCATGTTAGAGACTTGGAGGACACGTCGGGGAGTCGGAGGGCGACGCACTTCTGAAGACTGACAGCGAGGTCCAAACCTTTGCAACCACTTGCGCAGAGCAGAGCTAACATCCACATTAGCATATACATAGTCTATATCATTGGAGACAAGGCCATACAAATTTATCCCTTGCGGCTGCGAGGGCTGGTATGAGATATGCAGGCCAGGCGAAACCCTCGACGTGAACGGGTCAAGCGTCTCGTAGTTCCGCGGCGTGGCCCAGCGTAGATAGAAACCGTCCAGCCCCTTAAGCAGGTCTTCCAACTCCTGAGGTAGCTCATCCAATGGGATTGTGAAGCGATCCTGGCGTGTCGTCTCAGCTTGGGGCCCAAGAAGTCCGGCTTCCTGGATGTCGAGAGCCTCGGGGTCGACATTGGCGTCTCGGTGAACAAAGGTGACGCGTTCGCGCATTGCGACCTGCGGATACTGCGAAGCCGGACTATCGTGGCCGGTACCTTGAGAATCGCTTGTCCGACTCGGCCACGAACGATACGGACGTGGTAACTGATGTGATGATGTTCCCAGACGAGCTTAAGCTTGGCTTGGATCTCAACACACGCTGGCTGACAACAGAAGCTCCTGGAGTGCCGTCCGTATGCGAGCCAATGTTGCCGCTCCCAAGATCTTCTCCGTCTGTAAAACTAATGGTCAATCTCGATTGCTGTCGTTGTCAAGGGTTCGGGATACCGTATCGCAACCGGAGCTGATCGAAGGGGGGGACAGCTCTCAGAGCGAGCTTGTGAAAATGACGTGGGTTGCTGGGCAAGCATAGGCCACAGCATAACATACAGTACAGCGTACAAAATACGGCGTGCGAGTTGAGCACTGATTACAGCGCTCTCCCCCAACAGTTCCCAGCTAACCCCGCAAGCTGCGCCAAGTACTGAAACCCAAGGTAACTGATACCAGTGAGGGCGCTTGCCATGGTACTGTAGAGGATAATTCGTAGCGGCACTTCACGTAATTAATGCCCCTCTACTTCCTGTTCGGTCACCGCCAGCTGTACGCACTATTCCACTTCGGGGACCGAAGCATCCCACTGCGCCTGCGTTCCTTAAGCCCTCGGTCGCCCTTTCTGCGCGCGCGCGTGGGTTGATGATGGGAAGCGGCTCGTTCAAGTTCTGGTTTGTCGCCCACGGCTTGTAGCAGCCGTAATTCCACGAGAGAATCTCGTGAATCTTCCTCCTTCATCCACACTGCTCGCCGCCTGAAAGCTCGATGTAGGCACGACCAGATCAGATATCACCTTGCTTCAACCCTTTGCCAAACTGCTACCCCGTTTAAACTTGCTACTGTACGTTATATACGTATCGATCACGAGCGACCTGCCTGGTACTTTGAAACTACGAGTACCCACCGTGCTTATTCGACTGCGACTTCACGATTCAAGCGCCCACGGCGCATGGCCCAAAACGCCGCCTAGGCTGGCCGACGAAAGAGCCCGTAGCCGTAGTCCACCGTACTTGCAACTGTCAGAATGTCGGACCAGCAGCCCTATTTCACGATTCGTTCGCGGAGACCCGTCGAGGGCCCTGGTTCAAGGAGCGCAGATATCGCGGTGCGTCAAAACTCCTTTCCCGAGTCGAATGCTGCTTGCAATAAAACCACTAACATATCTCTGTATAGAGTGGCCCGGTAGCTGCAAACTTCCATACCAGGTCCACTACGCACGACATTAGCCGTACCAATTTTCACGTGAAGCACGTCGGCCAGTTTGCCAAGACACTCGAGGATGTAGGGATGCCCCTCAAAACATATCCGTTACTGCTGTCGACATACCATCTGACATCGGTTCTAGTCTGCTGCTCGAGCTTTCCCGAATCGAGGCCGGTCACTTCAAAGGTATTCGAATGTGCAAGCATTGTTACTCCATTGGAACTCCGACGACCTGTTTGTAATCCCCGAGCTTGAAGACTTGGAGAAATGTCTCAGTGAGGATTACGGCTTCCACACGGACATATTCGGCATCCCGTCTGAAAATTCACATCTGGAGTTGATGCTGCGAATTGGTCAACTCATCAAAGACCATGAATCTCCTGATACTCTCTTCCTCGTCTATTATGGCGGCCATGCTAGGATCGATGAGTCGAGGCAGAGCACGTGGTGTGCGTAAGTGATGTCTACAAGCCCCTTCTCTCCAAAAGCTTGCTGGGTTTAACAAACATGAATAGCACGAGGGAGCCTTCATCACCTTGGCTACAGTAAGTCCACCACGCCTTCATCCTCGATGCCACATACACTCTAACCCAGCTCAGGTGGTCCGCTATTCAGACGCTATTAGAGAGATCAGCCTCGGATGTTCTCATCCTGCTGGATTGTTGCGCGGGAGCTGCAAGTGCAACTTTCCCGAACGGAGCAAGTATTACCGAGACGATATCGGCTTCAAGTTGGGACGCCATCGCACCAGACCCTGGTCGTTATTCCTTCACCAATGCTCTTATCGAGGTTCTCCAAGAATGGCGATTCAAGGCCTTTTCCGCAGCCATGATCCACGCTGAGGTCCTGGCTCGCTTGAAGCATCCCCGACCTATCACTATCAACGGAAAATACTTCGAGGCACGGTCTACTCCCGTGCACTTCATGATGACGTCCAACCACAAGGCACCTAGCATCGAGTTGTCACGAATGCGGTCTGGAAGCGATAGCCTGCCCTCCCCTTCCCCTGACCTTCTGCCGATGCCTGCTATACCTGTCGAGTCGGGCCGTGCCCCAGAAACATCGTCGACCGCTACCCGCAACGATTACATGTTCACCGAGCCCAACGAAGACACCCCCCATGTCATGATCTCCTTGGCTCTAGAAGATGATCAGAGGCTGGACATCAACGCTTGGGAGCAGTGGCTGGGCGCATTCCCGGCCATGGCAAAATACGTCAAGGTTCAGGGCGTATTCAAGAGTCATTCGACGCTGCTCTTGGTTTCTTTACCAGTAACTATCTGGGATATGTTACCTGAAGACAATGCGATGTCATTTGTCGCATTTATCCGCTCCAACAACCTGATGGCCCAGAAACCGCGAAACCCTTCAGTTCCCGTCTTCGTTCCCGCTCGATCTTTTGCGGCAGAACGGACAATGTCCGATACAGCATCTTCCTTCTCCGGTGTTTCTGGCACAACTTTCGCGGCAACAGATACCATGGGCACAACCGGTCAGATTGCTGGCGCCTTCAGAGACCCAAACTATGGTAGGAGCGCACCCGGTCCCGTTGTACAAGGTCGTAGACCGTCTACGCAGGCTCGATCTCCCGTGATCCCACCTATGCAGTCCACCTCTCCATCACAGAGCGTGCCGCTGCGGCCTATAAGGGCTATGCCATCTAGCACATCACTTCCGGCTTTGCAAACGCAACAATCTCGTACATCATTAGCCGGAGGAGCAAATATGACGACACATATGGTTATGAATCAGCAGCAGTCTCAGCGACGGACTACTTTTGGTGACGATGTTCCCGAACCTAAGAAATTCGCGCCTCATGTTGAGAAGCGTCTCGAAGAGTACTACCAGCTGGAACCGTTACCGAGCGATGGTCAGAAAGCATTCTTCGCCTCTAACCTAGGCGTTGAACCTTGGCACATCGAGGTCTGGTTTCACCACCGCCGCGAGAGAGATGCTTTCGCTCAACGCTTCGCATCTCTGCAGGTTGGGGATCTCAATCAACCTCGGTGTAGTCTTCGAATGCTACTCCCGGCTGATCTCAGTGAGCTGCTTGACATCTCGATGCCTGGCCAGCTTTTACTAGTGGACACGCGATCTTTGTTGGAGTATCAAAAATCACACATCAAAGGGGCTATTCTCTTGCGTGCGCCTCATTCTTTTCTTCGATCGGCATCATTGGACATGATCGAGCGAGCGTTCACCGACGCGCGAAGTCGCAGAACGTTTTCCTACTGGCAAAGAGCACGGTGTGTTGTCTTTTACGCACGAAGACTCGAGTCTCCCTGGGAATGCCCTCCCGCAGAGATTGTGTTGGAGAAGTTCCAGGCATGCGGTTGGGGTGGACAAGGTTACATCATGAAGGGACACTACCGCGAATTCAGCGAGTCTTTTGGAAAGCACATCTATCGAAGTCCTGACGCGCATGGCTACGCCGAGTCCGGAGATGAGAAAAAGTCCACTGTGACACCCACGGATGAGGAAATTGCTGCCAACCAGCAGGCCTACGCTGAGTTCTTATCTCGAGTTGAAAGAGAAGGGCAGCTGCGTTATCCGGCAGCGTTGCCTGCTTCAAACGAGGAGCGCATCGCGGCACTGCAAGTCCAAGAGAAGGAGCTTGAATCAGAGTTTCAGAACCGCTTTCCATCTCTACACAAGAAATACCTAGAGGTCCACGGCGCTGAAGTGGGTCGATCCGATCAGACTGAACCCAACTTCGTCACCAAAGCCCAAATGGTAGAATACCTTGATCGTGGCCTAACCAGCATTCGCGATGCTCAGGCTGCTTCACCGCCTCTACCGACCTACGCGCCTGGGCATTCGAAGCTTGCTGCTGAGGGTAGCTTTGACCGCATACCGGACCGGGATCTAGATGAGTATGTCAAGGTCAGCAGGGGTGACGAGCAGCAGCCCTCGGGGGGATCAAGTCCGCAGCTGACAGGCACGGGAAAGGAGTCTCGGGCAACCTTGCCTCCAGAAGAAAACATGCGTTGGGGACGCGGGGGTGGTTCGTTAAGCAGAGTGTTTCGACGAAACTAGCGAGTCGGATGGGACCCTACTGGGGCAAAGAAGGGGACGTAAGTACAAGGAGCTTTTATTGGTTCCTATCTTGGACGAGATCATAGCGACACTTTGGCTACATTTTCTGGTACATTTGGCTTAGGCGTCGTTCTACCATTAGGGAGCGATCTTTCGGACTTGAGAGATAGATCTGGCTATCGGTGGCCATTTGGGATAATGGGGAAAAGAGAGAGGCAAACCCTTGCTTACGGGATCAACTTCGCATCTTCACTTATACGATCCGGTACAACGCTCTTTCTTGGCATCGACTTCCATCTCGGTAACTCTTTGCGAGTCAGCAAGGGCTACATCGGGTAGAAGAAGTCTTTCCAGGGAGAAAGGCGCACAGCCAATTGCCCATCGTGTCAATCAATCTGTATGACGTTTCAGGTGCACGAGTTGTGAGAGCCTTCGTCTCTCCCGGATGCTTGGCAAGCAATGCTTAGAAGCCGTGCCATCTCTTGCGCGACAGAGATATGTCTAAGTTGGTAGGCGAGCGAGCGAGTGAGCATCGGAAGTGGTCTGCTAGGATGTTTGACCTGAATGACATACCAAACCCACCCTTGACGAAACACCGCGAGCAGACAGACACGCTGGTCGACAAGAAACACCACGAGCTCCCCCGCCGACGGATGTGATTAATCCCTGGATCTTCTTCTTTTTCCCTTTCCCCCAGCAGATAACCGTGCTGGATTAAGCCCGCATCAGGTGAAACAACCCACGCGCGCATGGCCCTCGTGCGTCCCGGCCTACTGCCCATTGAGGTCTTTGTCGCGATCCTCAGATGTCTTCCCAGCAACCTGACTAACTATCTGACTAACTACTTGCCTGGATTACATGGACCTGGTCCCGCTTCTTGGCTGTCTGTACTTCCTTTTGCAAGTTCCCGGTGTGACGGAACGCCCGTGCCCGTGGTTGTACGCAAGAAGCAAAGCGCCCGGTGTAAGAAGGGAGAAGAATGAGAATGATAAGGACAATAATAAGAAGAGGGCTACCTTTTTCTTTGCTTTTTCCTTTCCTTTCCTTTCCTTCCTTTCCTTTCCTTTCCTTTCTCGTGAGGCCCTGCAGCGTCGAGATTGCCGTTAGGAACGTGCGGAAGAAGGGGACGCGATGAGGTGACAGTCGGGAAAACACGGCCAGGGGAGGGGGGGCGTTATTTCCACAAGGAGGTATCCTTGCTTGACAGATGTCATGTTCATATAGAAGCACGTCTGCCGAACGTTGTATATATATCTGGGGTGTCACTATAGCTGAAGTGGGTAAGCAAGTACATGGGCAAGCTAGTATGCGTGAAGACGCGGGTGCATCCCATGACCAGGTTTTTTTTGTTTCCTGCTGTCAGTCAGTGTATGAATCTGTCAATGGATGAGAATGAACACGGCCGTGGCCCTCAATTCTGGAATCATCTGTCGTGGGATGAAATATGATCTCGGTGTTAGTTGATGGGATGCCAACGTTGAAAGTCAGCTTCAACGATGGTTCAGTCCTAGACAAGCGCAAAAGCAAATACCCAGGTGAAGCTGAATACGAAAGTGAAATCGGGCTATTGTGCCCCACACCAGAGAAGGTAGCACGCATACTAGTTAATACGTTAGTATCATCTATATACACTCATGTACTCTGTGCACTCATGTACTACGTACCATCAGCAGGTGGATCTGCCAAGTAGTTTCTGGATGTGGCGTGGTTCTGAGATTCGCATCCTGTAACGGCTTTTGTTGAGATCCAGGGACGGGGCGGATACCGGGAACCACAGCCTTGTATGTACGCTTGTACAACGAAGCACGGTGGATGGTGTTGTAGAATGTCTCCTTCGAACGGCATCTCCGTCACACGAGAACACGACCAGCGTGAGAGAGGAGTGCTACGCCGCACAGTATCCATGATTGAGCCGTGGGGGATCAAAGTCCAAGGGTAGGGACTCACGAAGAGAAATGGCCCGATGAAATGTGACCGATCGGGAAACGGACCCATCCCTGACTGAACGAGATGAGATGTGCTACGTACAGCACTGTAGCCGTGCCAAGGTGATGCGCCGCAGTCACGGTTCGGTCGTGACAAGGTTGGAAGTTCCAAGGGCGCTCGGGCCTCGGAAATCGGAAAGGTTGGGACGAAGATGGCTGTCGACATCCAGGGTTCCTCTGATCGATGGCGGTCCAGCTAATCCGGGATTCCAGGTATCATCGCGTCGATATTACGCAGACCTAGGACAGGCCGATGTAGACGTAGTTAACGTGACGAACTAGCACCGCAAGGAGGAGAGAGGCGGGGGTTCTCGACGTTGTAACCTGCTGCTGCGTTTCCCGGCTCGGCAGGTAATCGCAGGTTGAAGATTGACAGGGAGTCAGGAATCTGCGTCTAGGGTGGTGACGAACCAACCAGCCCATCCACCAACTCGTGCGATCTGGAAATCAACGGCTGGAGACGGACAACGGTCACCGTAACCCCCCTCCCCAAGGGGGGGGGGGATGATTTCTGCAGAGGCATACATAGCTTGCGACAATCGAAAACAAGGTTGAGATGAGATGGTCGATTGAAGATCTCTCATTCTGCCGTTAGGCGGCCACCTTCCTCGGGATTTGGTCGGCTGTTCAGCATCTCCGCCAGATGTTGGTGAACCACCACCCCTCCCAATCGGCCTTCAAGTAGGTAAGCAGACCCCTGCCAGACGAGTGAGTTTCAGGATGTTGGTCTCGCCGCCCTTGCTACTACTACCGTTGTCAGTTCGCACTGAGCACTCAACTAAGCTAAACTCAAGCGACCAAAGCTGCAATGGCGAGTTACGAAAGAGGGCGAGTATAGAAGACGGAATAATACTCGGCGTCTGCGTCAGCGAGCGCCCCAGGTGCCGCCGCGTCGGTGTTGCGACGTAGTGCCGGGACTGGGTCCTGGTAGATCTGTCCTAAAAAAGTTCAGACGAAAGTTGCACTGCAACATCGGGGAAAGAAAAAGAAAGTAATTTCGAGCAACAGGCTTTCGTAGGGAGACGGAGGGAGAAACCTAGAATAGAAGACGAAATCCGGACCCTTGCCGAATCACAAAGGTTGAACCATGCAATTCCATGCTGCTAAGCGCTGCACTACTCCGTAGTCTGGTGCAGCGCTCAATATGCCAGCTGCCGAAAAGCAAGATGATCCCTTGTGTGTGATGGTGAGGGGGGAAAACACAGCTTTTGCTTCCGTCATGCTCTTGCGTTTGGCCAATACGAGCACCAGGTGATACCTGTCAAACATGACAAAGCGGCAGAGTGCCATATCCAGCACAGATAGTCCTCGCTTCTTCTCGGACAACGCAGGGCGCTGCTGTAGACAGGAGACTTGGACGTGATTTCCCGTCTGATCGTCAATCGATTGTCCGTGAGACCTGCCAATGAGGAGACCTAGGCTTAGGTTCGTGTCAATCTCGAAGTTGGTTCATAAGTCAGAACCCGTATTCTTTCCTGATAGCCGGCTTGGCATGTTGGCCACGACGACACATAAGCTACAGTAAGTACCCCGTTTCTAAGGAGAGCCACGGGATACTCTAAGAGCGGTACCCCTCCTTCCGCTTAACTTACCTTATATATGCTGTAATGTTAAACAACGCCTCTGGGCCTTGGTTGTTTGTCTAAAACCTGTCGCCGTGGGCCGTGGGCCGTGCTGATGTACCTGCACAGGGAACCAACCTGACAGTATGTTTCGTGCACCGCAATTACGGTTCAAGCCTGCTACCTCTCCAGTCTAGAGTAGGCAAGCGGCCAGTTCCGGCCGGTCCATTTACCTGAAGTAGGGTGATATGCGGCCTGCAGGACTCGCCTTATGTGGAACTTCGAGTTTGAGACTTGACACAATGCCACCACGTGTGCCCTGTAACTATCAAAAGCAAAGATCGACCCCGCCTTACGTGGTAGACTGCAAGTCTAGGATGTCAACGGCAGCAACGCGTCTGGGCCATCGGAGCTTAACCCTGCCGTGTCTTGGTTAGCAAATGCAACAAGACGAAAGTAGAAGCCGGCTATCTGGGTCTCGTCTCCTTGGAGAAATACAAGCATACAAGGGCAGCCCTGCACGGCGGGCAGTGACACGACACTGCGTGATGCAGCTGGCACGACATCTTGAAGCAAGATGTGAAAATTGCAGAGCAACAGAAATTTGCGAAAGAAAAGCCGTAACGATGTCTGGCGATGGACACTTGCATGAGAAGAGTTTCGAAAAGGAAAGGAAAAAAAAAGTTGAAAGACTGATGAGTCTTGCCTATGCTATCGTCAGGGTCCTTGGGGCAAGCCGTGGGTCTTGAATGAAGCCAGATGATCGAAACGCCGGATCAGACACCCAGAACCCAGACCAAAGGACTGGGCCACCACTATGTTACAGGTTCCTGTCAGCCAAAAGCAGTCAGAGAGAGCTTGTGGTGACCAACAACACCCGATGACAGGGGAAAGGACCTATCTAGCTATTAGCAATATTCAACTGAGTTATCGTTCGGGGCCTCGAACATCGAGAAGTTGAACGGCTTCCGTTCGGTCGAATACTTACTTGCATGTGTCTCTTCTCCAACAAATGAAGGTATCTCCCTTCTCGATGCAAGACGTGAGTTGAAGCTATAGCAGTTCCACTCCGTCTCCACCTTCGAGCACAACGATAGATCAGGCGCACGGTGAAATCCAATTGTGTAACAGCGTGCATCTGCAGGAACCACGATCCGCTGGAGCATTCCGATGCAGAGTGGTCCACGGCTTCGCAAGGGTCTAAGAGCAAACGTTTAGAGCCAGCAAAGCTATGATCCCAGCTCTTAGTCTTTGACTAACAGCGGCACAGTCTGTTGCTCGATTGATCATCGTGTCCTCATCTGAGCCTGGATCAGAAAACAAAGCCCTCGTGTGGTAACGCAGCCATGGTCGTATTACCTCGGTGCGCGCTAGGGTTCTGAACAAAACCCGCCAATGATGGAAGCCTCTCTTCGCCTTTTTGGCACACATTAAGCGACGGAATGAGAGGAAAACTGTACATTTCGTGCTCATTTGTGAAATCAGCACTTATACGAGCATAGGGGTTTGTATGTACGGTGGGGGCGGCTTCAGGCATGTTTTCCGATGTAAGTTTGATGCAAAGAGCCGTTGACATCGTAGATGTCGCGATCCTTGCGAGTACTGACCGGGATCCTATCCAAGATTCTCCAGTCTCCATTATCTAGAGATTAGAAGCACCTGCTTGTTAGACAATCTAGCGTAGAGCTGCGGCAATCTACATAGAGGAGTTGTGGCACTTTGCTTTGCCGGTTCGCTTGCTCGTCTGAACGCTTGGATCCCGAGGCTTGGGGCTTGGTAGGCGTCTTGGTAGTGGCTAATGCTCCCTGACAAAAACCAACCATGAACGGCTGTAGTTTCTATGTAACCAGTCGGCGGTAATCCAAAGCCTAAGCCAAGTCAGCAAAGAGTGACACACAGATGAGACTGGGACGTCCCGCAATTTGTGTCAAGATCCAGGTCTTACCTGTCCGCCGGATTAGGCCAATTGTAAGCTGCTGCAGACAGAAACCGAGCCCCTAGCCGGGTGCATCCAGCCACCGGGGTCCCTCCTCCGCCATGGGTTACACTTGGGGCCGTGTGTAAGCCAGGGTCTTGTCACCAGGGAGAACACCTGAAATGGCTGAGTTTGCGAAAGTATCCCTGATCTCTGGTATTATGTCAGGTAGTGCGCAATTGGATTAGAACCACTTATTACAGCCCACGGCTCTATGTCGATACCATGTAGTTAATAAGGAGAAAAAGTAATGAGGACCATTGGCTCGGCATACCCTTCGACCCCCCCGGACCTTATGTCACATCCACTATGACAGGAGGTGCAACGCAAAGCATACGATGGCGCCCGTCAGAATTTGTGAATGGTTGAGAGACACTGCATGCTTGCTCAGTCTTGACATCTCTCGTGTACAAGGTGGCACGGCCAGGGACATCGCGCCGAGGAGCTGAATGTGGTTTCTTCTAATGTGGGTGTGTGCTTCTTATATCCGTAGGCCATCGAACGTTAACAACTCAGCAGCCTGGACCGTTAGATGCGTTATAGATACGGCTATAGCTCAGACGAAAACACCGTTAGTCGAGCAAAAGCGCATTGGCGATCGATTGCTCGTTACCAGTCCGAGAAGTCCTCCCTCATTCTTGAATGAGCGAAAATTGAAGGGCACAATTGGTGAACGACGAGGTGAAAATAAAACATAGGTGACAGGGGTTCCAGGTAGATTCGAAGTGGTAGTTTGGTTCCCAACTACAAGATTGGTAAATCGGACCCGACTTAGGTGCGAAGATAGTTTTGTTGGAAGTGAGATGTTTGACGAGGTGCTAAAGTACGACGCAGCGACCTGTACTCCAGCTAAATTTTGTCGTGCCTTCCCGCGCGCGTTCAAACTGCAGCACAATGGACCTGCGACCTACGACCTACGACCTACGAACTACAATATAGCGGGGGTACATAAGAGGCACCTGATTCTTTCATCATGAGGGCGTACTATGCGTAAGTATTGGACTCGTCACTGTCTCTGCCTCTACCGTTATGCAGCGATGTCCTCTGAGGCAGGAACAAGCTTTGGTGAAGCCGTGGTTTCCGTCACTGCCAAGCTAACATTGACAGTCAGGTACGCCAGGCACGGAAGGAGCAGCAGACGTAAGCCACTAAGCGAGACAGAAGCGTTATTCGTTACTACAGTAGTCTACTGTGGTATAATTGACTCGACTTCGTCTTTCTCCAGCGGCCATGAAACTCAGTCTACCCGTCGCTCGCGTCGCTGCACCGCAATCTTTGCGACATCGAAAAGCGGACAACCCGAGTTGCCGCGGACAGCTGTCAGTGCCAAGAGAGCATCGGCCATCTTCTTGCTAACTTATCTGCTACCAGGGACCGACGCCGCGCAGGAACCAATCAGCAGCAAGCTACTCTCCGATTGCTTGCTTGTCTCAGGCGCGGGCCATATCTGTCCTGGCGTCAACAGATCGCCGCAAATGATGGCATGTCTTTACGAGCCAATCGCATCAATGCCTGCAGCTAACCAACAACCCACTTCGAATCGTTCGGTTGGGGGAAGAGCTGGCGATTCTGAGCAAGCTGCAAGACTGGCAGGCTGCGAGGTACCTAGACTTCCTCGATGCTGCGCTACTGGCGTTTGACTCTCCTTCCAGTTGGCCTGTCCCAGCAGCTTCCGTTGGTCTGCAACACCCATTCTGGAACGAACTCACGGACAGTTTCCAGCAGCATCCGGCCGGTATAACAACGTATAACTTGCGTCGTAAGTCAACGATAGGTGCTCGCAGACCCCGGACCCAGGGACTTGGGCCTGGACTGCCGACTGTACGCCACAATGCTCCCGCTGGACGATCCGCTGAAAGCCCCGCCGCCAAACTAGCCAGTGCTACTCCTCTCGTGGGCCAAAGCTGACTCGCCCTGCCGTAAAGTAAGCAAGCCAGGGCACTCGGATCCCTGCCCCAAGTTGTCGAATTGGCAATAACAACATCGGGGTTTATCCACGATGGCAGAGGTGCAGCGAAGGTTGTCATCACTGATGCCTTTGTTTGATGCCCTTCTCGATGGCCAGCCCCAGGCAAGCACAGCTAACATTGACACGTCCCGCCCGTGATACGCCTTTCCCCGTCTATGTAGGCTGAGAAGGGTTGGGACGGACAATCCATTCAACGCCGAGCATGACGAAAAGCATGGCTTCCATCTTGATTCATTACAAGGTGGAAGCCGACAAGGTATGTTCGTATCGCGTGTTGCGTACTACTAGACTATCTGGTACCTAGCAGCTGCGCAGTATCGGCATGCCCAAACCAACAGTTTGATGAGAGCTCGATAGCAAACTCCGACCGGGATCAACTTGCAATAATGGAACTGGAGGTGGGAAAAAAGCTACACCATGGTAATCGATAATAATGGGTTGACCCTGGCGCTCGTCGGTCTTTCAAACTCTAAAGGCCAACGCCCCGAATCCCATCGGGCTGGGTCGCTGCCGCCGTTGTGGACACCATGTGATCTTCGCACCAATGTCGAAGTATTTGATCTGGTGGCTTCTTGCTTTCAACGTCTTGAGCACCAACCGGACTTACTCTGGATCAACTTAGTGCACAGAGCCACTCAAGCTTGAGGGGTGGTGTGCTCACTACGGAATACGATTCGAGTTGCTCTACTTTGCAATTACGGTTCGTAGCTAATAGAAGAAGCCCACCACCGTTGCCATAACTCTGTACGCGAAGCTTGCTGACAACCCAATTAGACTAGATTAGCATCTCGACGCGGCAAGCTCTCTGCAGCTAAGCATGGTGCCCTACCGGAATATGTGTGGAAGACAGGCGCAGGATGCATATACAAAGAGCACATTGCTTGCGGAGATGCGATACAACCTCGAGACCTGGTCTAGTATTGGTAGGACAAGTTCACCTCACCACATCTTGGCGGATGAAAGAAGAGACGAGCATCGGGTGTGAGTGTGAGGTGAGGTAAGAATATCCACTAAACTACCACTGCCGGTGCACACAGGCGCTCTCGTTAACCGTACACTCTCCTGTACTCGCAGGGCATCATCGACTTTCACACCATGGCGTGCATTCTTAACTCGACTCGACTCACCTCACCTAGCTTAACCGATTTCTTGCTTAGCTTCCTGAATCGAGAACCCTGTCTCTGGGTGAGCATCCATGACCGTTCGGAAGCCCCCTGTCCACGTTACCGTCTCTCCTGGTCCGTAAAAAGATAGGGAGGGTCGACAGAATCAAGCAGCTACCACGAGCCATCGAAGCCACCCTACTGTACTGCCATGGGTCCGGCCAAGGGTGACATTGGTGACATCCCTTGGCCATGAGCGAGATGGTATTGCTAATGCTAATGCTACAGTTACATGCACACTGTCTCCTGCGTTCACTCCTCCTTTTGTTTCTCCATCTAGACTAATGTTAGGCCTGCACGAGGATCTCCCGGGATTTCTGATCGTCTGTGTTCCTTGTCCATACTTCGCATGCTTGGGCTATTTCGGCTTAGACTGGTCCCGTCAAACTGTTCTCCGCCTCCACATCGCAAGGCGAGAGCCATCTTGACCCAGCTCCTTGTTTAAAGAGGCCCCCCTCCCCGTCCGTTGACTGAGCTTTTTTCAAATGCAGTCAATCGTCTGTGGCTTGGATCAGTCTGGTTTCACTAAAACCGATTCTTGACTTGTTGAGCCCTGACCACCTACTTGGACAAGAAAATCTCCGCCAAACCAACCTGTCTATAGCCCGGTACTTGTGTCATTTCCTATCTTGGTTACCGCTACCTCCTCTACGTTCTTCCTTCATCTTAGCACAGAGTAGTGCGACGCTTGAACCTTTCAGATCATCTGGCCACCTCGGCATTCGTGATATACAAAAAGGGCTTGCTCTCCCCACTGGACCGAGTAGATCATTGGTCTTTTTGTGTTGACACTATCGACATCGTTCCCTCCCATCGCCGCTTGACCCAAGCAAACTACACTACCCACGCAAGGATACAGCCGAGCTTTAGAGGAACCGATCATCAAAACCTGGTTCTTGGAGGGAACCACACTACGCTCGTTACTGGGTTTCTTCTTGGACTCCGCTCAGGGCGAACATTCTCTGGCTGTTACTTCAGATACCATCAAGCTAAACCAGCCAAGGCGTGACCAACAACCTGCACTTGACTTCATGTTTAAGAACCAATTCAACTCGAGGCTGTTATATGAAACAGAACCTGACGCTGTGCGGTCATATTTTCACTGATTGGTGGTCTTGTTATGGATGATTGGCCTTCACTACAAAGACAGTCAGAACAAGCTATACATAAACCAACGTCGCGAACTTCGAACATGTCTATGCTTGTCACAGCTACGCCAGCGCCGCATCCTACATTTGGTATGACGCGCCCTTGGGAGAGGGTTCGATGCCCTGACTATTCGCTTCGTCCTCGGAGTGAGAGGGACAACATCGCTCTGCCCTCAATCCGGCAGGTAAGGAGCAAGATCACCTCCCATTGATTTGTGGGTTCCAATTGACGATTGTTATAAGTTCTTTCCCGAATTCCAGGATACAGGTAGCAAACCAGTCCCAGCCGAGACATCTTCAGCTATGCCTTCGGTGCTTACAACATCGCCTAAATACGTCTACTCGCCAAGTTCCAGCAAGAGAAGGAGAGTTTCACCGGAGGACGATCGAGGACATGGAAGAGCACGACAGATCCCTCGCTTGTGTGGCAGTCCTGAACAAGTGTCGCCGCCACGATATGGTTCTTCCAGCATCCCCTTTCAACCTCCGCCAGTCAAGAGCTGGAGTACGCCCGCCGCTCGGACTGCTTTCTCCAACAGCGGAAAGCAGCAGCAGGTATCCGATGCAAGAGATATGCCGGAGGTATTTCCCGCTCGACCTACAATACCAAACCTCCCCCCGCCACGGATTATACATCGAGAGCCGGCTCCAGTCAACCGTGTGTTACCCCCTGTCGAGGCATACCGAAGCCCTCAACCCCCCGCGTCTCCCCACTCAACAACCGGAGCTACCGAGTTTCACCCTGCTTCCTATCTTGAAAGCGGCTACGGTTACTCCTATCATCACCCAACACGATACCAATCGCTATCAACAAGCTCCGTTCATTCGCTCGACAGATCGCCATTTACCATGAATACCTACCATGCTTCTTATCCAGACTTTGTGCGGTTTGGTGAGATGGACCCCACTGGCTTGGTGGGGGATAACAAGCAACGCAAGCGACGAGGCAACCTTCCAAAAGAAACGACTGACAAGCTACGAGCTTGGTTTATAGCGCACCTTCAGCATCCTTATCCTACCGAAGATGAAAAGCAGGAGCTAATGCGGCAGACGGGGTTGCAAATGAGTGAGTACATGCCATACAATGGAAAACGCCAGACTAACGCTTTGTTTAGATCAGATCTCAAACTGGTTCATCAATGCCCGTCGTCGCCAGCTACCGACCATGATCAACAATGCCCGGGCCGAATCTGACGCCATGACAGGAGTGCGTGGCGCAGATCTGAGGGTATTGACCACAACGGAGCACGCTTATGAGAACAGCAAGCGAGAAACCGCCGGACCTCGGAGTGAAGGCGAGGGCGCTACTTACGAGGAGGAACTCGAAGCGTTCAAGCAGCATAGAGGCGCCAATTTGACCAGAGGCAGCGTATGAGAGAGAGACAACGGACCCAAAATTACCATCATCATCATCATCATCATCTTAGGCTTGTCTCCTTCCAGACCTTCCTCGTTCGCGGCCTCACATTTTGCCACGGAGCAAAAGGAACGCCACTAGCGAGCGATGTGCAATCTCAGATACCAATCATACGTCTTGTGAACAATAGCTTTGTTTCTAAAACAAAGAACCTCGCGAAGTGGGGATCCAGTTTCGGGGCTCGGGCCATAAGCAGGTCAATGAGGCTGACGGAGAATTGAAACGACGAGGCGGGTGAGGGCGCTAGATACCATTTCCCTCGTCGCCCGTTACCAAGATGGTATCGGTTTTCGACCTGACCCGAGCAGACTATATCTGGAGCTAAAGGGGGACAGGTACTTGAGCCGAGAGTGAAAGACAACGTTAAGGCAAGACAAGGCAAGCAGATGGACGGCGTGTGTCTCGATTAGGAAAGATAAAAGAGATGTACCGAAGCCTTGCGGCCAATGCGGATGGCAACTCAACTCCCCACGTACCCAGAGGTCTGAATGCAGGAGGAAGCGAAGCAAAGAAGATCAATAGCCTTTTGAAAGCATACATGCCTGGCATGAATATCAATAAAAGAAGACTTGAGTAGCTCACACCATTTCGTTGTTTCAAATCCTCACTTTCATCATGGCCGATACTCCGCCAACGTGTCCATCTCTCTACGTATCGTGCCTCTCCCTTTCTCTACCCGAGGTTACCCTGACGAACGTACAGATGGTCCAACGGATGACGGCCTTGAACTACCGGTAATACCAGTTTGCCCAGCTAGCTAATCTAGCTCTTTGCACGTCCCCAAGAGCGAGAGAGCGAGAAAAGGACGGAATTGCCACGACGCTCGCCCCGAGCCAATTCGCCAACGGCGGGGAACTGTGACCCAGCCGAGCTTTGGTAGCGGTAGTGGCTACATAGCCTAGCCCCAGGGCGCTGCGGTCGTAGCTCGTAGCTTGCTGCTAACGTCTGCGTTACTCTAGACTAGAACGTACCAGGTGTTCATCAACTTACTGGTACGGTACTATCTAGGTAGGCCTCACTGACGAGGACTTTAATCCGGGGACGAGAAGAGAGAGTATCACTTGCTAACTTTGGAGAAGACGCCGAGTCTTACGGTGGCTTTGCAGAAGTGAGTGTCATAAGTTACCGTAGTTGTAGGAAGTTGGGCTACCATAAACGCAGAGGCGTATGTAGGGGGCTGTTTCTGAGGTGGGCGAGGCGAAGTTCAACTCAAAATGTTCGACAACATCCGTGTCCCTTGCTGGCGGCATACTCTCCCCTCGGAGAATTGGATGCTAGGGAGAGGGGGGAGCTAGTACACGGACACGGGGAAGCTGGGCTATCCATGACTCCACAGTGCTGGCGTGTAGGTGCGTGCACGCTACGACGATGCATTGGATCGAATGAGGAGGCTTCGTCGTTCTTTACTTAACTTGACTTGACCTAACTTGTTGCAGCAAGAGGAGGGAAGGGAGGTGTTGTTGATCCAGGATGGACGGCGAGGTCCCCCGTCTTGTTGTTGCAAGTGTAAGAGCGAGGATAGGGGGGAAGTTAAGCTCTGGGTAAGGAGGGCAGGGGGAGCTTGGTAACGAAAAGGTTGGCTGCACTATCGTCATCCTTGGTAGAGTCTGACGGAACGCAGAGCTTGACCAACGTTGTCATTTGAGTATCATATAGACACATTGGCCTTGTCATCAAGATAACCCACGGCAGTTGACTAGAGAGGGTGTCGGCAAGATCCCGCTGACTGTTCGTGTGATTATCTCGAAAGTTGGAGCCGTTTCGTTGATGTTTGACAGCCAAGCTCCCCACCCCCCCTTCACTCTCCAAGAGGCTACACGTCCCGCTGGGACATGTATTGAGCAAGCCACTGTTGAAGTGATGGATGGGCGCCCTTAGATCCCCCCCCTCACCCCTTTAGAAATAGTGCGAGGTTTCCAACCTGCAGGACAAGGCAAGCAGGCGGTAGGTAAATTCAGCTGCCAAATTGACAGGCTGAATCATGCACGGACAGACACCAAGATCCCAGGGGCTGCTGTACGTCGAATCCGTGCATAGAAGTCCTTGCACCGAAACGACCAGCTCTGGTGGCGAGGGCAATGATGTAACTTGCAGTGGAACAATGTTTCGTACACCATGGACAAGCCGAGAATTGTGATGCAGCTGTGTGGACCTTTGCTGACTGGACGGGCCTGGTGGTGGTGGTGGTGGTGGTGAACCCGAAGATGAGGAACCTCAGAAACCTTCAATAAAGTCGAGGGAATCACCCGCGGGCCGAGCGCTCGGGAAGCTTAACGGCAAGGTGCCAGAGAAGAGGCTGACGGCGTTGCAGCGCTGTTATTAGGTTTATTCCATCCATCAGTAATCAATAAATAGAAGAACTTGGTTTATTCGGCCACAATGACGCCTGGTTGTTTACGGCAGCCAAGACGATGTGCGTCCCTGAGGCGTACGGCCCAAAGCGGGCATCTGCCGCGGCGATGTCGGTCTATGGCTTGCGTTGTGGGTCTCGCTTGACATGATGGTGGCCTTCTCTCTCTCCTTTCTTCAAGTATTGAGGGCTAGTTGATAGGTCAGCATGGGCGTTGCTGCAGGAAACGATGTGCAGGAGAGAGGCTTGTCAGAATCTGCGTACTGTGTAAGTGACGCTGATGGGATTTTGGATGACACGCGAGCGCGCAATTGTGGTGGGCTACTGTCAATGCCTGAGACTGCGAGTTCCAGGACGCTGCATGTCTCACTCGCACACTGTTGTTCGTCTCGCACATTCCATCCATCAACAAATCTGACGCGTTAGAAAAAAAGAATCAGGTTTCCGTAGTAGTGCCGAGTTTCTTGACGCTGATGGTAGTGGATCTGCATACCATACATAGGCTTCTTTGTTTCCCACGATTCGCTCCGTCTCCCTCACGGATCCTCAAGGAGCACAAACATGTGACTGACCACCGAGTCGTAGATGGTGATGTAAAGCAAGCCGCACTTACAATGCCAAAGGCTGAACGACGGAAATAGTGTTTTCGTATTCAGCTTCGGGTCCTTATTTACGCTGAGCATTGTGCAACGTAGCGACTTGCTTCATCGTGATCAGCGATGTCGGTCTTAGGGCGTCCACTAGAATTCCAAGCATTGCTGGTATGGCTTCAGCTAAAGCTCTAGCCAGAAAAGGGTAGCGGTACGCGAGCTGAATCAGCCGCGCCCAACTAATAACTGTTGAGCATCGGCCGCGGAAAGCGTTCGGAGCATTTTCTGAGGATGGAAGGGGATCCGAGCCTGATGCTTTGCTTAGTGGCTCGTGCTTGACATGTCCGACCTGTTGCACCAGCTTCACACTTGTCACTGCTCTTGATGAAAAGTAAAAACGAGGCTCACGCGCAAACCAGGGCAGGCGTAGTTTGGCGGACGGTTGCTGTTTCAGGGTGTACCGGCAGGGATTACCGTCGCGCGAGATTGGCGTTCCGCGGAGGCGAACCCTAGTCAAGTCGCCGCCGTGCTGGATCGCCGAAAGATGAAAGATGGGTTCCTCTGCCGATGAACGCCCCTTTGATGCTTTGTCTGCCTGTCTGCCAAAGCTGCATTTGGCAGCCCGCTTGAGAGCGCGTTGCACATGTGGTTGGAGCAGAAACTCAACCCAGCACAAAAGTAATTTTGATTAGGAATAGGTATCCGTGCAGTGTGTGGCAGCATATATGACCACACTTCTGCAGTGCTGGGTGCAGTTCTGCAAGCCAAGACATGGTCCAGCGTTTTAGAAGCATTGACACTCCCGTGCCTGGCACACCCCTGCCGGACGTCAAGACCCGTCAGCTTTTAGCTTGGAGTTGATATCGAGGAAGTTGGTACCGCTGTCTGATGTGTCGAGACGGCGCGGCTATAGCCAATCTGCGGTGGGAAAGCGGTGCATAGCTAGCTTGGTGGTCGATCCTAGCTCAGTCGGAGTTTGGCACCAGTGGCTATAGCGGCGCACCCCAGGCGTCAGGCGTCAAGAACAGGTGGTTGGCGCTGACAGAAGCACTGTCGAAAACTTCTAGCTCCGTTCTTAAGGCGACTTGACGTGACTTGCTGACTGGCCCGTGTCAGGTTTCGTTCCTTGGCGTTGGAGCGGCATTTGGACGTTTCTGGACACCATTTCTGTTCGCTTTCGAGAGAGAGAGAGAGGGAGGGAGGGAAAGAGAGGGGGTTCCGGGATAGTTGGATGCTTGATCGAGCAAAGGTTAACGGCTTCGTATCCTGGCGGTAATTTAGCAACGGTCGATGCCTGCTTGGCGACGAAGGTCCGAGCAAACACTCCAAAAAGGGTATATTGCGCAGCGACGCCGCAAATGATGATGATGCGCTTACACGCACTTCAAGAAGGAATTGCCGGGGCTTGAACTCTAACCCACCGGGTAGGGCGCGGCCGACCCTGGGGCGGTAGTTGGAGCGGCCAATGCCTCTGAGCCGGTGCAGAGACCAGTGTCAAGGGAAGATCCATGCGCGACATGGGGCACTTTTGTCGATCATATGGCCTGGACCTGTGGCCAGCAAGCGCGTCGACCTGACTGGGCTAGACTCGTGCTGTTGAGAGGACTAACTATCGACACCGGCTTTCAGTAATCAACCTGTAGTGCTGGCGATCATTGTACTACCACAGTAAGCTTCGATATAGGGACCACCAGTCAACTCTAGGTAATTACCGATTTCGATGGAGGGATTCTCCACATGGAGCTGTAAGCGGATAAAACTCTCCGAACAAGAAGTCAGACAAGCGAAATATGTGCATAGAATGGCAGGCAAATGTTAATCTCCTCGCCGGATGCATAAGATCAAGCAACATTCTGGATGCAGTTGGTTTTCCAGTCACTTGACTTTCCGCACATCAGATTGGGCAAGGGCAAGTGGGAGCTTTGCTGCCCGGGTAAAACTATATCCGAGACTTCTCCTTACCGTCAAGGACCGCTGCCTAATCACGTGATATACATCGTGATCGCCTTGTCATCACGGACTTCACGCTCACTTCACGCTCACTGCTCGCAGAGTATGTCACTATACGACGGCCAGCTTGAAATAGTACCAGACCCTGCTACTGCTGCCGTGAACGACAGCGAGCCGTGCCGGACAGATGAGGCCCACCGCCCATCATGCCGCCGGAAAACGCCTCGCCCGAACCTCTTGGGTCTAATAGCATGGAACCGCTTGCTTGTGTCTCGTGCCGGTCCAGGAAACTTAAGTGTGATAGAACGAAGCCAGCCTGTGCTCGCTGTGTCCGAGTCTCTTCAGAATGTGTCTACCCCGAGTCGAGGAAGAAACCCACCTTCAAACGTAGAAATGTCAAGGGACTCGAGGCCCGCCTCGGTATGTTGACGAGTCAACCACCTCGGGGGCACTGATAACGGTGAACGGATGTGTTTTGAGATTCGTTGCTAACTCTCATGTTTCTGCAGCCCAAGTTGAAGATATTCTCAAAGAGGTCAACAAGACCAGAGAGACGGGCAGCGAGTCTGAGAACTCAGTGCCGCCAGGCTTACAATTTGCGACGGGCCCGTCAGAAAGGGAGGACGACTCTCAGGCGGATAAGTCACCTCGAAACTCCCTGGACAGTCAACGTGTATCTACAGATGCTTCTGAGTCTATACCGCAGCCGGCAGATGCATCCTTCGATGATACCCAGTTGGTAGGGTTAGGCATGTCAGAGTCTCTACCCCCTCTCGAGATCTTGGAGGATCTGTAAGGACAACCCCCCAGAACTAAGCTGTGACGAATCCACGTTACTGATTCTTAGTAGCCATAACGAATTCTTCGCGCATCACTACCATATGGTGCCTATTGTGCATCCTGGACGTTACCTGCAGGCGTTCTATGGAAACACCTTCAGAAAACCGCCCATGTCTCTGCAGTATGCCATTTGGGCCTTGGCCGCTACGGGCAATGCAAAGTATACTCACTTGCATGACGTATTTTATCGCCGAGCCCGCCAATATCTCGATGCTTCTGAGATGAAGGTGGGCGTTCTAAACCTATACCTTGTGCCCTGGCAGCACGCTGACGCAAACACGCTAGGGTCATGGGGAGTACGTGTCAGTCGAAACTGCGCAAGCCTGGGCCATCGTATCGGGCTACGAGGCCAAACTTATGATTTTCAGCAGGCTAAACGGCAGCATGGCAAGGCTTGTTCGACTGTGTCAGATGATGGGCCTGGACCAGATTGATGCCGATACGTCGAGCATGTCCCCAGCCTTGGCCCCGGCCCTGA
This sequence comes from Coccinonectria pachysandricola, assembly GCA_003693555.1. Lineage (NCBI taxonomy): Eukaryota > Fungi > Ascomycota > Sordariomycetes > Hypocreales > Nectriaceae > Coccinonectria > Coccinonectria pachysandricola. The sequence continues at coordinate 201,138 of QUZF01000033.1, forward strand.
CATGGGCAGAGCTGGAAGAACGGAGAAGAGTGTTTTGGTTAGCATTTACCGTTGATGCCCACGCGTATCTCGCAACGGGCTGGCCAAGCCTGATCAAAATGGACGATGCAAGTCGCCCTCCACCCTTCTGACATGTCTCAAGATCGAATGAGTAGATGGACGTGACTAACCTAAGAATAGATAGCTACGAGGTTCCCATCTTCCGAGAGCGCGTTCATCTCTGATCACCCAGAACAGGCTGCTTTCTTGGAGGAAGTCTTCCAGGGAGCGCCGTACAACGGTTTCGCCGGCACGGTGGTAGTCTGCCAGATTTTCAAGACCATATTTGCTCACGTTCACCGCTCCAAGCTCAGCGACAGAGCCGACGACTTCGTGAATGGGGTTTTCTGGAAAAGGCATCGGGACTTAGACGACATGCTGTCCATCATCCTCATGTTTCTGCCAGACAAGCTTCGACTACCAGCCAGCGCAGGGGACCCGATTGCCGCTCAAGTCAACCTCAATTTTCAAGCGTCCATCATCTGCCTACACCACGCGGCAATCGAAAAGGTGGATAAGCATGATCTTGCCGAACCAATCAAGCGAGCTAGTATTGCTCGTCTCCGAGCAGCTGCTGAAGAGATTGCCACTATCATCAAAGTTACTCCTAATTTTGCCTCATTTCTAGTAAGCCATCATTGTACCGCAGTAGCACTCGGTCGACATGACTAACTGATCTCTCTCTCTCTCTCGCTCTCTCTCTAGAATAGTCCTTTATGTGCCCTATCAATGTACTGTGCCACGACGGTCTATATTTACATGGCCAAGGAACATCCAAGCTCTAGCCTAACACCACCTGCGTTCCGGAACCTAGAGGCGACTATTCAGGCCATGGACGAAGATGCCAGGACACACAAACTGACCAGGGCATTCCTGCACCAAGCCTGCATGGATATCCAGAGAAACGGGCTGGACTGGTGCATCCGAATAACAACGCTCCAGAAATACAAAAACGCCTTCGGCGGTTCTACGTCTAATCCGACGGCCACGCGAAACTCTTTTGTTGAGAATACTGCGGCCTCTGGCCTCGGCCGCACCCTTAGGTGCATGGATAGAGCACTTCACGACGGTGGGAAATCTAACGAGCAGTATGGTTTTAATAACTCATTCACACGAACCGGTGGATCCAGGCCCCAGTATCCCGAGGAGTGCTTCCAAGCGATACTCGGTGCTGTCACGCGCAACCTCACGCCATCTGCAAAATCGCCACAGTCGACGTCAAAGCGGAAACGCATGTCCACAAGCCTGAGAGGAGATCAGGTCTTGATAGATCCAAGCGACCTCGCACAATGTTCTAATGGAGCCCCCTTCGCAAACAACACGTCCGAGTCGTCGCCTGTCATAGGTATGGCCCAGCAACAACAAGATGACGAAGACATACGAGCTTATCAGCAAGGCATGACGGTACCTCTGTGGCAGTCCAATGCACAAGACATGTTTGCACAGGTTACGCAACCCATGATGGGCGACGTCAACCTCACTCAAGGGGATGACCAATGGCATTTTATGACTGCCAACTTGACATGGAGTAATGAAAACCCAATGGGTTGATGATGATTTATTTCTCGCATTTGCCGCCATGAACTTGGACCTTACCGCTGATGATAACAGCTGCATTTCATACGCCATTAGTAAAAAGGAGGGCAAGAAGAAGAAGAAGAAGAAGAAGAAGAGAAAAGGGATCAGATCTAGAATGGGAACCTGGTATTGGATACCTCGGCATATTTGAAAGAGGAGACTACTCATTGCAGGCGTTTGAGAAGGTTTATTAGACTGATATCATCACTTTTTTTCATGGAAAGGCGTCGGCGTCGATCTCGTTTCGGTCAATCTCATCAAGTGCAAGACAAAACCACTGGGTTCGACGTAACAACGTCGGATGCTTGCTCTTGTCTTATTTTCCACATGGGAGGGTTTGATATTTGCGTCACTGTTTAATAGGCTAGACTAGCATCTAGTTAAACCACCGAGTATGATGATACGAGGTGTTGAAATTATCGTATCGGACAGTCAGGTGATAGGGGTGACTGAACATCGCCTTATTACTAGTGCAACTCCACAATCCCCATCTACAACTACCATTCAGCACCTTAACCATCTCTCACCAAGCCAACACAACCCATCACGGGTGCGCTCACCCGCCAACTCTCCACGTCGCCATGTTATCCTACATACTCGGCTTCGTTGCCGTAGTCCTATTCTTTGGAAACCCCCTCAGTGAATTATTCTCATCGAGCACTGCGCGTCGGGGCGTCATCCAGCGGCCCCAGCTGAATGAGTCGCTCCTCGCCCTCGACGGACCAAACTCCACTGCGCCAGTCTGTCGCGGAGACACTTACTCCGTGAGAATCCTAAACCGAGAGCCGCTCGTCTTGTACCTCGAGGGGTTTCTGAACGAGGAGGAGAGACGGGATCTGCTTGATATAAGGTCAGTTGATAGGAGTTATCCAGAAACGCATAGCCATACATGATTTATAAAAGTGATACGAAAACGCCTACTTCTATCCTCTCCTCGTAGCATAGCTAGCAGCAGATCTCACACAAGGCCGTAATGTGAGTCACCCGCGTTAAGCGAAGCTAACACGACCCTCCCAGCGATCCCCTCTTCGAACCCTCGACCATCACCCACGACGGCGACGCCACCCATCGCGACTCCTCGGTGCGCAACTCCCACGTCGCCCTCATCCCACGCACAGACACGGTCCGCTGCGTCGAGTCCCGCATCCGCGCCCTCCAAGGCTGGCGCGACGACCTCTGGATCGAGCGCCTCCGCACGCAGCGCTACACGCCCGGCGGACACTACAGCCACCACTTCGACTGGAGCGCCAACGCGGGAGGCTGGGGCCGCGTGAGCAGCGTCATGGCCTGGGTGGATGGCGGCGACGGCCTGAGGGGCGGCGGGACCGAGTTTCCCCTGCTGAGGAGGAGGTCTGGGGGGGAGTGGTGCCGGTTCGTGGAGTGTCCGGGAGAGGAGGAGGCTGGGACGACGCGGGAGGATGAGCGGGGGGTCACGTTCAAGGTCGTCCCGGGGAATGCGGTGTACTGGGAGAACTTTGCGGCGGATGGGAGAGGGTATGACGAGACGTGGCATGCTGGGTTGCCGGTGGAGGAGGGCGTCAAGGTAGGACTCAATGTTTGGAGTTTCGGGCGTATCCGGTAGGATCTTGCACCGATGTCGTCGTGGAGAGGGGTGGCTATGGGAAGGCGTGATGTACGATGTTGAATTTATATATAGTATGTAATATGTAATATGTAGATGAGGCCCTGGATGCATATACAAGTAAACAGGCGTGTCTGGAGGACCTGCAATTCTAACGTCGAGCTTCATCGTAGAATGCAAGGGAGAAGAAGAGGAAACGTATTTTGGGTCCTGAGCTTGAAACCATCGCTATGTAAGTCGAAATCCCATCAAGTCCCCTGACTCAAACGCCAACGCGATGCAACGCGATGCAAAATCTGTCACCGAATCCAAACCACAGGCCTGATCTAAGCCCTATAAGCCGAGAGAACCCGTCGCCGACGTTCCCAAATGTACTTGGCAGACTAAGCTTAACCTAAGCCAGACACGCAGCGAAACCGACAAGGAGGGCTACCACGCCGACGAGCGTCGAGTCCCGTCTCAGAGACGACGTCGCACCGGCAGCATTGTGAGCATTGTCGCCCGAGACTCCCGACTCCGCCGACACGGGCTCTCTCACGTCGGTCGCTCCAGGCACGGCATCGCTGCCGGAGCCGATCTCGACGATATCCGACCGCATAGCATTCATGTTGCTCTGCGCCAGAGAGACCTCGTGGTTGTCGAGATCGAAAACGGCGTACGCGCTGCGCAGGAAGGTGTCGCCCATGATACTCGTTCCACTGCCCTTGGGGGCGACGCCGAACACGCACGCCTCGTCTCCGTTCTCGAAGAGGGTACCTCCACCACCTGGGACTCCGATGAAGTCGAGGACGAGCTCGGAGAAGGGCACCGCGATCTCGACGGAGTTGCTGAAGGTGAAGGTCATGTTACCGGAGGCTTGGCCGAGAGAGCAGGGCACGAGGATGTGTTCCTGGCTGCCGTCCCATTCGCCGCCCTCGATGGAGTCGTAGATGGTCTTGACGATGTCGTCGGGGAGGTAGGTGATGGACGAGCCCGTGTCGATGAGGACGCCGAGAGCGAGGTCGTCGGCGATCGAAGAGCCAGCGAGGGTGACGTTGGTCAGGGTGATGTAGAATTCCTGGTATAAGCTGCCGGTCTTTTGGGTGGGAAGTGAAATGAGATCGCCGTGATAGTGTTCGCGATCCACCCCGCCGAATAGGATCCTCCCTTGCTGCGATTCGACGTCATCCAACCAGATGCTATACGCGTTGGAGGAGATGAGGCCGGCCTTGGATAACCTCGCCGGGAGGTTGTCGTAAGCTTTGTCGCCTCCCGGCGATACTTGAACCTCGTTGGAGGGATACCCGATGCCCAAGATGCCGTCCTTGACCGAGCTGTTGTAGCCTACTCCGAATTGGAAGTCCTTGAGCGTTATGCTCCCGTTCATGATCTTCAGAGTGTCGGTGGCGTAGTCTCCAACTACGTTGGAGCCGTCGACGTACGTGATGTTGAATTCGTCATTCATATATCTGTACGTGGATGAGTCGTCGGGGCTGTAAGCGCCCGCTGCCTCGCAGGGCCTGGACTTTAAAGTGCAGATGGAGGCTTTCTCCGAGTTGACCCAGAGATCGCTGCTTCCCGTGTCAAGATGAAGGCGGAACTCTTGCGCCGGCGTTCCCAGCGTAGCGTTGAAGAAGTAGTACGTTTTCTAGCAGCTGGTAAGTCTGTTGCGCATATGGTCGAAGGTGAGGAGCTACGTAGTAGCCAGCCTATGGGTCACACATACCAGGTTGGCGATACCGACATTGACCGTCTTCGTCTTCCGTCGCTGAATGCTGCTGCCCTTGTTGGGCTGTGATTCGTGTATAGTTCGTCGATCAAAGTCCAGGCTCAGCACCCGCGGTTCGAGGCCATCGCTTCTCTCGCGGAGAGATATGGCACCCGTCGTCGAAGCCAACGCCCACGAGAGAGCAAGGAGAGAAGTCGTTCTCATGGCGTCCGTCCGTCCGTCTGTCTACACCTCATCCAGCGATTCACAAAGGAAGAAGTGAACCTCTCTACCTCGGAGAGTCAGAATCCTCCCCAACGCCCTAGCTAGACCGGAAGGCGATATCGTGAACAAATCTCGAGGAGATTGGCAGCGCAGATCGGAGTACGGATGTGAGAAGATACGTAGAAGAGGTGATGCCGTCGTCTGGTGAGAATGCCAATTATTCGCAGCCCTACAGTGCTTGATTTGGAGATGTAAGCAGAAGCAGAGGTGACTCGTCGAAAGAATTGACGTGTCGCCAATAGATAGATGGACAATAGCATCACCGAAAACACTGAGAGGGCATCGCTTCACCATTCGGCGATTTCCCACTTCCCGGCCCATTGAAATGACGATTCTCTGCGGGACCTCTATTATTATTATTAGCAGTAGTTCGCCCTGCGCCTTGCGAAACAGACTGCTAGACCGCCCAGGTCTGACTGGCGATCTCACCCCGGATCCCTGGGCTGGGCTGGGCTGGCTATGACGGGGCCATGTCAAACGAGCTGTGGATCTGGTCGAGTTTCTCTTTTGACGCGTGGACCACGGGGGGGTTGTTCAGACGCCCACAATTCCGGCGCTTCCGTCCAGGTTGACTTGGCTCGCTCGCTCACTCAGTCAATCAGTCACTCGTCAGTCTTTCCCGGGTCTAGTGGTAAGTTGAGGCTGTAGAGTGCTGCAGAGTTTGTATACGTAGGTAATGGAGTAGAGAGTGTGGTTGGGAGACTAGACTGGACCATTCTAGCATGAAGACGTCGCTCGGACTCGGAGATTTGACACTCATCGGGGGGATGGAGGGACGGGTAGAGGAACTTTACTTTCCATTGATTATTCTTCATCCGTTCGATGACCCGGTTCTGGGCGCAGCTGCTGTCATGACGTACGCATACAAGTTGCTGCTTACTCGTGGTGAGAGCTGAATGATCGCCCACGAGATGGATGGGTTTTGACATCCAGGATTACTAACTAGAGTAGGCTTAGACTAGCCTAGTTTAGCCAAGCCTACCCTAGGAGGCTAGCTCAAGGCGCAGGCAGCAAGCTGACATGACGCTCAACGGATGTAGGGGACCGTACCCGACTACAGTGTACGACCATGTACTGCAGCTACGACTCTAGTCTAGTACTGTACTGTACTGTACTGTACTGTACTGTACTGTATTGTAAGGTCGTTAGAAAGCCATGGGGAGGATCGGTAAGAGGAAAAAAGAAAAGTAAAGGTTCCAGAGGGAGTCGAACCCTCGCTGGCGGAATCAGAATCCGCAGTCATAACCGTTAGACCATGGAACCAGGGCTGGAGCCGCGTTGGTGAAGCGGTGATCCACTTCCCATGGTTGAGGTCCGAGGCGTCCGTAGAGCGAACAAGAAGCTTTTGATGGAGACGGTTCCTGTCTACTCTAGTACACGTACAGACTACGTACGACTCCCGCTCTAGCCTGACGACCTTCACTGCCGCCAATCCACCATTCCCATAAGATGCTCGTCTCTTACTTATACCACATGCAATGTAGACGCATGAACCTCGGAACAAAACCGTAAACGCCATACGTGGAAAACCAGCCATCCATCTCCTCTCCAGAACTCCAAGCTTCTAGCATAATCAATCGACACACCCTTTACAAACTTTCTCTGCTCCGTGCTATAGCCCTCCAATCCTTCCGTGACGGAAATCGACTCACATCAAGAACCACGACGAAGAAGACTCTGGTCGTTGTCATAGCCGAAACCCGAGCATCTGTAGTCTAAGAAGAAAGGGGAGACCGCGCACCTCTCAAGCCCATGCTCGCGTCCGGAGTACTCAACTTGTCCAGGGGTCGTGCTACAGCGCCCACTCGTTGACGTTGTCTCTCTTCGTGATGAAAGGTTCATCGATCCGCTTGATCGCCAAGTCGCTACAGAGGATACTGGAGAGGACGGTTAGTGGTTGGACGAGTAAACATCTCATCACCAACAAACAAACAAGAAAACAAGGGGGGAGCGAAAGAAAAGGAGAGAGAGAGAGAGATAGGGCACGTACCAAGCAGAAGCCACCAGAGCGTCGAGCTCCGCCACAACACCTTCCCTCTGCGCACCGCTGACCAGGCCCTTGTGGATCTTCATCTGCAGCTCTTTGATCCGCGAGGACTTGCCCGTGCCCGACTGCTCCAGGACCTTGCGGCCGAGGCAGTCCGAGTGGAAAGAGTGCTGGCAGGGGAAGACGAAGAACTGCCGGCTCAGCAGCGGCAGCCCGCAGACGTAACACTTCTCGCCAGGTTCCACGATGGCGTAGCGGCGATCCAGAGCCGCGATGTCGACCTTGATGTTGGAGGCCGTCTGCGACGACTCGTCCATCTCCTTCTTCAGCGAATCAATGTTGCGACTGTAGTCCTCGAGCGCCGCGCAAATCTCCTCCTTGAAGTCGTCAATCACGACGAAGTCGGGGAAGAAGGGAATCAAGTCTTCGATCTTTAGCAGATCGCATCGCTTGAGGAATTCGATCGCCGTCTTGATGCCGTTCGACTGGGAGATGACCTTGCGGGCGACCGCTAGCCACAGGCGTTTCCGTAGCTGAGGGTTCGACATGGGCCTGTCGGCGATCACGGAGGCGAGCTCTACCTCGTTGTGGGAGAGGGCCAGGTCGACGGCCTGGAGGTACTGGCCCATGCTCGTGTAGATGTGAACGCATGACAGCGTGCGGTGGTGCTGTATGCATAACCGGAGAGCGAAATCGGGGTCATACCGAGGCTCGTCTCCTTGTGCCTGCAAGTACGACAGGAGACCCGACTCGTCCTTGGTGGGATGCGAGGCATAGATGGAGACGAGGGTATTGTGCACCGCCGCATCCTTCGAGTTGAGCTGGTACACCGCATAGTTGAGATACCGAATCGCCTGATTCTGCGCACCAGGTCCGCCAGCAAAGGTCCGGTTGTACTCGAGAAGAGCGGGTATCAGCCTTCTGGGCATCAAGTCCGAGTGTCGCATCAGAATCTCAACCAGCTCCGTTGCGACATGCATCATCAGCACACTGCTGTACCGGTAGAAGACTTCGGGCTCCGTCTGCTTCTTGAGGACGTTGAGCACCTCCGACCACCGCTCTCGCTGCACCCAGTATGAGAGCACGTAGTTGTAATCACTGATGGCGTTGGCGAAGTACAGGAGCTCTCCCTCGCGACCATGGCTGCCGACGACGTCGTACACCATCTTTCGGTCCAGATCGTGCTTGTATCTATCGATGAAGTCTCGGTACTCCTTGCGGACGGACTCGAGCAGCCTTCGCGACTCGGTAGAGTTGAGGCTCTCCGTCAGCTCAGCCTGCGTCATGATCGTATCGTCCAACGAGTTGAGCTTGGCCATGAACACTTCAACTAGCCAGCCTGCAACCATCATCCGCTGCATAACTGCGGACTTCTTGATGGTCGTTAGCTTCGTGAGCAGAAACTTCCGCAAAGCATCCGGCTGGTTATTATCAATGATGCTCAGCGCGATATCCTCAAAGGGCTTATTGCTACGGCCATAGACGGTGGATGCTTCTAGCCAGTGACCCTTGCTCGCCAGGTGGTCACCGTAGGCGGCTGCCACCGTCTCCTTTTGTGTCTGCGTTCGAGCGTGCTGCAGGGCTGGTTCAAATTGCTGCATCTTTGTCATAATCTCCCAGATATTCCGGTCTTCATCTCGAACCACGATCTCGAAGATTTCTTCTGACGTGAACAGCCAGAACGTGTTCTTCTGAATATCCACAGCTAGTCCAATCGGCTTTTGACCTTGGCCCAAGACGTCATGCTCGGAGACCTTGTTCCCAGTGAGCCGATTCGTCGTAACAACACGACCCCCTATCAAGCTGACAATGTGCCACTGCGTCAAGAGAATGTCATCAATGTTCTCCGAAGTCGGCCTACGCTTATCGCCAGTGTCTGCCGCTGTGATCTGAGCTCTCTGGATCATCTTGGAATCGGAAAAGACCCTGGAACCGAGATTGCTATCGACAGGTGCGTTGGCGAGTCTGCCGTGGAACACGCCTTGGGATGAGAGCCAAGCGTATGCTCGATCGGGTATATCATCGTCGTGAGGACTAGCATCGGGCGGATCGGGAGATACCGCCAACCCAGAGTGAGCTGTTTGCGGCGTCCGAGATAGTTCATGGACTACTGGTTGCTCCGATTCGAATAACCTCGTGTACACGGATCCGCTCCCATCGTGACCATGTCCTATCCTCCCCATGAGGTGGAACAAGCGACTCTGCGTTGCAATAACAACCCTTCGAAGATCCGGTTTACCTTGTAGATCGTCCACCCACAAGCCGGTGATGGGCCCATCAGGAAGCTTTTGGAGGTTCTTTAGATGTTTTACTTCCTTCTTGTAGAACTCCTTGGACGTCTCGATAAATGTCTCATATATGTTACCGTCGGAAGCACCGATAAGGATCTCTCTCGTAGACGCAGTCGGCAATGAGGGGTTCCACGCGATAGACTCGACGGATACTCCGCGTAATCGGCCCAACTGGCGCGGCTGCTTCGATTGCGAATGCAGGTAATAGTTCTCGCCCAGCGCGGTACATATGATGAGATGCGAAGCCGTAGGATCGAGGAACATTCGTCTGATCACACCGACTTCCGCCGGCTTTTTGGGTAGATCGATATCTAGCAAGAACAAAAGAAGATAGTCAGCAATCACACGACACACCGACTCCCCTCTTCGAACGCTGGGCACGCACCGTCAATATCCTCAGGCCGCTCTAGATCAATCCGCAGTATCCGTCCGTTCGAGAGTGCGAGAACGATCACGTTATTGGCGACCTGGGCAGCAACAAAGTCCGCGGCGATGGAGAACTGGAGCTGTACGCGCTCGACGGCGAAGATGGGCTCCTCCAGGCCCTGGACGCCGCTGGAGGGGGCGGCGAAGCCGTCTTGCAGATTAAGAGCCATTGGATGGGACTATCAAAGGTTCATGTTCGGTGATCGTTTCGTCGTCTGACCCTCGTGGGACTGCTCGTAGTCTAGGAGGAGGGCGTCGTGTCGATGAGGCAGGCGGTTGGAGTTGGAGATGATCGCAGAGGGTTAGAGCTCCCCCACCCGAATCAGCTGCTGCTTGGTGCACTGACAGCTACTGTACTGTAGGCTGAGGCTACTGCGGCTGCTACTGCTGCTGCTACCGTACTGCAGCTACAGTAGGCTACAGTAGCTCTCCTCCCTGAGACAACACACACACCAGCGTAGCCTTGCAGGCCCCAAATACGTCACAGTGCTTGCTCTTTAGCGCCGCTTTGGCCACCGATAGCTGCTTGATCGTATCCTGACGTTATTCTACGAAGGACTTTAAGAATGATCCAGTATAAAGAACGACTGTAAAAAGTAACACAATCTCTATTTAGATGGTGATTGAAAATACTAAAAGACAATCTCGTTCGGAGATGCCAATGCATGCCATATAGTAAGCCGCCGTGACAGGTCGTCCTATGATTGTAACTTTTGCCCGGGTCCCAACTTTGACCGTGAGCAACTCGATCTCTCGTTGACCGTGAGCAGGTACACCTAATTTCAAGGCCCATGATGATATATGCTGGGTAGATGAGATCATCTACAGAAGATGCGTAAATTCAACGCTTGCAACGCCGCCATCTTGTTTCCTCGGTGCGCCGAACATGCAGACCCCAGATCGCCGGTACATGAACCCGCGTTTACTCCATCCGCCGCCTATTGCTTCCAATAGAGCACCACTTTATGTAAATCACGATCCGCCCTTCTAGCTTGAGCTCGTGATAGAGACGTCTCTGATCGAAGGACTGGACGCTCGCGTCATCTCATCGGCAGCAGCCAGAGTAGGCTCAGAGCCCGCCTCGTCAGCAACCAGCTCTGTGTCTGGCGAGCCGCCTCGCTCCGTCGTCGTCGGTGCCAAGGTGGCCAGCTCATCGTCGAGCGGCCTCCTCCCAACAACCACGCGCACCTTGATCGAGAGGCCCTTGGACGCCTCGGGATTCTTGGCCAACTGCGCCATGTCCTGCGCGGTCCTCTCGCAGGCGGCCTTGCACTTTTCGGGGTCCCATCCCATGTGCTCAGTCAGGAGGCGTAAGAAATAGGCCTCGAGGCCGTCTAGGCATGACACGAGCCAGATCTTGCCCGCCGACCTCTCGGCAATCGATATAGGTATAACGTAGTCCGTCGCCCGCACATCGACGAAGCCGGCCTCCATGAGGAAGCGAGGGTCCATGTGCTGCAGTCCCCATGGCCGGCCCGACTTTCGGGTTGCGGCGAAGAAATCCGGAAACATTGTCTTAATTGGCGAATCGGACGGGAACGCGTCTATAAAGCTAGTCAAGCCTTCGGTGCTGTCAAAATCCTGAATCTCGAGCCAGCCACCCGGTTTTAGTGAATACCTGGCATTGTCGTAGATGAACTGCCAGTTTGAGAAAGCACCGTCCATGCTCCGGAAATGAACGAGGTCGTAAAGATCGGGTAGACGGTCCCAGTCTTCGGCATCCTCAATCTCGAAGAAGACGTTCATCGGGACACTCTGCGTCTCGGCGATGGCGGAGATATCGGTGCCCACAACCTCGCAGTCAGGATACAGCTCGGCCATCCTAATGGCCCAGTCTCCCGTCCCCGTGCCGACATCTAGGATGTGCCTGGGATCTTGAATAGGAGCCAGCGTCAGGTCGCCGTTTAGGACGTGTAAGAAAACTTGGTGTTGTAGAGTGAGCCGCATCTGCTCGACCTCGTCGTTAGGCATGTAATAATCTCGACAGTAGCGGCGGCCGTGGATCTCGCGGTAGTCTAGGTCTCGAGCCCACAGTGAGCGTGTGGAAGCGGCCCTGGTAGCACACATGGGTTAGCATGGGCGAGGTCGGGGACATCAAGGAGGAGCAGCTTACATGTCAGCATCGTGCGCGTGCGAGCCGTCGGGGGACATTGGCATGCCCGAGGGATGCAGGGTGGGATAGAGACTTTGGGGGTATATCGAAATCATGTCATCCTCGGACCCTTGGTCAGACTCCGAGGCAGAGTGGCCCTCGTCCGTGTCGACAACGCTCGTCATGGCAGTGTGCGCACCATCGCTGACGGCGGCATCTTCGTCGATGGACTGGCGACCACTCGGCATGGCGTACGAGTCCTCCGAGGACATGGTGCTCGTTAGGGAACGCTCGGCATCTTGCGCAGACTTCCGCGGCTTGCTTCTTCGTTTCCGTGCCATGGGGTGTTTAAGACGGCGCGGCAGTTACAGTCGATTCGTAGCGGCGATTATGCAAAGCATCATCCGGTTTCGATGTCGACAGTCTGGGGATATTTTCGACAACGAGGGTGCTCGTCCAGGCTCGTGGCGCGATGAAGGTGGTCGGCAGTGGATGAGGAGTAGGCCAAGGTCGAGAGGACGGGACGGGCTGGGCTACGTAACGAGGTTATGATGCAGTGCGATTATCACCGGAGACTCAAATCGACAAGGCCTCCGATTGCGCAGTCAACTCTTGGTGGTAAGCGTGAGCAGTCTAGTAGATAAACGATCCGAGAGAATGCGGATGAGGAGTCGAGATTAGAATAAAAGGCAGACGAACCATGGGCGGAGTCGCAAGGCAGGCAGGGCACGAGCCGGACGGCGTCGTCAAAGAAGGTGCGGGAACTAGGCGTATTAAAATTGACGAGTTGAAGGGGACTAAGCTACTAACGTGAGCAGACTAGAGTAGCTGATGGTGTGGTCTAGTATAATCTAGTCTAGTCTAACCTAGACTAGTCTAGCAGGCAATTTTGGAAGTCATGGTTAATCAGTTATACCTGCCTCGTCACTTAGGTTGCCATTCTAATACCTGTCGTAGATAATTAGTAGCCATCTACTCTAGCGCAAACGCGCCCATCGAAAGGGGACTGGCTACTGCAGGTTACAGCAATAAGCACGGCTTCTGCTGGCCCCGACGAGCCATGGATCAGCAGCTCTGATCGTCTGCTGAGTCCACCTCGCTCGCTGGGGGCCCTGCACGGTAGGCACGTAGCACTGGTACAGCGGTACGGTAACAATATGCCTTGGCGGTGCGAGGTCGTCGGCCCCGGATAGTTGATGGAGGCGTCCGACTCCGCTGCTGGCCAAGGGGAGGACCCTCGACCCCCGACCCAACCGGGCTCCTGACGCTTCGAGCAAGCGGCGACGCTAAGCTGCACCGCTAGAGTAGAAGAGGGAGTTGTCAAAAGAGCAAGGGCTGGCTTGCTTTGTTGCAGCATGAACCTTCCACTCTAAAGCTTAAACGCAGCCGCAGGTGCCATCCTTGAACTTGCTGCGGTATGTTCTTGGCTTGGAGAGCGTTGGCTGGGACGAGCAAACATTGCGAAATCGCGAGATCGAGGTGAAGAGGTGGATGGCTGGGCCACGAGACCGAAGCGCTGGTACGCAGTAGACGACCATTTCTAGTAGACGAGACGGGACGAGACGAGACGAGACGGGACGAGACGTCGATACCGAGAACGACGAGGACCGCTGCAAAGACAGGTTGGCTGGCCCAAGGACTAGAGTAGGCTGGAGTAGGCTAGAGTAGAGCAGAGCAGAGTAGAGTGACAACGCGCGCTATCCACGAGTCAATTGCGCTCTGTTTTCGTTCCCTGTATTTGTAATCCCATCCTCTCGGTTCCGAACCCGTCACGTCGGATTCCATATCATCACGGGGGCACGGCTCGGCGGATTAATAAACAACGGGCGGGAGAGCAGGGGAACAAGGGAGCAGGGGAGCAGGGGAGCGAGCGAGCAGATCCGTGGTCTCGGGAGACCTATCGTCGGCCCGGTTGCGACTGGAATGCGAGTGACGAGCAGGGTACCGCATACGGTTGAGAAGAAGAATAGAAGAAAGCAAACAGAAAAAGAAGGAGAGAAAAGGAAAGGAAAACGAGAGAAAGATGAGATAACCTGAGAGAGAAAAATCCACCAACTCAATCAATCTCTCTGTCGAATCTTTCTCACCTCCATCAACGTGGTGGTCTTGGATCTGCATTCATCGGATGGGCTCAGGCCACGCCTCTCTTACGATTGTTGGACGAGTCGAGACTTCGCCTGTGCAGTACCAAGCCAGCATCTTCTGCAGAGAAGCTGTCCCGACTAGGGGGGCCCGAGTAACTTGGGATGATAGACTTCGACTCGACAGGGGACGGGATGTGCAGTCACTGGCACGTTGGTACCTGTAGAGGGCATCGAGAAGCATCCCGTCCTCCTCCCGGGCTTTGCCTTGCACAGTACTGTAGGAGCGCTGCCCCCCTGATGAGCCTCGGCATCTCCGCTCTGGAAAACCTCTCCAAGGATAAGTTCTATAAGTAAGCGGATATGGCTGTAGGATTCAAATTTCGGCATATCCTGTGTGGTAACGGCCACGGTAGATCAGCCTTTGCCAAGGAGGAAGATGTTGGCAACGCCCACCTCGAATGATACTTCTGAGACAGATGTATAGATGGTAGTCTGTACTGTACTGTCCCGTCCCGGCGCCGCGGTCCCTGCCGAGCCCGCTGCTACTGTGCTGCATGGCGAGCAGCCCGGGGAGTCTGTCCGGCCCCGGTTCGCCTCCTCGGCGCCATTACCCTGGTTTGAAGGAGACCCCAGCTCGCTGCACCGTGCAGGAGGTTGCATTCGATGGTCCAATCTCCGGGTAGGGGCTGTCGTTCGAGGAGGAGGAACTGCGAAGCCAGAGTGAACAAGTTAAGAGCTCTTGGCAGCCCCCCTCGTGAGATCTTGCGTTGGACCACCTGCTATTACTGCGTACACGAACATGATGCTCCAACTTTTTTTTTTTTTTTTTTTTTTTTGAAGTTCTCAGGTAATATGTTGTTAATAAATAGATGAATAAACAGACAGATAAATGAATAAGTACGTGAAGAAGAAGGAGATAAAGAAGAAGGAGATAAAGAAGAAGGAGATAAAGAAGAAGGAGATAAAGAAGAAGGAGATAAAGAAGAAGGAGATAAAGAAGATCAAAAAGAAAATGAAAAAGAGATGAAAAAGAGATGAAAAAGAAGATGAGACCGAGGTAATACCCACACAATCAGCATGGCAACATTCGCTAATGAATAGATCTAGACGCTGTCAGCGATTCATAGTATCGTTCGTCATCGAGCCGCAAGATCACGGGCCCATCATCCAACCATCTACCCTCATGCACGGCACACCTGGCTGAGCCATGATGAATCCTTCCAGGTTCCGTGAAAGAACATCCATACCGCGCAGATCAACACGTCCCCTGAGCTTCTTTCGGCATCCCGCTCTCCCCCATCTGCATGCTCTCAGCCCGATGCGACATCCTCACGCTTTTGGCCCAAGGCTCGTCAGGCTCCAGCGGCTCATCCCGCATCGAATGGTCGTCGTCGGGCACCACCTCGCCCTCGCTCACGACGGGGAACGGCGTCAGTACGTGGCTGATGTCCCCCCACCACGACTCGCCGAAACGCGTGTACCAGTCCACGGTGATCTTCAACCCGTCGGCGAACGACGTCCTGGCCTCCCATCCCAGGCGCCGTAGCTTGGTGCCGTCGACGGCGTACCGGCGGTCGTTGTACGGCCGGTCGTGCGTGTACTTGACCCACCGGCGCAGCTGCTCGAGGGTATCGTGCGGGATGCTCATCTGCGAGAGGAGCGCGCTGCACAGCTCGAGGTTGGAGATCTCGTCGTAGGAGCCTACGTTGTATATCTGGCCGAGCTGGCCCTTGTGGAGGATCGTGTCGAAGGCGTCGGCGGCATCGCCAGCGTACAGGTACCTTCGGGTTGGCTGGCCGTCTCCGTGGAGCACCACCGGCCGACCTCGATTTAGGAGGCACGTGAACTTGGGTATTATCTCTGGCCAAGGTCAGCACGTCTTCACGCGGCGGGGGGGGGAGGCGTCTGCTCACTCTCGGGGTATTGGTGAGGCCCGTACACGTTGTTGCTGCGCACGATGATGACGGGTAGCTTGAAGCTCTTCTGGTACGACTGCACCAGCATCTCGGCGGCAGCCTTGCTCGCGGCATAGGGATTGGTCGGTGCCAGGATGCTAGTCTCGAGCAGGTCGTTGTCGTCCTCCTTGACCTCTCCGTAAACCTCATCCGTCGAGATGTGGACGAAGCGTCTGATGCCGACCTTCTTCGCGCATTCCAGAAGCACGTGGGTTCCGTAGACGTTGGTGTGGGTGAAGCTATACGAGTTTCCGAAGCTGTGGTCGACGTGCGACTGCGCCGCAAAGTGCAAGACCGTGTCGATGCCGTGCCGCTCCATGCATTGTATCACGTCCGGAGGGTTGGTGATGTCGCCGTGGTAGAAGCTGAAGTTGGGCTGGTCGTTGAGGATGCGCGTGTTGTTGAGCGAACTGCAATAGTCGAGCTTGTCAAAGGAGACGATGTTGTAGACGTTTGGGTAAGTCAGAGCGAGATGGCGAACGACCCAGCACCCGCTTCAATAACGGTTGGCACTGTCAGTACACGTCCGGCATCGCCGAGCATCTCCTGGTAAGATGGTGAGATGCATAGCACGTACGTAGCACTTACATGAAGCCCGCGCCGCCGGTTACCATGATATTCTTGACATCGGATCTGGGCTCGAATTTTGTAGTACCTTTGAGCAGAGGCGCATCTTTCCACAGGCGGTTATCTTCAGATAGCCTCCGATTACCGTGAGCTTTCCCTAATGTCACCAGACGATGTTAGCGAACGACCTCGGCATCAGGATACTAGAGTAGGGTGGAGAGAGAGCGTACCATTCGTGAGGTAGTGCGAGCTGACAAGCGTCATCTTTGCTGCCGTGAGAAAGGCTCACGCCGTAAGACTTCAAACTCGTCGGAACCACAGGTGGATCAGGTACGGGGTCAAGACTTCGCGTCTCAGACAAGACATGAGATCTTGCGTCGCAAGCAGCTGTCGCATGAGAGGGGCAGAAGATCCCTCCCCCCCGGTCGCGATATGGCGTCAGAGCGCAGCGAGAGGCAGAACGGATTCAATCTTCAGCAGGTATAGTTTCGAGAGCCTCTGGCCAGGATACCGAGAGACGTATGTGTCGGCAGCTTAGGAGATGAGTGCTTTAAAGAAAGGAAGAAAAAAAAAGGGATGTAAAAAGACGGTAAAAGATGACGAATGATCGTAAGTCGAAGCTATCAAGACGTGGTAAATTGGGTGACGTCCCAAAGCGAGTCGCACCAACCAGTAGCGCCATTCTCTAAAGGCGCGCAACTCTGATTGGACTCGCGGCGGAAAAGTAGTGGGAACAGTAATTGATGGTACCAAGTATAGTAGACGCGGCGGGAAAGTCGACAACCGGGATGCGCCATCGTTATGCTATGCTCTGGAGATGCGGAGGTTTGAGTCGCTACGAGCAGGTTGAGAGGTTGGCGGAATCATTAGACTTTTGAACATTGAACATTGAACTTTGGATATTATTGAGTTGGCTACCCTTCCTTCGCCAGCATTACCATCGTCTAAGCTATATATATATATATATATATATATGCCGTCTCGTGGCGAAGCCCGTCTCCTACAATCCACCAGTCTACGAGCAAATACGGTCAAGTGTAGTAGCCGAGGGTGAACAAGCCGTTCACTTCAGAACCTCAGAGAGACACCCCCCTGAGCTTCGCAGCCGCACCCGATCAGGAGCAAGTTTTCCAGAGCGCCCAGCCCATCTCGCGCAATCGTAAGGGAAACAAAAACCCGTGCATGACATGCCACGACAAGACATGACGTGTTGTGTTTAGAGGTTGAACCTCTTGCGATCCTTCTCCATCTTGGCCTTCCACTCCCACTGCGTCGCATCGTCACCCTCGCTACCAGCACGTCCGATACCCTTATCCACCCTCCGCAGCTTGAGCGTGAACCGCGGACCCAACTCCTGGAGACCGGCACGGATGCTCTCCACGCCCTTCACCTCTTTCCCGTCAGCTCCCACGATGCTCTTCTCCGTGGGACGCTTGTCGCGAAAGACGTAACGATGTCTCCGGACGAAGATGTAATCGCGCTGGTTGTGCAGCGTGACGACCTGGCGACCTTGGAATTCTGGGCGGGGCGGGAACAGCGTCTGGAATAGCTTGGCCGTTAGGAGACCGAGAGGCGTCTTGAAGTTGTTGAGGAGGAGTTCGGGGTAGTGGTTCGTGGGGTTGCCGTGGCCCGGCAGCTTCTTGCCTTCGATCCAGTTCGAGATGGAGAAGTGGAACGTAGGGCCGGAAGGCAGGTGCACGACAGAGAGGGCCGTGGGCTTCTTGGAGTCTTCCCGCAAGAGCACGAGCGCCGTGTAGTCGCGATTTGACGCGAACTTGCAGATCTCTCGGAGCGAGTACTTGTGCGCGTGGCGGTGCGCCGAGCGAGGGATGTAGGAGCTGTTGGGGAAGAGGGTGCAGATGAGATGCGCCTCCTCGTGCAGGGTCGAGTTGAGCGAGGTCGTGACGAGAACCTTTGGCGTCGGCGGAGGGATGTCGGTAAATAGGGTAGGAAACTTGAGCGCCAGGGATGAAGGTGTGAGATCGAGATTCGTGCTCGTCGTCGAAGGTGCAGCGCTAGTCTCCCTCTGCGCCCTCTTCTCGCGCTTCTTCTCCAGGGCCGCTTGGCGCTCCTCGTCAGCCTCCTCGTCAGAATCCAGCATGCTGTCCATGTCGTCGTCCGAGTCTTCCTTGGATTGAGCCTCGAGGGCGGCTTGCTCGGCAGCCTCGGCCTCCTCGATGCGCCGGCGCTTGAGCTGTTCCAGATCCACCTGCGCGCCCAGGCTATCGTCGTCTCCTTCGTCCCATACTCGCTTCTGGTCGATCGTGATGGGTTTTTGCTTCGCGAGACGAGCAGCTCGGAGTTCGGGGTTACGGTCCTCTTCCCTCCTCCGGCTATGGCGCGCTTCGTGCTTTTCCTTGCTTGTCGCTTTCTTGTGTTGGACGAAGAGCTCTTTTCTCCGAGTCTTGTTGGCGCTTTTCAGCGCCGACATGGATGGCTTGGTGAAGCCCATCGTGACCGATATCGATCGTAGGCCGCACGGAGAGTCGGTGTGGTATGAAGACGCCGTCAAACTGATGAGGAGGGCGAGAAGAGAGAGGAAGAGAGGAAGAGAGGAAGTGAGAGAGGGAGAGAGAAGAGAACCAGTTCGGTGTCTGGTAGAGTGTGAGCGGTTGGAGGGGCATGCTTGGACCGGCAGAAAATTCCAAAATTTTGGCGGTGAGCCAGAGGTGCACCCTCTCATTGGTTTAGAAGCCCAGCGAACCCACCAAAATTTGCTGCCCGTCGGAGAAAGTCTGATGAGCGGTCCGGGAGAATCTTTTGGCAAAAAAAGCGACATCGACATCGCAAATCGAAATATCGAACAAGATGGCGCCCACCGGTACGAAACGGAGAAAGCTGGCGCATGAGTCAGATGACGATGAGCAGCGTCAAGAAGCTGGTACGAAAAAAGTCCAGAAAAACTTCTTCAAGAACGCTTCGAATTGGAACCTCGAGCAGGACTACGAGTCGCGCCCACGGAAGGGGAGGAAGGCCAAGAAGGAGACCAACAGGCTGCCCATCAAGACTGCAGATGGCCGAGTAGAGCAGTTCCAAGGCGAGGAGGAGGAGGGAGATGCTGCTTCGGTAGAGAGCGATACCGAGTGGCTGGAAGGTCGCGAGGAGGATGCCGAGTCGGAGAAGGAGGATGAGCCTGAGGAGAAGGAGCCCGAGATTCCCGTCTCGCAACAGATTCTCGAAGCGCAGGAGGAGTTGGCTAAGATCGCCATGGCTGTGAACGAGAACCCGGAAGAGCACGTCGGCGCTTTCAAGGCGCTCGCCAAGATCGGACATTCCAAGGTCTACGCCATTCGAATGCTTGCGCTGGTCACCCAGATGACCGTCTACAAGGACGTCATCCCCGGATACCGAATACGCCCCCAGGCCGAGGACACGCCCAAGGAGAAGCTGTCCAAGGAAGTCCGCACCCTGAGAGGGTACGAGCAGGCTCTCGTCGCTGGGTATTACAGCTACATCAAGGAGCTTGCTCGGTGCGCCAAGACCGAGACGAAAGCTGCCCGCGGGGGGCAGAGCCTGTCCAACGTGGCCATCACCTGCGCCTGCACGCTCCTCAACTCGGTGCCGCACTTCAACTTCCGCACAGACCTGCTCAAGATCCTGGTTGGCAAGCTCAGCCGTCGCAGAATCGACGCCGACGGCCAGAAGTGCCTAAAGTCCCTGGAGACCCTGTTCGCCGAGGACGAAGAGGGCCGTCCCTCGCTCGAGGCCGTCTCGCTCCTCTCGAAGATGATGAAGGCCCGCGATTACCAGATCGACGAGAGCGTGGTCAACCTCTTCCTCAGCTTGCGCCTGCTGTCTGAATTCTCGGGCAAGGCCTCGCAGGACCATGTGGAACACGATGAGAGCAACGTCCCGTTGAAGAGGAAGCGTGAGTTCCGTACCAAGCGACGTCGTAAGATGCTCAAGGAGCAGAAGGCGCTGGACAAGGATATGCACAACGCCGATGCGCTTGTGAGCCACGAGGAGCTGGAGCGCATGCAGTCCGATACCCTCAAGGCTGTGTTTGCCAGCTACTTCCGCATCCTCAAGCTGCGCGTGCCTCACCTCATGGGCGCCGTTCTGGAGGGGCTCGCCAAGTATGCTCACCTCATCAACCAGGACTTCTTTGGAGATCTCCTCGAGGCTCTCAAGGATCTCATTCGTCACAGCGAGGAGGATGCCGAGAACGACGCAGATGATTCTGCAGCGGAGGAGGAGGAGGAGGAAGATGAGGATGACGACGAGCCTCCGGTTCGTAACCTTACCCGCGAAGCCCTCCTTTGCACCGTCACGGCTTTCGCCCTCCTTGCTGGCCAGGACGCACACAACTCCAAGTCAGACCTCCACCTCGACCTTTCCTACTTCACCACACACCTCTACAAGTCTCTCCTTTCTCTCTCCACGAATCCCGACCTCGAACGTACCCGCCCCACGAATGCCTCCACTTCCACCTCCAAGATCAACGTCCAGACAACAACGGTGCTCCTCCTCCGCTCCCTGACAGGCATCCTTCTTCCACCTTGGAACATTCGCTCAGTGCCTCCCCTGCGTATCGCAGCTTTTGTTAAGCAGCTCATGACGGCTGCCATGCAGATGCCGGATAAGTCGTGTCAGGCCGTGCTTGTTCTGCTCGGTGATATCGCCCACACGCACGGCAACAAGGTTCGCAGCTTGTGGTTCACCGAGGAGCGCAAGGGTGATGGTCGTTTCAGTGCCGTCAGTGATAGTGTAGAAGGCAGTAACCCGTTTGCTGCGACTGTGTGGGAAGGCGAACTATTAAGGAAGCATTATTCGCCTAAGGTTCGAGAGGGTGTCAAGATGGTGGAAAAGGGCATGTCAGCATAGGTGAGAATATTGGAAATAGCACGATTAAATCGAGGGATACTCCTAGTTCAAGGCGTTGTATTGCTCTGCTTAAGCTCAGCCAATTTCACCATCAAGTTATTTGATACATAACGCGCAAATATCAACGGGTCTCCTTGCAACCACCCAGCATCCGAATATCGACTCGGTTGCTACCTGTCTTCTTTTTCCAGATCAACAGAACTTTTAATGTTTCCCCTCTCGGTCGAGAACAAAACTTTGAGCAAAACATGGAATAACCTTGACAAATAATCTCAACCTTGGTATAAACTACCTCATATTGCGTTTAGTGACTGTCCGCGCGGGTTGGTAAACATAAATTGATATAACCGTCAGCGCCCAATACCACCCATAACGTGGTAAAGTCATCGGACTCTAGTACTGGGCCCACATTGATGTTGCAAGGCCTTTGAAGGTTTTTTTGCTCTGAGTCGCGGAGCTGTTGGAGGACCTGATTTGATCGTCAGCAAAAAGCACGTAGTTCCATCACGAGTCTAAGAGCATACACGAAGGCAGCTGCATCCGGACGCAGACCCTCCTTCTCCTGAGCGAGTGGGGCTGCTTCTCTGTCAGCGTCTGCATGAATTTAGTGAGGCAGCTGAGGAGGGCTTACTCTCGTAGCTGAGAATGGTAGGCTTGTCAGCAACGTTCAGATCCACGGTCTGGTGTCCATCATGTCGAGTCCACTCATAGTTTTCCTCAATCGTATACCATTGGTCGTTGAGTCCTGCCTTTTCTGTTATTTCTTCAGTCGCATTCTGAAGAGTGTACTCAAGGCAGAGGTCGCTCCGAATAGATTCAGTGTTCTCGGCTTGAACCTCGCTCCTCTTTTTCTGCTCACTCTCAATGATATTGAATAGTAGATCAACGACAGATTTGAGGAAGCCAGACTGGTTGGGTTCATTATCAAGATCAGACTTGGAAGACGAGGTGATAAAGTTCGTTGCGGGTTGTCGTGATACCTCGAGCGTCAAGGAAGCTGATAGATATGCTATTAGCGTAGAACCGGAGAGCGTGAATGGTTTAGAGGAGCCCACCTGGCGCAAGACTGTTTAATTTGTCCTGGTTGGATAGAAAGTCGAGAGCTCGATTGCTCACGATCTGAATTGGTCTACGGTCATTTCCATCGGTGATGGCAACATTGACAAACCATCTCTGATTTGGTGATGGAGGGCTGGAGGTAGTGAGCGAGGCCAGCGATGGTGTGCTCATTCTGCCGGTTGTGAATTCTTGATCGAAATCCTGGCGTGTTGGCGACCTCCAAGGAGAAGTTTGTGGTCTCTCCTTTGCCATAGGTTTTCCTGACCTGAAGCTCTGTGCGAGCTCTTTGGCCGCAGCCATCTTATCGGGGTCTGAGAACCACGAGTTTGCCATGGTGAGTGTGTCGCACTTAGACCGAAAGAAAGAAGTCTTATCTATCCGAGAACTTCTGTCGAGTGTCTTTGTAGATCAAGGCGTAGGAAATGATATCTTCGGGCGGATTGATGCTGTGTTTTAGATGAAAGGTCAGGAAATGACCAAAGTTGCAGTTTTAGAAAACAGTGCTTCCCGACTTTCCTTTTTGGCTGCCGATTCTGTATTCTTCTCTCGTTTTCTTGTAAGATCATCAACGCAATTCCAGGTGAGTGGTGCACTGGTGTTGTTGACAGGGCGCGGTCAACTTGACCTGCTAATGGAGGTGCGGGACGAAGTGTCCGTAGGCCAAGAAACGTTGCTTGATGAGGGAAAATCAGGTGAGGTGAGAACGAAGTCACTGTCTCTATTCTGTTTTTAAGAGGGTAGATCAAAGCACAGTGCATTTAATGACGTGACGCGTTCTGGGAAGAAAAGGGAAGGAGCCATTGGTGAGTTCCCTCTTGAAGGAAGGCGCGCCGGTATTCTCTACTGGTAGGTTTACAACGAGGGAACAGGCAAAACAGGAGACAGTATGGTATTGAAGTCTTCATAGTTCCAGATCAAGTCATCTAATGAAGCTGGAAAAGGGCCGGACATGAAGAAGTATGTGATATGGCTCATTATCAGCAGTTCCGTACTGGGACTGGTCTGTTGCCCCTGAGATTCCTGTAAAGCAGCAGACTTCTTCATGACTTCGGTTTGGAGGCTAGCTAACTCTGCTCAGGATTCATACCAAGAAAGTTCTCTGCAGACGTAGAAGTAACTTCATGCAACATGGATACTGCTTTGTTGAGAAGGGTTCGGAGATGCTAGCAATCAATGCATATCTCATCAACACCTAAGGCGCCGGCCGCGACATTGCTAACATGACAATGAAGCAAAGAAGCAGAATCCATCATTAGAGCCGAATGAAGCTGGAGGGTCTTGTTTATCTTGACTGTTTTATTTCATTTCTGTTTAACAGGGACATTGGGCAGAGTATCAGCTAGCCTTCACCCTCTTCGGCCCAACTGTTGTCTCAATCGTGTTGATTTTCGTTGGTAAATAATGCCCGTCTCGGGGCGCGTCCAGCCAGCTTATATCCACTGGCTCGACCATTTTCTGCACCAGACTTTCAAGAGCAGCCGCCCCTGGAGCACCTTTCGTTATTGCCAACGAGGATACGCGTGGTAGTCCCAGGCACAGACTCAGCCGCTCGGAGCAAGGCTTCGAAAATCCTACCAGGCGGATCTTATCTTCAGGCGCGAGACGCCTAGATGCAGCGCCTACCATTTGCGGGAAATGGTAGTTGAACGGAGACGTTTGGTTACCGCGTGCCACAAAAACAATGGCGTAAGTGCGTTTGTCAGTAACGGTGGCCGCCTTTGCGCCATCGGTTGACAATTGCTGCAGATTTCGAGTGATAGAATTCAGACCAACATCAATACAGGCATCGAGTTCGGGCCTGGGCGGCTTCATTGCCTCGTCGGAAGGCTCAGAAGCTTTTGTAACCATCTTCTGCTTTTTCGCTGCCCTCTTCCCCTTGGAGCGCGTTATGTGTGTTTGACGATACTGGCCTAGGGGACTCAGGAGTCTGGCGGAGAAAGCAGATCAGTATTTGTGCGTTGCTACTGCATTCGATTCGTGTTCCGAGTACAGCGGGATATCGTTTGCAAGATATCAAATAGCTCCAAGCAGAGGATATACTACATACTCACAGAGCAGTTCCATAATGGTGTCCTGGTCTTCGGACGAGATAGGCGGCCTGTGCATTAGGGATAAGAGACTGGAAGCCATCATGAGCTAGCGATATATCGGTGTTCGTACCATGACACTGTGGAAAATGGAGTGTCCAGCTGGTGAACAACTCGTTTACGGTTTGGTTTCGGCGTCGACATGGCGGATGACGTGAACAGCGTACACCAGAAGGCTCTGTCTTGGTTGAGGGGACGGTTGGATATACGCTTAGCTCGTTTCTTCAGTATGATATTGGTTGTCGGGCCCAGCAAGACAAGAGGGGCTGTTGCTTGAGAAATCCACTTCACGAATGAGGTTTTCGGTCTTCATCAGGAACCGTGATGATATTGAGTGGGTCCATCACTTAAAAGCCGAAGTGGGTCTCAAGCGATTGCTTCATGTGACATGGCCAGGCAACAGATGAAGTTTACGGTGAAGCTCTATAGTTTTTATTGCCGCCTAAATCGTCTTGGGCACAGGGTTTACTGAAATAATGCTTTGATGACTTTTGAGAAAGCAGTCCAAGTCTGAGCTCTTTTGCACGGGTCTCTGCGTTTGTAGTGTTGCGTGCTTCTGGATACGGCGCATCTGGTTTTCTTTGTAACCACTCTTTAGCTCTTCCTCTCTGCTCTGTATATTTTTGAGAAGCTCCTATGGTGGAAAAGTCTAGCCTGCCACATCGGAAGATCTGAGATCACGTCCTGGGATCATGATAAATTACATAAAACAACCCACAAACATGCCTTTGGGGACATGAGGTAATTGATTGCTTTAAGTAGCTAGTAGTTGTCTTACAGCTTGTTCATACCATGGCGTCATCCTGAACAAAAAAAAGAAAGAAAAAAAACTTTACAATACAGAGTGCAATGTTGCTTGAAGCTGTGACCATGCATTCGTGACGACAACAAGCCTTCGCCATACGCAAGAAATCATCTGTTAAAAGTAAAACAAGGAGACCCATCTATCTATTATATGAGTAACTATTCGATTTGACCACAACGGTAAGATGACACATCTTCCATTACATACATCAAACTTTGGTAACGATTTTTGACATCCCACGGAGCTACAGCTGCCTGCCTCCGCTACCAACGCCAGGAACAACTGCTGTAACGCGATTCTGTTACAATTACAGTCAGCATCTACCTATTGCTGACCTGCCACCATTGGCAAATCACTCCCTCCATACAAATTTCACAGCCTTCTCTCCTAGGTCCAAGCTACACTTCTCTTCCATCATCGCTACGCTAAATATCGTCTATTGTCCGATCTACCCAACCTCGTCTGTTTCCTGCGGAAGCGCTTGATGTAATCGACAATAGGCGCACCCCTTCACCCCACTCCATCACCACGCCTCATCGGACAACTCCAGTCAGAGCTGGCCTCTCCAAGCATCCCGTCCGTCCGTACAGCCTGTCGATTTACAAAGATCATCATCAACAGGCAGCTAGCTAGGTGGTGAGCCAGGAGCCTCATCCGACCCGCAGAATCAACATCATCAAAGGGGGTTTGAAGTACACTTACGGCTCTTCAACGAGAGCTCTGTCTCCTTGAGTCGGGCGAATCAATTTGCTTATGGTACGTGGCCGATACAATTATCTCTTATATCTATCTCTCTCTATACACACACCCCCGGGCTTTTGGTGTCCTTAGGCGGCGGCTTTGGCGGGGTATCCACACAAGCATCGCGCCCTGCCAATCCATGCTTTCTCCATAAGTTATCCATCTGGAACTATTGACATTGCCGACAATCACCGTTAACATCTGTCAGACGTCCAAGTTTCGATATCTTTTGATCCTCTCCATCATACACGACTCCCTCCAGCCAGAGTAAACCAAGCCAATCCCCATCCCCCTCTGATTCACTTATCGCCTTTGAGGCGCGCCTGCTATTCCTCAAAAACCCACATGTTAATTTTGTGCAGCTGTCGTCGGGGCGTCTCTCGCGACGGTGTGACGTCTCTCCAGCTCGGCGCTTCGTACTCGACCTCCTCTTTACAACAGTCCGATGGATTCAGCCTCGAGATCGCCAAAGAACACTGGCTTGGCTGAGCCCACTTCCACGCGCCCGAATCCCTTTGACGAGGACGACGACTCTTCACGGAAACGACGACGAACGTCACTCTCAGGCTCGCCAGACGCTGCCTTCGACACCGTGAACCACAGCTACTACTCTTCAAGATCCGCCACCCTTGACGAGGATATCACAATCACTCACCCTGATTCGCATAAAGACAGCTCTTACGAGGATGTTGCCCCGCGCACGCCAGAGCATCCCAGTTCATCTGAGGCTGCCTCAGTTGAGCCGCCCTCGAGCAAGATCACCATCAATCTTCGTAACGTTCCCCAAGAAGGCAAATCGCCAACTCCTAACAAAAAAAATATCGGTGTCTCAAGCACGCCAGCAAGTGATTTTGCTACTAGCGCCGACGACCTTGAAATAGATACGGTGCCTGCTCCATCTCACAGCGCGGGAACCCCGCGCTCATCCTCATCAACCTCCTCCAAAAGCCCATCGGTCGAGATTGTCGCGACACAATCAGATGAGGAAATGGCGTCGGATCGGCAAAGTGCAGAAATTCTCCTTGATGACGATGACGGCGACGTTGATGTCCTCATTGACCCAACCCGTAATTTTCCCTACGTTGATCCTGAAGAGACTCTTGTCGAAACTGAGCAGCGGCTCATTAACTATCTTTCGAGTAGTAAGATACATGATCCATGTCATTCCCAGCACGAACAAAACTCTAATCGTGACAGACCAAACAATCGATGTTTCCATTTTGGACAATCTCCAAATGTGGCTCTGGCGCTTTGTAAGATACATAAACAAAGCCAATGATATGGAGGCTTTGGCCTCGTGTCATCAGAACCAGAGCTTCTGGTTTGCTTTTCCCGACGTCGCGGCAACACTAGCATACCGAAAGCCACCTTTACTGAACTCTCCAGAGACAAGGCCGCTTGTAATGCGTTTCTTCGAAGGATATGCAAGGCTGGCCGCGCGATTCGTGAAGCTTGATTGCGAGACAATCCAAGCTCTTCAACCAACGCCCGCAACGCAAGACCGACGCACCCCTGCACAGTTTTCTCCCGGCTACCTTCAACAACTTCATACTCTGGCACATCCGAGACTTTACAGTAGCTATTCAGCAGAGCGCGACCCTCTCTCTCGGCCAGACGAAGTCGAACATATTCTTAGGGAATTTCAGCGAGCGACGGGCAAGGGCCTAGAGTGCCTGACTCGGTTTGCCTCAAGCCTTATGGATCTGATTCCAGACTACCCGAAACTTGCGGATAGTCTGGCTTTCACCTGCCACATCATTGCCGATTTGATGGTGCACTTTCCCTCTACCTCTTACTCGCCTCAAAGGACGAAAGTGCAACAAGAATCGTCGGATGTGGGCCGCTGGCTCCACGAACAGGGTTCGGATATCCTGATGACTATAATCGACAAACATACGACGCACGTGGGAAGCGATACTGTGTTATATTTAATTCAGGCTCTTTCGGAAATTCAGAGGCTGAGCCTTGCCGAGAGTAGTCATCAATTTGCCGCAGATACGCTGCAGGAACATCGCCAGGCATATCCCCACCTTGCTCACAAATATACGATCGACGCCATTATTTGGGAGCAACGATTCGGCGTTCTGGCTAAGCTCATTCGCTCCAGTCAAATGCAATTACGTGTTGTGGGAGCCACAACCTTGTGTGGTGATCTGGTAGCATGCTGGAGACGCTACAGCGAGGCCGAAGACAACACTGCTACCGTTTACCTTAAGCACCTAGC
The DNA here is from genome assembly GCA_003693555.1 of Coccinonectria pachysandricola. Classification (NCBI taxonomy): domain Eukaryota; kingdom Fungi; phylum Ascomycota; class Sordariomycetes; order Hypocreales; family Nectriaceae; genus Coccinonectria; species Coccinonectria pachysandricola. Next base: position 229,451 of record QUZF01000033.1, read on the forward strand.
CGAGCATTTGCTGCGGACCGACTTAGTCGAGTACATCCTGGGTCCAAACTGTCATCCCGAGATAACAGTAGAGAGTGCCAATATTGTCGGTTTCTTGGTCGTAACCAAGATGTACCGCGAAGAACACCTCGATATGTTGTGGCGGGGTATTACCTCAAGTCAGGACCCTCGCATAGCAGACGCACTGATGCGATTGACCACCGCAATTCTGAATCTATTCAGTTACGACGGCTTGATAACTCTGTGCGAGAAGTTCCAGCCCCTTCCAATTGAGAGTTTCACCCCACCAGTCCGGGGCGTTTGGGAGACACTCTTACAAGTAATGACTTCACGGGCGAAAATGGAGGGCTTCACGCTTAGCCTGCACCCGTATCGACTATGCCTTCGTTTGCTGAGGGAGTCGTCAATCTGTGCATCCGGCTCAATGGTCCTGTATCCGGATATACAGCATGCGGCAATGCAGAAGCTAAAGGAGCTGCTGACCCTAGGACCCGATGAAGAGGGTCGGCAGCAGCTATACCTAAGCTGTGTCAAGGACATAAGCGAGCGCTCGGCTACGGCCCTTGGAAGTCTTTGGTGTCTTTCGATGGCAATTCGCCAGAACATCGGTCCTGAAATTCAACTGCTGGTCGAGGAGCATGATCTTTCGCGTCTTATAGTGGAAGAGCTTGAATTTGCCGCAGAAGCAGGCAAGACGACCGAAACTACATCCATTATATACGGTACTTCTAATCAGCCACGAAGAGATTTTGTTATCCACATCATCCAGCTAGCGGCGCCAACTCTGACTGGAGAACTGGGCAGAAGACTTTGGGATTTACTCGTGGGGACGCAGTCACCTACGATGGATGACCGAAAGGCAGGTTGGGATATCTTGAACTATGTGGTCAGGAGATCGACGTTCAAAAATTCTTTTCTCAGGGCTTGCCTGTCGGTTTACTTACCTTCACTCCCACCAGCATGCTTTTGCGACGGCATGCTGGAGTTCATAAGGGAAGAGGTCTTACCAAGAGTGAGCGAAGAAGGAGATCTGGTCTTGGATGATCCGGAGATGGTCGCACTAAGCGGCGTCGAGCAACTATGGCGCTTGGTCCTCGATGCTGATGACGATAAACTTGTCGAATTATCGATTCGCACACTGGCCTATGAAGTCTATATGGAGAGTTGGCAAATCACAACTTATTCACTTCCACGAACACGCGTTGTGCACCAAGCCTTGGTTGATCGATGTCTCAAGCAGCTCAAAGACGCTGCGCGACGAATCAAAGTATCAAGCGAAGGCACAATGAGTGGCGATGATGAGCCAATGGTGATTGTCGCGACCGAGGAAGAAATGCAAGCGCAAGAACGCATTTTTAAACGATCTTTAAAACTGCTGCAGTTCTTCTTGGAAGCACACCAGTCAAAGCCGCAATTTGCCGCACCCGATCTTAGAACACTTATACCTTCATTGCCGAGCGAGGTAGAGGGCGACTCGGCCGGTCTGAAGTATCAGTCCTTCGATGGTACCCAGCAGACCGAAGTCAAGCCGTTAAGCATAGGAAGGCGGAACACGGCTGGTTCGCTGCTTGCGTGCCTACGTCAGGAGACTGGGTTCGACAACTACCGAGTCTATTACAAGGGACGACCTTTCATCCCCAACGAGCAGGATGTCTGTAAATCTCTCCAAGACTTACACGTCCATGATGGTCTAATACTGGTCAAACGAGAGGATGATCATAACTCATCTGCTGCCAAGGTTAAACCGGGAGCATCCGCCCTCGAAGTTGAAATTTCTGCACACTTTGATGCATTATGGGAGTATCTGAGTATGGAAGAAAATCTCGCTAATGAGGTAAGAACTGTCTTGTAACCTTCTGTCACTATTCTAATATCTCTCAGATTTTCCGTTTCTTGGTCAAACTTCCTATAGATGGTCAAGTATTGAAGTCGGTTGGTGGCCTTAAAGCGTCCCATCGAGATGTGTTTCCCCCTTCTCAACCTTTCAAGTCGCTTTATGCTATTCATGCTATCATGGAACACACCGAAGCGAATGTACAGGGCCGTCTCAAAGCCAACACTTCAACGGAAAACGGCTCAGAACCTGGTCCTTACGCAAACGAAATCCAGACGTCTATGTCTCTGATTGTTCAGGCTCTTTCAGACGAGGAGATTTTCCATCGGGCCTCTTCGTCCCTTCGTCTGAGCTTGGCCAACGGAATGATGCAGGCTTATCTGCGTCTACTTCAGAGTAAATCACATTGGCTCGCTACAGTCAACGATTCATGTGCTAATCTTGCCCTGCAGAAGTCAACCTACTAATAGAGCCTTTAAAAGGCGTGGTCAGTCCGGTTCCGGATCGCTTGGTCGAAATTCTTACCCACGCTGTAGCTTGCACGGATGAAGCGCCATACGACTTGATCGCCGGAACACTCATTGTAATCCTACAACTCAGTGTGCTCGATCATGGTTTCTGGTCAAAGCTCAGTGCGAGCTCCAGCTTCCCTCTTTTACTCGAAACAATGTTGCTCCAGGATCAACGTGTCGCGGTCAGAAGTACTACGGCGAGACAAATCGATGAATTCGTTTTCGGAGCTGGGCTAGCCGATGTTTCCGCGTCACTCAATACTGACCGCGCCGGTTCGACCAATGCTGCAATCGTTCAGTACTTTTGGACAATCATATCTGATCTATTGTCGGAGGCAGCACAATGGTCGACACATTGCGAGGAGCTCTTCAACCTGGCGCTCGTGGTAGCACCCAAGGTCAAGCTCTACTCATCGAGTCTGCTCGACTTGCCGTGGCTTATGTTGCAGATGACCCAGCTTCTAATCGACCATACCTCAACTGAGGTAAGCACAAAGTCAACGAAAATGTTAGACATTGACTGGAGCTAACTGAATCCCATACAGAGCATCGACAATGCGGGCTCAGTTGACACCTACGCCCGCGGCCTTACATGCCTCCTACACCTGTGCTTGCGACAGGATGAATCGCTAGCACGAAGCTCACTACTACCGGAGTAAGTAACCTCATTGAATCGGTGAACGTCTTGCTGACCTTGGCAGGAGCATTGCCGAAACATTGTTATGGAAACATCTGTACCCTCGAAGGAGATCTGACAGCCAAGAACCTGTGCCAAAGATTTTACTGACTTCAGACACGCGAGCCAAACTAAGCGAGGTTGTCTTCAGGCTCGTGAAACATGACAAAGAAAAGGTCCGACTTCTACTAGACGACTTTGGCGAACTAGTGCCGTTCTACGAGAATGATGAGGGTATGTGAACCTCTTTTCGAGTAGTTATTCACTTACTGACGCTACCTGCTACAGAGGATCCTTATCTTTACGACCTTCCATACCTATTTGAGAGAAGCAAAGCTCTTCGTTCTCCTTGTGGTTATGCTGGCCTACTCAATCTCTCTAATACGTGCTACCTCAACTCCCTGTTGACGCAACTTTTCATGAATGTTGGCTTTCGCGAGTTCATAATGACTTCGCCGATACGGGATGCGGCAAACGAACAGCAGCTCCTCTTCTACACCCAAAAGCTGTTTAGTTATATGCAGGAAAGTTATCGCCGGTTTGTCGACCCGACAAATGTCGTCAGTTCAATCAAAACGTACGACGATACCACAATTGACATACATAGTCAAATGGACGTTGACGAATTCTACAATCTGTTGTTTGATCGCTGGGAAGGGCAGCTTTCAAATACAGAGGATAGAAGGAAGCTGCGGTCCTTCTATGGTGGCCAACTAGTGCAGCAGGTCAAGTCCAAGGAATGTGACCATATCTCAGAGAGACTCGAACCGTTCTCTGCCATTCAGTGCGATATCAAGGGGAAAAGCACATTGGAAGAGAGCTTACAGGCATATGTGGATGGCGAAATCATGGAAGGCGGTATGTCTAATACACCAGTGAGCTCCCATTCGAGTTCTCAGCTGACCAGATCAGACAACAAGTATAAATGTTCAACATGCGATCGGCACGTGGACGCAGTAAAGAGGTAAGTTGCATACGTGAGCCGAAGCTACATGTCTTGCTGACGAGAACACAGAGCCTGCCTCAAGGACATTCCTGATCACGTCATCTTTCATTTGAAGAGGTTTGACTTCAACCTTCGCACGCTCCAGCGGAGCAAGATCAATGATCATTTTTCCTTCCCTGAGCGTGTCAACCTACGACCTTACACGATTGAACACTTAAGCAAACCAGCCAACGGCAGCGACGAAGCGGAGGAAGACGTGTTTGAGCTCGTCGGTGTCCTTGTTCACTCTGGTACCGCCGAATCTGGTCACTATTACTCGTACATCCGAGAGCGTCCGACTGAAGACGGTCGTCCTGGTTGGGTTGAGTTCAACGATGACATGGTCACGCCCTGGGACCCTGCAATGATGGAGACGGCAACGTTTGGTGGCCCTGATCACCGACCTCCTTACGATGCGAACGGAGTCGTTTACGACAAGACATACAGCGCCTACATGCTCTTCTATCAACGTGCTTCGTCTTTCAAAGCAGAACAAGAGGCTGTGACGAGCTCGGGCACCTCAATACCACAAAAGATCGACGTGGCTGCAGATATGAGCGATCATCTCTTGGCGGAAAATACGGTTTTGCTCAGACGCCATTGCTTGTTTGACTCAAGTCACACTACCCTTATTCGTAATCTCTTCGGACAGGCTATGCTCATGGCTAAGGAAGAAGCCGATGAAGATGCTCCTGGAGAATCCCAGAAAGAGCTAGGGAGCTCCTTCGATCTAAAGGATTCGGCAATGCGAACGGCTCTCAGTCATTTTGATCAGATCATCACTCGCGCCAAGGACATACCGGATTTCCCGTCATTCTCCCATATGATTGGAGAGGCTGTGCATACGGATTGCGAGAGCGCGTTCTCGCTCTATCTCTATTTCAGGAGCCGTCGTGAAGCTTTTCGTGCCTTACTTTTACGAAATCCGGATGCGGCCGTGCGGGTTTTCACAGGCAAGGCTTTCATCGCGGCCTTGGCAAATATTTCAGACAAGCTTCCTCGCCTTTATGCAACGCCAGGCTCGAGGGGTCAGAGCTCTGATCTCCAAGATGTCGATGATGACATTAGCCTAGCGAGCAGTTGCAGAACTGCTCGATCGGTCATGGATGGCTCGATTTTCCTGTTTGACCATGTCTCTCGATACTTCCATGTTCACGTTCGCGCGTGGGATGAACACTTTACGACGATTTTGGAATTCGCGAAGCTCGGCTGTCATGAAGTCGCACATCTCTTGGCTGCTGGGTATTTGCCTATGCTTATACGCATCATCTCGGCCGATCCCGCCATTGACCTCACCCATAATTACGCCCGTATGCTGCATACTGTGCTCAAGCGAATCAGCAGCGGGCGGCCGCCCTCTTATGTAGCCATCATTCACTTGATAGGCTTCCTTGTGCATCAGCTTGAGGCACGACTTGGGGCCGACTGCATTGTTGAAGACATGGCAGAGCGACTCGACCGCATGGAGACACCGTTCTGCTGGTCCTCGGAAGAAGTCCAGCTCGTGCATTTCGGTATAGACAATGGCCCGACAAGTCTGTTCGTGGAGAAGCTACTCGGTATCGACCAGGCTCCCGAGGTTACAGATCAGCTCATCAAGTTTCTCGTCCAAACTGGGCCGCAGATGGACACTAAAGTCTTCATGACCCTGAGGAGATGTCTTCGAGGCGACTCATCAACTCAGGCCATGGACCCCTACCTAAGAGCTGCAGGTGCCTACATTGAAAGCACGCAGCAAGCCGAATGCGCAAACAGGATGGTACAGCATGTGTACCTCCAAGCCAAGAGTCTTCAACACACCGAAGGCACTCACTTCATCAACTTCTTCCAAAAAGCAGTGCATATTGCTCGCAATGGGCAGGACTCGTTCGAAATAGTACGCCACTTCAGCTTCAGGCTTATACCAAAGTGGGCTCCACTTCTCTTGGTGTACACCGACAGCGCAACCCGGACACAGGCCCAAGACTTGATGGAGCGCGAGCTTTTTCAGCGTGTGAGAACAAGTGGCTCTCGCGACGATGACGAGCGAGAGATCGAGCTTATGACAGAGGTGATCAAGCAGCTCGGCATCATGTGTCTGATGTACGTGCGGGACAACTTTGTCGAAAGAAGGGTGCAATTGAAGCAAGAGGTGGCAGACAACATACTCTCCATCATTGGGATTTGCGCTAGCTTCATCGATAAGGATCTGGAGTCTCAAACAGCTTCCGACGTCGAGTTCCTAGCTCTGAAGCAGGGTATGTCAAGTGATACAGTTAAGTTATCTGGCAGACCCTTTTGCTGACCGATTTCTGCTACAGAATCCTTTGAGCCCTTTCGGAAGTTGTGTGTAGATAACGACTTGGACGACGACGGGTCTGGTATGTTTCCGTCCTACAGCGACGTCTCAACACATAACCCATTGTTATTACTTGGAAATTGATGGCTGACGCTGGGTAAAAGATTGGGATGGGTCTTATGGATCCTCAGACCAGGACGTTATTGAGATGAGCTTCCCTACAGCTAGCGAGCAGAACGAGATCGAAACGGCATAGAAGCCTCCTGCAAACTTCAAGAGACGGGGAACGCTCGGACAGAAACACGCCACCTCACGCGGCTGAGATGGCTTTTGAGGGGGGTTCGGGAGAATTCTGCGTCTGTTGGTTTATTGATTACGAGTAAGGTCAATCTTAGCTGTTCTACGATTACGACGCCTTGTTCAAGAGGCGAATGGGACGGGTGGAACGAAGGTACAGACAGGATAGGACATGCATAGCACTGGAGTGCCGGCGTAACGGTCACGGCTACATCGTTTTCTCAACGGAACCAGAAGTGAGAAGATTCTGGGAATATGGATTGGTTGTTCTGACGTTAGATGGTCGATTGACTGCCTTCTATGCTTAGGACTCTTTAGCGTTATTGGTATCACGGTAGCTAAGAATGCAGATTATACATTCCAATTGGCAGACGGCTCGATTGTCTCGGTTCTTGCTTGAGATGGGGCGGGGAGGGGACGTTACATTCTTCCTCCCCCCCTGGAAACCTTGGCTGGCGAATGGTGAATTGTCGACCAATAACGTCACGTTCCAGCGACCCCATGGAAGCGAAGCTGGCCAAGATGTTAAAAATAGAAGCTGGGGCTTCTGCATGTTAGCCGCCCGAGTTCTGTGACCCCTCTCGAGATTGGATCGTTGGAGGGAGGGAGTAGGCTACGCTAGACTAGTTATCGTAGTCCAGGCTGGTGTGGGATGCGGCATCATATCACGGTGGATGAGGTCCCCTTGTCGACGATGCTGGTCTGCCGAGGGATCGAGGCCGGCAGGACAAGTAGGGCTTAATCGAGCAGAGTGTCAAGGGGTTCTGAAACTGCTATTTTTGTTTCCTGTCTTGTTTCATGTTGTGCCAAGAGCTGCATGGTGAAATAAGCCTTGCGTTCGTCTGGAGGTATTAGATGTCTTTGTTTCCCATCTTAAACCTCCATCAAGCAAGCATACGCCGAGCAAGCTTCGGACAACAAGTCTAGGCTCGACATTTTCGAGGATTGTATGAGAGAAGCCTTGTTGTCGTTCATCGCTGTCATTCTTCCTCCTCTTCCTGCTTCTTCTTCTTCTTTCTTGCTCCGCTCCTTCTCTTCGCTACCATGTCTCTCAAGGAAAAGATTTCGTCGCCACTTGAGGCTGGCACGTCAATCCTCGATGCTCACCATCTCCCATCTCACCTCATACCAGCCCTCGAATACGTATCCGGTCGACTCGCGCGCAAGTCGATCCATGTTACCCTTGTTGTCGCCCGGAGAGAATATCAGCTCCCATCCACTGTTCCTCCCAAGGGCGCGCCAGGGCTATCAACACCCGCAACGCCCACGTCTCCATCTACACGCTTCAACTTTCCTGCCCATCCTGTCTCGACATTCAAACAGCTCATGCGCTCCGGCTCCCTCAAGGGATTCAAGAGTGCCCCATCAATAAGCGTACCATCTCCTGGGTATGCATCCGCAGCTTCAGAGACTTCGAGCTTTCGCAGATGGCCTGCATCGCCCGCAACGCCGCTTTCGCCGCCGCCAATGACTCCCGGCACTGCTTCCTCCACGACAACTAATAGTATGAGCTCCATGATGTTATCGAGCGCGTATGGCATGCGGTTGATACACGCCAATAAAACGTCCCCAAAGATTGAAAAAGTTCTGAGCTTGGCGTTGAGTAAGGCCGTGAACAAGTTCGATATCGGGTAAGTAGTTCTGTACGAGATCCTTTGCTCATGCGACGCCACTAACAATAGCATGCAGTCCAGGATGGCTTTCACCAACGATCAGCCCAGGAGATTGCGGGCTCACCAACCATCTCATCCAAGCATCCATTATCCAAGACGAAGTCCTTTTTTGCTCAGAAGGCCTAACATTGTTGTCGCTAGATCGTCTCTATACCCTCAAGAGCGCTCTATCCAGTTACTCCAAAGCCAAGTCTTCTCCGCGGCTGGAAGATGCTGTCGACGAGCTCCGTCGCATGATCTTGGCGAATAATGGTGCCAAAGTTACCAAGTCCGACATTCTCAGATCATATGACTGGCTGAGCATCTCCAACTCTGCCTTGCTCGACCTGGACCGCATGTATCGCCGTGCGTATGGCGGTCCGAGACAGTTGGGTGGAATCGCCGGCTTAACGAGCTTTGTCCAACCCATGATCAAACCCCAAAGCGAGTTCGAGTCAGATGACGGTGATGATGATGGCTTGGGGGAAGAAACGGCCGGTTTCGCCTTCGTCGATGAACAACCCTGTCTTGCTGTCAAGACCCCTTCACCGAAGCCGCCACCCTTGAGGATCCAAACCAATTTTGATCCACCACCCAAGCCTCAAGTTGAGGCTATCATGGTTCAAGTCCCTGAGACCGAGATTGAAAAAGATGATGAGAAAACTGCCGGATCTGCGGATCGGCCGGTCTTTTCGATAAAAGTATGGCCAGGCAACCTGATTGACCAGGTCCTAGGCGCAGAACCACCCACACCCAGCATTCTAAGTCCAGATTTGCAAAGCCCAGATGGGGTTCAGGTTGGACCTTTAACTCCAAATGGATACGATGACATCTCGCCAACGACGCGTGGTGAATGGGGGTTCTTGATGGTTGACAACGCGTTAAGCAGCAAGACGGCAGCTGTCGAGGCTTTCTGACGAGGAGGTGGCGTAGTAAATGATGTTTGAAGATTGAATGTTGTCTTGGCGACTCTGTCGTCGTTATTTGTTATGAGGACCTTGCATGTAAGAGATATCCCGGTGTACGAAACGTGCCCAATGGGGTTCAGTATTTTGACAATAGTTCAAGAAGCGTTCTTCTTCTTCTTCTTCTTTTAAATTATGGGTATCATGCCCTTCACCAGCCGTATCTGTTCGAGGCCTCCTTGCGATTGCTCTTGCCCTTGGCGAAACTGTCCTCCAACGCCTCCTTCTGGTTCTGCACATTCTGCACGAGCTTTTGGAGACTATGCTTACCGCCTCCCTGAATGGATCGCACGGGGTTGTGGATCTGCTGTTCGCCAGCAGCACGAAGCTCTTCATTGTGCTGATATTCCCTGTCCATGTTGAAGTTGATAACCTTCTTGGCTGCCTGTGTACCTCCTCCACCACGGCCGAATAGCTCACGCCTCTCCGCGGCTGAGAGGTTCAGTTCGTTTGCGATAGACTCGACAGACTCGGAGCCAGGTGCCGTCGTAACTTGTAGTCCTGCCTGAGCATGACCTGTATGTTGGGCGTAGTCGCCATATGCGCCATTGAAGCTGGTAGAAGAATCCTGCGTTGTGAAGAGTGGTTCGTATGCCTCGCCTTGTCTTGAAGAGGCGGCTGGTTGCGAGGTCTCTTCCGAATGTAATGAAAATAGAGAGACCTTCTTCGGCGTCGGAGCTGGCTGTAGCGTTGCTTCTATCTTTGTCCCAGAGTTGTCTGTTGTCGCATGCACGGAAGGTTTGGCTTCCGTCGCCATCGCATTCTGTACACTTGACACAGGCTTCTTCTTCTTCTTGTTCGTATTTCTTGCGACCGATAGTGGCTTAAACATTAACGGTTTGCCGACCAACTTGACGTCTTCGGCAGCCTTTTGCCCTTCTGGTATCGACGGCTGGGCAGCAGCCTTGGGCGGAGGTAAACTCATACTTCCAGATGGCTTCGTAGTACTTGAGCCCTCTTCTCCATCAAAGTCTCGACTGAATCCCGGGGCAGCGCTCGTTTTGAGGTGGACACCCGGCCTGGGAGGGCCTCCGGCTGATGAAGAGGAAGCTGTGGTCGCCGCGGATCTGGGTTTGTTTAAGTTTTTCGGTGGTGGGAGGAAAGAGTTAAGTCCCGAGAACAGACTGGAACCGCCTGTCTTTGCGCGCTTCGCTGGTGGTTCGTCATTATTTGCCGTCTTGGTGTCGTTGGCAGAGAGTTGCGGGAGGTTTACGACGATTTTGCCTGGATTGGAGCGATCGACGACCTTTTGGAAGGGTTTCTTTCCGGACGCTTGCGCAGACTTGGGGGCTATCTTGGTAGGAACCTCAGCTTCGGAGCCTGAAGAATCGGAGTCGGAGTAGTCGACGAGGCCCATGATAAGCGATGGAGATGGCAGTTTGGTATTGAGTCGAGGTTGTAGAAGCAGAAGGGGAAGTATTCAGATGCGCCTGCCAACGGTTCTCTAACGCAGGCCCACTTTTGTCAAGGTGATCCGTGCGTTGAGATCCACACTTTTGTCTTTGCTGTGCTGCGAGGCTGAGCATCCACTGCGGGCCAGACAAACCCCACGATACGCTATCACGGACAGCAAGCATGTGCCGCGCTCGCATTGCAGGACAGCCGTGCGTCTCATCTTCTAGGGATACAATGTCCCTCTCAATTTGAGTCAGGACAGCATCGTACGTCTACATCTGGCGGCTCCGGGTGCGCTGGCTAAGCTGTCGCCATGTCAATCATCCAGCAGGAAGAGTACGTTTACTCCACCTCCCTGCTATTCCCTGCTAACGTAGCTGTAGGCTCGTCTCCTACCTGCTTCGCTCAAGCTACCTTAACGAGATTGCTGATGGCGTAGGCGAGCGTCTCCTTACCGTGAACGATGGCTTTATCAACTCTGCTGCCTTCAAAGCTGCGGGCTGGCGACCAAACTCCTCGTACATCAAGCGCACCCATTCTCCGCCCATCCCTACCGCTGTCGCATCCGAATACTTCCAAGCGCCCCGCCAGGCTGGTCTGACTCTTGAGGATGGAGAAGAAGACGGCGGTATGCTTACTGCCGGCGGTTCAGATACTATGGGACCCGGAATGGCCACGAAGCGGCGCCGTCGCCGTGAGCAGCTGGAAGAGGACGACAGTAGTGACCTGAGCGACGAAAGCGACGACGATACGGACCAGCGGGCCGCACAGCAGATAAAGTTTGCGAAGATGCCCGTCAGAAACCGGGCAGGGTCTTCGCCACCTTCCAGACATCGATCTGGTTCATCGCCATTGCAGAGTTCTGGCTTGAAACAGGCTGGCCCTTCATCACCCCGAGCAACTCGTCGGGGATCCCAATCAGCGCTTGAAACGGTCAAGGAAAGGGCGCGGCGGGATACGGTCACCAGTAGCGAGATATCGTCGGATAATGAGATGGATATTCCAACGGTACAGCGACATCGAGAAGCTACGAGGGTTGTGGCCAGGGCTGCCAGGCTTCAGGCCCGCATCCTTGAGGAGCCAACACCGGGCATACAGCGCACTGATACGACACTCTTACCCGAGGAGGAAGACTCTGACGAAGCTTCGGATATGTCCGACTATGCTGAGAGTATGGATTCAGCATCTATTCTCGACGGTGTCGAGACTGCCTTGAACGCATCACCTACCCACCAAGTTGTTGGAACTCCACCCAAGAACTTCACGCGGCGTTCTACGATCCGTAGATCGCAAGTGCCCGTCGTACTCGGGGAGTTACCCCCGCCTCGGCCCCTCAGCACCATTCGCCCGCCCAGCGTGGCTCAGCCAAGGAGTTTGCTATCCGCTGCGCTCAAGGCTAAGCAGCACAAGGCCACCATCCCCTTCCAAAAATTCGCCCATTTCAGCGGACAAGGTACACAAGGCTCCATTACTACACGCATCTATGCACCGTTCTCGAAAGCGCCCGGAAAACCCTTCGTGGTACCGATCCGACCACGCGTCCAGGACGGCCAAGGCGCCGAGCGGGTGGTCACCGTCGCGGATCTCATCGGCCTGAGCCTGTACCGCTACAACGAGGAGAAGATAGATCCGCCTCTACCCAAGGAAAAGCTCAATATCAACTGGTGGGTTCTGCGAATGGTGGAAGAGGGGGGTGAGGTGGATGATGATTTCCCCCCATTCGAAAGAACCAAGCCGTTGAGCTCATTCACCACGGTCAACAACGCAAACGCTCGGGGCGGAGGCCGACTTCGCTCCAACTCTACTGCCTATGATGATTTCGCCTTGGCGCCCGCATCAGAAGAGGAGTTCTCGGAGAACAAAGCACTGACACCTCAAGATGACGAAGAGGAGGAGCAGCCTGGGACACCAACTGTCTCGCAACAGGAAGTGTCGCTAGACCCAAGCAATCGGGGTGAAGACGCCACTCCCAAGAACACCCCAGGCACAAACACCAACGCCTTGCTGCCGATTCCTCCTCGGTTGAATCCAATTGTCACGACGACATACCGATCAAATGCCCCGCCTGCGGATGTGCCACAAGCACCTGCAGCAGCCCCGAACACTTCTAGAGGCCAACAGAAGCTGCTCCGGATCCATATCATGTCGGCCGACGTTGCTCCGGGGCAGATGCTTGCACTTGACGTTACGACAGATATGTATCTGGCCGAGGTACTGGATATAATATGCCGCAGGCGGCAGCTTGACAAGGCCAATCATGTCCTCAAGTTGCCCGGTTCCGGGGCTGTGGTCATGATCGACCGTCCGGTATCGTCCATCGGCAACGTAAGCGACCTAGAGCTCTATCGGCGACGCTTTGCAACGGACGGCCCGCTGACAATTGCGGGGTCGCCCGGCAGCGCATCGCCCAAGGTGCTTCCCCTGTCTGAGTCGTCGATGCAGAAACGGAGTAGGAAGTTACAGCACGGGCAGGTAGTGGGCAGCCACCCACTGGCCCGTGAGGTGCTCAAGCAAGAGCAGCTCGGCGGCGGCAGCTCCAAGAGATACACGGTGTGGCGCAAGCAGCCGATGCGACTCGTCACCAGCTTGAGCGAACGGATATTGGTAATTGATGGCGAGTACATACATATATTGCCCGCGTCTGGCGGCAGAGCACTCGACGGTGGGGGTAAAACGACGACGGTGCATTTCAGCAACGTGATCGGGTGTAAGGTGTCTAGGAAACACCCTACAAATGTCAAGGTCAGTCAGCTTATTAGTGCGGATTTCAGCAAGCACGACTGTGCTCTTGCCTCGACCGCTTGGTCAAGGTCAGCATTTCTGACATTTCTACGAACAGCTCGTGGTTTATAAGGCCACGGATAGCAAACGATACGATTTTGAAGCACGCAGCGCGCTCGAAGCGGCAGATATCGTCGAGGAGTTGAGAAAGGGTATCTCGCCATACCGTGACGTATGAGCTGCAAGTTTGCAGGATAGATTTCGAGACTACTCTAGATTCACGGAACTCAATGCTGCAGTGACCGATACCGAGTCACGCCAGGAAGATGAGATGGTAAATGATTCTCAAGGCTGTACGGATACCAAGCGGCTTATCGTTCCCGTCCGCGCACGAGTCTCTGATCCTTGGCCCAAGGTCACAGCGTGTACGATACTCTATCAAGAAGTTTTGATGTCTGACACAGCCGAGAAAGATTACGCATGCGATCGCATAGCTACGCAGGAGGCCCCTCGACCGCAGCGTTTTCGACGCGTCCGAGCTGGAGGCGTGGCAACCCACCAAGACTTGGTTCTGGAACTTAACTTTGACTAGGTGTCTAGTGCCAACCGTGGGATGGCTGCAACGGGTAAATCTTGGTTTGCGCGGCAGTCATCTAGATAGATTACTAGACTAGTAAGTTGTACGCCTAGGATACTTGCTTGGGACAAACGGCGCAGAAATACACGCCAAAGCCGCCTTCTCTGACGCTGTTGGCAATGTCTAGGATATCCCGGGATTCGGCGTCGATCTAAAAGGCATAGACCAAGGTCAAGGTTGCAAGGCTCACCAAGCAATCGGCTAGGTTGTCGTTGATGGATTTGTACGTTGTAAAGATGGTTGAAGGGGTGTTATTTACGACATGACTCCTTACTTATGAGGCAGAACTTTGGCTCAGCCGCACAGACGGCCAGCAAAGAGCGAGATATAGTCTGTAGTTTCGGAAAGAGCAAATTTGACTGTCTCACCTTTTTATTACTGTACATGTTAAGTAAGTGTGGCTTAGGCGGTGCAGAGAAGCGATCTCCGCCGAGTCCTTACTGATGTCGGGGGAGTGGCTGAATCAGACCTGCTAAAGGACGGAGTAGCGACCTCCTCAGCTTTCGGGGGTGGTAGTGCATCGAATCACGGGCGACGGTTAGCAAAGATGCGCCACCTTACAGATGGTGCAAGGTACGAATACAGTTTTTTGATAGTGCCACTGCAGTATTGGACATAGTAGGCTAGTAGGGTGCAGTAAACTTGGCTTCTCAGCCCATTTCCCTTTAGCACTGAACGAAGCTGCACTTTTACCTGCTTCTGCTTCGTAGGGTGTGGAAGCGATCAAGTCGCCACCATCTATCTGTGTGAACTATTCTACAATACAGTACTTGTAGCAAGTTACAGTTTCTAAGCTGGGACGAGGAGGCTGGCCGTGGGGTGTGTGTTGATGCCGCGCGTCGACCTGCCGTAGCCCAGGATTACTTATATGATTCAAGAAAAGGGTTGGAAACGGTTCAGGCTAGTTGATGTCTTGGGAGAAAATTGGAGCTCCTCCAAGGGGATTTAACCTAGGAAAATATATACGAGTAACTGGCGAGTGATTGAGATGGCCTAAGATTAAAGGTACAACAAATGGGGTTATAAGAAAAGAGGGATTGACGGTCATGTTGATCTACAGGAGAACATACAGCACTTGTCGTGTACCTTTCTACTAGTAGGTGCTCAGTAGTGGTAGTAGTAGTCAAACAGGCGTCATGAGTACTAAGCAAGGGTGGTTGCTTATTGTCTTTGTTGATTTTTTTTATTTATTGTGACGAGAATCTGTTCCCAGCAACAGATGAACATATCTCGTATCCAGGGACTATTTTGATGAATATCGTACAGTTCTGCCTGAGTTTGTGCCTGCTTTCAACTATTCGAGAGTTGCCGGAGGGACCACGACGGAGCCTCCTGCTCGCCAGTGTCGTACTGTACTGTTCCGATCTGGGTTGGTTCCGTGTCACTAGCAACCAGTTAATGAAAGTGCCTCCCCGTGACATTAATTAGATCTGCTGCTGTATATGCCTCAACCTCGCACAGCATCGAGCCGACATCGAGGTTCTAGGCGTATTGCCAAGCCATCGAGCGGCCGTGTCATCCGCGCCACAGCGCGTTACCAAGTTTCCAACTACAAGGTACCAAGTTTCTGTATACGTATCTGACAGCAGATCATGTCTTTACTAGTAGAGAAGAGACAGTCGCAAAGATGGGCAATTACTTCCAAGTTATGAGTCCGGGTATTCTCTCGTGTTCTTCTTTTAACTTTTCCTTTTCTCGATGCTCCCCAGATTTGACGCCTTGCCATTTGTGGGTAAACTGCTCAATGTGCATCTGGTTGCCAACCAAGCTGGCGACTGGCAAGCAAGCAACTGACAACAGCTGCCCACCCCGCGAAGATCCTACCTTCGGATAACAGGGTGTGCCGTGCCGTCTTGCGCCAACGCCTACTGCTGCGTACAGTACGTGACATGACCCGGCACTTGCTGCAATCTTCCCTCGCCGTATTGTTGAATGAATCCCTACGGCCCCCGATGTTCGCTTAAACAAAAATCCAAGACACAATCCCGGCAGCTAGTTTGTCATGGCGGAGGTGGAGGTGCAGGGTGGGATGTGCTTTTATCAATCGAATCGAGCTAGCCCATTCGGTCCCCACAGTGACGCCAGCACCCGGCTCCTGATTACGCCATGTCGCCGGTCCGGCATGCTGTGGAGTTCGGCTGTGGCTCAGCGGGCTGCATCAGCCATCAGGCCGAGTAACCAAAACACCAGTCCCGCCACGCAATCAATAATCAATGCGCAAGAAATCCACTGCAGCCAAGAAAGAGCAAACGCTGAGACTGATCCCTTGTACGGATGGATGTTCTTAAGAAACGAGTATTGACGCTAATAAGCACAGTAATACGATGTACGTCGCGTCAGTACGTACCGGTACTTACTGTCGCAGTTTGCTACAGCGTCACGAAATCCCTTCCATCTCCCGCCACACTACGCTGCTACGGCGCTTCAAGCGCTCTAGCTCTGTGCTCAAGCTCAGCACTACCGTGCAGAGTACATATACATACTCTTCTGATTCGTTGCTGGTGCCTTGCAAGCACCTCATAGGTAGCGTGGATACCATACTGGCCAGTCAAGCGGAATTCTCAGCTTCAGCAGGGAATAACTGGAGTTCCAGTACGGCAAGTAACTTTGCGCCTGCGACGATGACGGGTACATTGCTCCTAGTAAGCAGACAGGAGTGACATTGCGAATTTGAACCTGAGAATGTCCCGGGTTACTGAAAGAGGCATCGGCTTGGGCTGAGAAGTCATCGTACGTGCAGCGTGGCTTCCAGCACCCAGCATCATCGTTATGGATTGTAGCTGCTATTCTGCTACTGCGTAGTATCCCAGCATAGGAAGTTTTTCTTAGCAGCAGCTTTGGTGCTGTAACCGCACGAGCTTCGAGGCGCCGCCACTTGTTGCAGCCGCCCATCAATGACCACCGTCGTTCCAACCATACGTGCTCTGTACCGTGTTTGGAAACATCCTATTCGAGCCGTACGCAGGTACAGTTCCTTCTCTGCCGTGCTCTCTCTCGCCAAGCCAGATACCGTTCTCTGCTACGTACATCGTCATTCCGAACATGGGAGGCTACTAGACTAGTACTAGATAGAACTGACGGTACGGCCATCACCTCGACTCAAACTTCGCGGCTTCTTGTTAAGCTTCCCTAATTGTGTCGAACGAGAAGCAGGAAAGCGAAGACATGCAACGTTTGAGATGGTTTCCACTTTTCCATGTCATTAGGCTTGATACGTGCCCTGGCTCGGCAGCCGTCGTCATCAAAGAGCTATGTTCGCCAATGACCGGGGTGTCTGCCCCTGTCTCCCTTACGAGGCTGCCAATAGTGGGTTGCACAACGGCACAATCCTGAGGGAAGTACGGAGTCGGGAGAGCCAGAGAACAAAAGAAAGGGAGGAAATGGGAAAGTAGCTCTGCGGGTTTGGGCGTTGTTCGCGCGTCTCCAGGCTCACGAGGCTCTGCCAAACATCGCAGCTGCCGGGGTGGGCGATGGATGGGTAGATCAAGTAGCGGTACCTACGGGGGCTGAGAGGGAGCAGCAAAAATAGAACAGGTCGACTTGTCTGGCAGCGTCTACTGCACTGTGGTTTCTCTCCCCACGCCCGACGCCGCAAGCGCTGCCCATACTGTACGTAGCTGTGTTTCCGAGGCTTCGATAGATACATGTACGTATTCTGGCTGACCGTGGGCATTCGTTCATCAGCTGTAGGCAGGCTGCAGCCCGATGTAAACTTGTAAAGATGCGATGCCAAGCTAGGAGAGAGCGGAGGTGGAGAAGGAACAGTGGAGAAGTGGAAGAGAATGAGGAGGTACGGAGTGGCTCCGGAAGTTGAAAGGCGGGTGTAGGGGAGTGCATGTAACATGACTACGTACTTGAGAGAGCTTGCGTTTACCTTGCCGTCGCTCTTTCCCACTCATTTACCTTATAAACGTCCACATCTCTCACGTCGAGCTTCGTTTGCCTTTTCTCTCTTCAATTCACATCCATCCATCCATTCAGTACTCGTCGAGAACTCAGCATCGTTCACTTATATAACGTCTAAGCAAGACATATCAACAACTACAACCATCAAAATGAAGTACTCCGCTGCTGTCCTCGCTCTTTTCGCCGCCATGGCTCAGGTACGTTTACCGGTTTCGCGTTCGTCCTGCGTCGAGGCTAACAAGAAGTTGTAGGCCCAGATTGGTGACCTCGTTAGCTCTGCTATTGCTGATGCTTCTTCCGCCGCTGGTGGTGCTGTTAGCTCTGCTATTGCTGATGCTTCTTCCGCCGCTGGTGGTGCTGTTAGCTCCGCCATTGGTGCCGCCTCGTCTGCCGTCGGCGATGCCTCCAGCGCCGTCTCTAGTGTCGTTTCCGAGGCTTCCTCCGCTGCCGGCGGTGCCACGTCTTCTGCTGGCGACGCTGTCTCGTCAGCTAGCGAGGCTGCTTCCAGCGCTGCCTCTTCCGCTTCTGGTGCTGCCTCGTCGGCTTCTGACGTTGCTTCTTCCATCGCTTCCGACGCCTCTTCTCTCGCCTCCAGCGCCACTGAGACAGCTACGAAGTCCGTTGACACTAGCGCCGCTGCTTCCCTCAGCTCCGAACTTGAGACGGCCACCGGCTCTGCCTCTGCTTCTCTCAGCTCCGCCCTCGACAGCATCACCAACACCGAGGGTGCCGGCCCTTCTTCCACTGACAACGCCGGTGCCATGCCCACCGCTGGTATCGCCATGGGTGCACTCTTCGGTGGTGCCGCCGTCTTCGCCAACCTGTAAACAGGTTCACCATCACTTATTCTTCTGAGCGGCGTCTCGAATGGAGCGACCCGTTTTTTACGTCCTGGCGCCACGAAACGATGATGTATTGTGGGGCTGAAACTGGCTTGCGGGAACGATACCCCACTTTGTATTCATGGGAAAAGTGCGACATGGGTATCTTGCATGGCTAGTCCAGCTTGGGGATTTTAATAGGCGGCTTGTGTGAGGCGGCTTAGTACAGCCCTATCGTTGCTTCACCAGCTGCTGTCTTACGCTCGGGATGGGAACTTGTTTGATTAGGTAGAAGAGCTATTCTTATGAGAAGAAAAGTGTCTTGCGCTTTTTTTTCTCTCCCTTTCTCCCTTTCTCCGACATACTAATTGGCTTCTCGGGCAAGGTCACTCTGCGTTTATACAATCAGTCAGGTGCATCCTGCAGTTACTGACCTGGAGCGTCTGTTTTTAGCATGGACGGCGCAAACGGACATACCCTTTATTAGCTAGATCACACTTGTAAAAACAAAGCAACTGGTCTTATTTCCCAACGTTTTTCAATGATGATTGTGACGCATCTTCCACTCTATGTGTATCATTTTGGCTCACGACGTATTTCACAATCAAAAACAAAACAAAAAATGTCTCGGCTTTCTTGGCCGTGTCATTTGCGTCTTGATCCCAGCTTGTCGCGTAAGCGCCAAGGACATGTACTGGCTTGAAAATACGAAGTGGGCATCAGCTTGTGCTCAGCTGTCAATCGAGTTAACACGACGCCCTGCCAGGGTCATTATTACAGAGACCCACAGAACTGGCCGAAATGCTGGTCTCGTCTTACGAATGGCCGTTGGCTATTTGATGCATACGAAGTAAGAGATGCATGGCTAGGATCACACGGTTCAGAATGTCATGTCGCAGTACGGAGTTACATGATGCTCCCTTGTATTTTCAAACACTGCTGCCTGAGTAAGGTGCTGCAACAAACTGTGCAGACTGTACAGAGCATAAGCTGCCCGATTGCGTCAAAACATTAGTTACGAGTAAGATTGCATGGCTGAAGTGATCGGCCTTCTATGCTTGTGAGGTTCAAGCTGCAGGTGTACAAAGCCTCCCGGAGGTCCTGGGTCAACAGAGTCAGACGCGCCAGCTGCCGTTGGCTACAGATTTGAAACGTCTTATCAATGAAACAACATCCGGCATGTCACATTGAATAGGGGTATCATCTGACCTTAGTTAGCTCTTCGATCGGGACTCTGCCCATAGCCTGTCGATGATTTGGAAGATGGCCGTCACGTCGCGCATCGTCGCGTCGTCCACCTGCCCACCCAGCCGCTGCTGCATCTTGTCCGGATGCCACCGCACACGCTCGTCCCTAAGCTTGCCTACAAAGGCCGTTTCGCCAATGTCCTCGAGCCCAAGGCCCCGAACGAAGAAGGCCCGTACCGACGGCTCGTCTACGTCTTCTCTCTTCCCACTCTCGACGGGCCACGCGAGACCGGCCGGCGTGCCATCCCAGTCGGACCACTTGCGGGTGTATTCCTCCCATGATGTGATCCATCGGCGGCGTTGTCGACGCTCCTCGCCACGGCGTAGGCTGCGATCCATGTCCTCGTGGAGCTTACGCTTGTGACGATCCTCGGCCTCCTTGCGCTTTCGCGCTTCCTCGCGACGGGCGCGCTCTTCTAACAACCCGGCGTTCGTCTTCTCCCACATCTTCTGGCGTACGTAGGCAGCGTATTCCTCCTCCGTCATCTGCTCGAGCTCGCCGGTTGGACCGACCTTCTCATTGGCGTATACGTGTACGGGTTGGCCGTAGACACCCTCCCAATATGTCGCACCCTCATCGTCGGCCATGGCATCGAACAGAGACTCCCGGAAGGCAGCTTCTGGATCGAGGGTCCGCGGCTCGTAAGGGTTTGGTGGCGTAGGTGAGCGCTCCCTTCGACGATGTCGGTGGTGGCGTCTGTGCGAGTGCGGGTGGTGGTGAGGATCCTCGTCTCGATAGCGGTCGCGATCATGGTCTCGTGAGGACCTGTGACGGGACTTGTGGTCTTTGAGCTTCAGGCGCGAGCGCCTAGGCTTCGTAGTTTCCGTCACCCCATGCTGATCTTCCTCGAGTCGCGGTGATGTCGAGCGTGGGGCTTTCTCCTCTCGGGGCTCCTCGGAGCGGCGCTGGTGCTCACGACGTCGGCTTCGTTCACGAGATCGATCAGAACCGTCAGGGTTGATGGAGGAGAGTATGTGACGTCGTTGCGGGGAGTGTGACCGCAATCTATCGCCCATCATGTGAGCGCCATTCGCGAGACATCCAGAGCAGCTTGGGGTTCTGTCCTTGCTAGTCTAGGCGGAAGTGGAAAGAGGTTCGAGTGGAATGGTGGGGGTTAGGCCCTGATCGGCAACGC
>QUZF01000345.1:0-13279 GCA_003693555.1 Coccinonectria pachysandricola
CCCCCCCCTCCTCCACGTTCCTCACTCACGGTTGTTAGCCTGCTCTGTAGACTTTCGGGTCTTGCATTGCAGATTTGAGCGCAACGTCGAGTCTCGTCCCCCCCCCCCCCCCCTTCCCCCTCTCCAGGTGCTCTCCCGCAATCCCCACCTTTTGCTATTCGGGCGCATCCGCTCGACTACTTTCCACACCCCCTCGCCCCCCCGGACTAATTCCAGTGGCACTGGGGAAGTTAGGTGGAGTAAGTGGTCGCATGGGCACCGTCGTCTGGGGGAGGCTGCGAGGTAAGGCCGATGATGCAGGGATGTTGACTGTTTGTGCCACAGTCGCGAGTCTCAGATGTCCCCTATGTCGGGAAACCTGACCGGGGTATCCTGTTTGTGCTGTCCTTCATGATGGTTGCTCGCCCACGATGCTCTCGAACCTCTACGATGAGAGATCTGATGCGCGACTGATTACCCGTTCAAGTCGCGTTGAGCTTGCGCGCGTCTAATTAGCGATGCATCAGTACTCGCCGTGTTCAAGAAGAGAACTCCCCGCGTCTAACTCTGCTCGGGTTCTGAGGATTCTGGACCTACCTTGCCTCCAGAACCCGAACTTAGGAGCCGGACGCCTGCTCGAAAGCCGTGGAGCAGGCCCACCATTGTGGTGCCGTCAGTCAGAGAAGCGCCGAGTACCGCCGGCCGTCGATTTTCCGGCCACGCCGCACTATGTCGAGAGCCACAAGCGTCTCAGCTGGAGTAATAACCCAAGCATACGATTGTATCGTGTATGCTGTCGGCACTCGAATTTCGCGCTCACTCGCCCTGTCTAGGGATGCAAGTCTGGCAGTCTGGTAGCCTTTAGAGGACGGAGGCGCTCCGAAACCGAAAAGTCAGATGTGCTAGCTTCTCGGCCGATTGCCACACTCCTCTACATGGCCAGCGGCGGCGGCGGCGTCATTTCTTTACAGTACTCTTCTCGAGAGTACAGTAATATGGTGTAGCAAGTAACGTTGACCGGAAGCATAGATGTGGCGCATGCCATTCCCCTTCTCCTTTACCACCCAATGATGGTCATGTCATCGGTAGAGGGTACACACACACACGCACATTAACCAGCCTAAGCCTGGGGAAGAAAGCGTGATCACGTTCCCAAGGTCAATTCTCGGCCGTATTCAAACTACGCTAGAGAGACCTGCACCTCACTTAACGTTAGAGCAACCCCCCCCCCCCCCCCTTGCCTTATCTTGTCCGTCGCTAAGAGACCTGGAGTACAGGGGCTGCAACAATTAACCGAGATGCAACTCGAGGCTATTCCTCGTCGAGCATCCCCGGACGCGCCAGAAAACCGTTCACGCGCTTCTAGACTGGATGTTCTGGCGCTTCAACTACGGAGTACATGCGCGTTGCACTTGTACTGAGCCCTTGGATGATTCTTCTCCCCATCATCAGACTGTCAAAGTCGAAGAGTGGATCAAGGAGTGACTCCGAGCACCGCGCCGAGCTGAACTTGCCTTTCTCCAAACTGTTGGTAATTCCCTCCCCGGATTCTTTCGCATCATCCCGATCGTGTCTCCTCCTCCTCCTCCTACTTCAGACGAGACATGCGGGGGATTGCCGCCCCCCGAGAAACCTTCTACTCCGGGGCATCTGGGGAAATACCACCGAGGAGTAAGACCGAGAAGCTTTTCTTCACGATGAACCATCGTCTATCTAACGGTGCCGTCGTCTTGGGTTGCTACTTGCCATGAGCTGCTACGAACTTTAAGTCGATGCGGGGTGTATCAACCATGCAGTACGGTGGAGCGCGACCAATGCTTTCGAATACGAGCGAGTTGAGAACTACACTACATACCATGCTTTGTAGTGTAGGTTATTCTCGCAAACACCGCGCCACGCTGTCACGAGCGCCGTCATGGGTTTGCTGCAAATGCACGACGCCGGGCCGGACGTAGGCGGTAGGTTATCCAATGGTACGGATGGCAGATGTCCAAAGAGGGTGCTGTCAGCGAAAAATGATAATTCAGCCGATTTGCTGGGCTTGTCGGGCTCGTTTACGGTTATTCGTCGCGTTTAACTTTAACATGCTGATCAGTTATCTAGTGCTAGTAGGTTTCTGTGCGGCATAGGATGGGAGCTACAGTATCTAGAGGCGGGGTTGAAGGTGACCACGATGTTGACAAATCATTGATCAATACGTCCACCATCGAGCTGGCTGGACTAGAGAGTTATCGCTATTGATGAGGAAGTCTCTGTGTCATCATCGTCTTGGGCTGACCAGCTAACAGCGTGTGTCTTATTGAAGAGGTTGCTTCTTGACAGGCACCCCAGACTCGAAATCGAACCCGTACAACTGAAGTGCCGCTTAGCCGATGAATCCAAGGGAAATAAATGGCCCTCAATCCAGGTGGATATGAAAACTCTTCGTCCTCATTTCCGTGACCCATAGTTGGCAGTCCGCAGTCAACGTGGGATTCCGAAAGTCAAGTAGAGTAAAGTAAAGTGCTACGTAACAGAAGACCCCGACTTTGCTACCTTGCAACGACCCGAAAACAAACGAAACCCCAGACGAGACTCCAACAATGGGCTCCGAAATTCTCCAGTGTATAAGCTAACCAACAACCTTTGGACCCGCAGGCGCACGACGAGCAACGATGATCATGCTTTCCAGATCCCTCGCGGTGGATGCCGAACCCCGGGTTCCACACATCAGCGACTCTCTCCAGCATCCAAATCCGGGACGTTTCCCACTGGGGCGGCGGAGGCGTGCACCGTAGAAAAATAATAAGTCCGGCCGAGGTGGGTACTCAGAGCCCGGGGCTTTGTGGGGAGATTTGTCAGGATCATGGAAACTGGTCGCTCGTGATGCGAAAAAAAAGGAAGAAAAAAAAAGAGGAAGAAGGAGAGTGGCCTTCTACTCCCCCCCCTTGTCACAGGTCGGATGCGATGGTGCACCGTGCTGCTAAGGTATACCGTAGTAGGAGATCTGGGCTCGTGGGTTGATCAGGGACAAGTCACACAATGGTGAGATGGGCTATCAACTTTGTTCAGAGGGTCGAGGTAGATCCAGAACGTGAGACGCGCTTTGCTATTTTCGTGTTTATTCGCTCTTCGTGTCTCTTACAAATCGTTTACACTATGACTTGAGCCGTGCTCTGGCTCGACCTTCCGGGACCACTTCCATCTTGGTCATGTTTCTATACTACGCGGGGTGCTTGGTAGGTTAACTGTCGGTCGGTCCGTTGGTGCTCTAGGACGGTTCAGCGCGGGCTATGAGTCCTGGGCCGTGAACGTGGGCTCCCAGCACCATAGCATCACCGCTGTCGATTCTCATCCCAGCTGGAGCTCCAGCTGGAAATGCGTGCTCTGTTCACCCGGCTGAGAGGGTCATGTGGTAGTAGGATCTGGCCACTACAGAGCACATTTTATGAGATCCTGCTCACGTTACCGCTTGGAAATGTACGCCACATACCTTGACAGCTGTTGAAGCAGCCCACTTGCAGCATCGAGAGGGTGAGGTCGAAAAGCTGTCTCAGACCTTTTTGATTGGGCTGTCCTGAACGAGAATGTTGCGAGTGGTCACAAGCGTGTTTAGGAAGCTTTCGATGGATCATGAGCTTGCGAGGCGATGGGATGGGCGTGAACGCTAGACAATTGATTGACAATAACAGTTGTTTTTCTCCTCTAAGAGCACGTAAAACAATGTACGAAGCAAATTCTATGGATGTTATGTATAAATCCTGCATCTCGGTGTCACCTTTCTACTGCTGTGGTAAGGGTGTTGAGAAGTTTTGTGTCGACATTTTTAAGTTATGTCGTGTCAGCATCTTAACTTTATCCTACGGTAGCTTCAGATCCTCAAAATATTGGCTTGATATGGAAACATCTCGCAGAAGCTACCCTATATACACCAGAGACGAAATACTAATGAATCCAGATCATCTACGAGGAAATCCAGCTTTTTTTCTCCTGTTTTTCTTCTTCTCTTCCTTTACAGCAGCCAAGTAAGGGCAAGGATATAAAGACGCATTTTGAAAGGAAGAAGAAAAAAGATGAATGAAAAGAAAAGATACTATTGATTAAGACGGTCTGAGAGCCAGATTGATCACACGAGGGTCCTAGGACTATTTCGAAAACCTGGTTTCCCCCTCGTTGGTAATATCATGCCATCATCGATTCATCGATCGCTTCGCTGATGAGACATCTCCACTCCTTTGCTCTATCCAATCGCATGTTGTGTCGTCATCCCTCCCTCACCTTCTGCCGATAACTCAGTACTAACGTAATGAAGAATTACGTTACAAAGTAAAAGTACAAGCTGGATCAAGCAAGCTCCTCCTACCTTCGTCCAGCACTCCAACTTGAAAGCTGGGGACTTCCACCACGACTATCGCGTCCAGCTGCCTTACCTTACCTTGAGATTTATTCCTACCCCGTTTCCGATCGCGGGGTAACTCACCTCCCCGAATACCGCAAAACTGGTGATTTCTGTGCCACGTCTCGTGACGTTCAGCTATCTAGTCTAGACACATTCCAACTCAAGACTGGATAAGTACTCCCCTTCGACTTCCCCGATCAATCGCGAACGCTTTCACTCCTCAAGACCGACCACGCGACCAAGCAGATAGCGACCGCGACAATGGCAGAAACCATGAGAGCCTGGCAATGCGCCCATCCAGGCACCGTCGAAACCACCCTCGCCCTCAACACCATCCCTCGTCCATCCCAACCTCTCCAGAACGGCCAGATCCTCGTCAAGGTCGCCCGCGCAGCCCTCAACCCCGCAGACTACAAGCTCCTCCAACTCGGCGTCGCCGCGCGCGCCGCAGTCTCGTTCCCCATCACGCCTGGCATGGACCTGTCTGGCACGGTCGTCGACGTCGCACCCGGTACGGAAGACGTCAAGGCTGGCGATAAGGTCATGGCGCGCTTGGATCCGCTCAAGCAGGCTGGCGGGCTCTGCCAATACGTCGTCGTCGATCGCGAGGGGTATGCTACGCTCCCGGAGAACGTCAACTTGGACCAAGCTGCTGGTGTGGGCACGGCTGGGTTGACGGCGTATCAGACTATTCAGCCGTATGTCAAGGCTGGAGATAAGATCTTCCTCAACGGAGGTTCGGGCGGTGTAGGGTTATTCGGGATTCAAGTCGGAAAGGCCCTGGGCTGTCACGTCACGGTGTCGTGCTCGACGGCCAAGGTCGACCTGTGTCGCAGGTACGGCGCGGATGACATCATCGACTACAAGAAGAGCGACGTGATCGACGAGCTCATCAAGCGCGGACAAGTGTTCCAGCTCGTCGTGGATAACGTGAGCAACAACCCGCCCAACTTGTACGCCATGAGCCACCACTACCTCGTCCCAGACGGGCAGTTCGTCTTGGTAGGCGGTGCCGTGTCGTCGAGCAGCGCGGTGAGCTTGGGAAAGAGCCTGATGCTGCCGTCGTTTCTGGGTGGCGGGAAGCGCAAGTTCAAGGTCTTCATGACCAAGAATGTGCATGAGCATTTCCAGCAGATTGCGGGGTGGATGGGCGAGGGCAAGGTCGAGACGGTTATTGATAAGGCGTTTGCGTTTGAGGAGGCGGCTGAGGCGTATGTACACCTGAAGAAGGGGTCGAGTGGAGGAAAGGTCATCGTGCGTGTGGAAGAATAATAATCGTCGCTTGGCGGTGGGATTGTTATGGTTATGTATGCAATGGGGATAATGACTTGATGGGAAACGTTCCGTTATATCTTCGTTTGTTTTAGCTACGCTTAGACTGACACCAGATACCAAGAGACTCTCGCTTTTGATACCTTTTTATTTACTCATTTATTTATTGACAACCGGTCAGCTTCACTTCATCTCTCTACCAGTATCGGCCTTCCAACATCGATACTAAAATCGTAGAGTCTTTGGCTCGCAAAACAGCACGAGCTGATATTTGATGCGATTGGTAGTCCCAGCGTGATAATCTCGACCAAAAAGGCTGTCGTGTGTCTATCGCACACTTGGGAAGTGACACCAGCCTTATTCAGGAGGGGAAAGTAAAAGCCGCATCCATACGACTTCTCTCATTCGCCATAGAGTAGCCATGTTCGAGAGACCATCCTTAAAATCCAGGTTCAGGAGTCGCCAGCTGCCTTGATAAACCCCTCAGGTTCAGGTTGAGGAAGCCAAGCGTGGAAGCTACATCGATGAATGATGCGCGGCGTTGTTCGCGCGCTATGATGCCCTGGGATCTTTTCGTTGATGTAAATACCCACACGACCTACTAGGACCGTCGGCGTCTAGATCTTGTTCACGCCGTTGGTGGTCTTCTTAATCAACATGCCATGCCGACGCCTGCACAGTGATACAGCGCTCATCACCAAACGCTCACCCTTGCGTAGCGAGACCTGCCGCAAACTTTCGAGCAACCCAAGCACCCCCGTTCTCTTCATACTCCTGCTTCGTTACGGCCAACTTGTCAATGTGCCAATGGTTAGCCAAGTTAGCACCCCCATACCACGTACTGGTAATCGCATCTGCTGGTCTCGCAACGCGAACGGTGCAGTCGTCAGGAACACGCTGGACGACTTCCTTCTGGAGCCGTTGCACGAAACCATCGTATAACGCGTTGCCGCCGACGACGACGATGTTTGCTAGGAGACCGGGCCAGAGGCCGACGGGTAGCTCGAGGAGGGATTCTTGGATCAGATCTGCGAGGCCGGGCTGCCTAATACCAGCGTCTGACGGATTGAACACGAGCTCCGGGACTGCAAAGCGTTCGTTGCGGAGCGTGAGCACGTCTTCCTCTGCTTGACCTGCTGCTTTCCTCGCACGCGAATGGCGCGCAGGGTCGTATTCGCACAGCACGCCCTTTGATCGCGCATGGAAATCGGGCAGGATGTAGTCCTTTGCGATACCACCCCCAGAGAGGTAGTCCTCCCTCCGGTCCCCCCTCGTCCCCTTCCACGTCTTCTCCAGGTCGGCCTTGTAGTCCGCAGATACGTAGCACGCCAGCTCCTTCATCTCGTTGACGATGTACGTGTCGTTTCGCATGTCAAAGTGGCGTAGCGATATGAGGCGCGTGAGGTAGTTTGTCAGGACTTTTCCGCCGACGTCGAGGCGTCTCACGGCCGAGTGGAGGGGCTGGCCTTGGAGAAGGGGGGTGATGATCGTGTGCGAGTAGCCCGAGTCGACGACGAGAGCGATTTCTGCGGGGGTGTTGGCTACTGTGGAAACTTCGTGGGGAGTTCGGAAGATGCTTTGGATGTCGTGGTAGGCGTTGAATGTCGGCCCTGGGACTTGGTTAGCCGTGGTTAAGACTCGAAGGGATCCTCCTTTTTTTTTTTTTTGGTGAGTACACACCTAAGCCGCGGTAGTAGCTAGAAAAGCCGTACTCCTCAAACACAATCTGATCACAGTTTGTCTGCAGAATCGGCAATCCATTCGGCGGCTCACTCAATATCAACCTCGTCTCCCCAGGATCACATGTCGTCGTCGCACTCCCCTCGAACAACTCCCGATCCCAGATCTCCTTCTGCACCTCCCAATTCACCATATAGCCCTTCTCCACGGGTCTCCGAAAGGAAACCTCTCCGAAATCCTTGCACTTCTCGAGTTCCGAGCCGACGTAGACTCTGCGCGCGCGGTCGCGGGCGATGCAGTTTGGTATGATGCGCGGGTCGTCGATGTGGCCGTCGCGCACGAGGCCCGCTTTTAGGGTGTAGGCACCATTGTCGACGACGAGGGTCGCAGGCGATGCTCTTGGGGCGGCGAGTTTGGTCTTGCGTCCTCCTGCCATGGCGGCTTTGGGGGGCCCGAGATGGAAGATGGGGCTTGTCGCGAGATGGTTGAAGCTATCAACGCGACTTCACGTGGGGTATTAGGTAAGCTAGCCACTACGTGCCGCATCATGAGGTCGTTTGACGATGACTTTGAAGCTGCATGTTCTCAGATTTCAATATCCGTGGAGTTGATTTACAGATAATGCAGCACCTCTATACAAAGCCGAAACGCTAGATGCAATCATTCATCATATCTCGAGAGACTCTCCTCTCAAATCTTGGGCGCGTCTATCGTAGCCTCCACCAGCCCCCACTTCTCGGAAACCGCATCCCTCGGCACGGCTCCTATCGTCCGTCTAGTATTCACAAAATCCGGACCGCCGCTCACCCAGTCATAGTCCCTCCAGTCGCCTAGACTAGGCCACATCTTCTCCTTCACAATGCGCTCCATCTTCTCTCTTCGCTGAGCAGCACCCTCGTCGGCCCCCGTAAGCAGGCCGATCGCGCTATTCCACAGGGCCCAGGTCTGCTCGAGCTCAGCTACACTCGACACGCCCATCACGCTGACGCCTATTCGGCGATCTAGCAGGTCGGCGCCTTCTCCGTCGCGGGGGACGAGCTTGGTGCCGAATGGGGAGCCGATGCGGGCCCAGTTGTCGAGGGCCCAGCGGATGGAGACCTCCTCGAGGTTTTCGCCTTCGCTCTGGGCTATGGAGGCGAGATTGTTGCAGGCTTCGCGAAGGTCGCCCGGGGCGGGATGCCACGAGGCCATGGGGCTGTTGTCCACGCCTCGGGTGGTGAGGAGGCCCATGCTCAACATGCTGGCGTTGAGAAGGCACTCGACTCGGGCATCGCGGAAGCGTTGCAGCAGAGTCTGGTTTCCTAGCTTGCTGTTTTGCACGCAGAAGTGACTGTACGACAGTACAGCATCCAGAGGCTCGCCCGTCTCCCTCAAAACCATCTCCGCCAGTGACGCCAACGTATCGACGGGATATCCACTAATGCCAACGTAGCGAATCAAGCCCTGATCGCGCAGACGTCTCAGCTCCACAACGGCACCCAGTACCTCCTCCGCCGAGACGAATTCGACATCGTGCATGTATACCAGATCCAAGTACTGCGTACCCAGCCGTTCCAGGCTGCGACACACACTATACCGTATCCAAGCAGGAGAGTAGTCAAAGTCGTCGCCAGCAATGCGTCCCGCCTTGGTCACCAGGAAGTAACCCTCGCGAGGTGGGGGTGGAGTGAGCTTGCGCAGAGCATCGCCGAGCAGAATCTCGGAGGGACCGTAGTAGGGCGAGGTATCGAAGCCAAGGATGTTGTGCGCGAGAGCTCGTCCGACGATGTCGGTGTAAGGCATTTGCGCAGGATCAGGTTGGTACTGCGTGTTGAAGGTGGCTGTTCCGAGGATGAGAGGAGGCAGAGCCTCGGAGAGGGGTTTGCGTGCGACAGTCATTGCGCCGCCTGTGTGAGGGGAGCTGAGATGTCTCGACTCAGGGGAAAATAGTCGCGGGAGAATGTTCTTCACGGATTCATATAGGAGTTTGTCGGCCGGAGAGTGCACGGGGAAGAATGTGGAGGAGGAAAAAGTTGCGAGTTAGACGGGATGGAGGGATCGCGAAAAAGTCCGAGGCTAGGCGGCGGCGGCGGAGCACCGGAGTCAAACACTTGGAAAGGGGCACGAGAAAGAGAGGAGAACAAAACAAATGAAAAGGGATAAGATAGAACACGCTCTAGCGCCTAGCTCGATGGCGATGCATGTCCAAGACTTCCATCATCGATATGCGGTGCCATATCTAGGTAGATGAGCAGACGAGTGAATCATCAAAACGCGCACCCATCTCGCTGTAGACTCGCAGTACAGCACAGTACAGCACGGTGCAGTAGATCAGAGTACAGTACGGCAGAGTTCAGTGCCGCGATCGCGCCCTGGCTGCTGAGATCGTAGCGGGTTACCTAGGGATCTTTTGGAGCGGATGGGAATCCGACAAGTGGGAACAGATGGAGGGTCCAAGGGATGGATGGATGGATGGATGGATTAATTGATGGATTTGTTTGTAGGTTTGAGGGGCAAAGTTGAAACAAGTGTGACCGCTGTTGGCTGCTTGTGATGCTGCACGTCATCGTTATATCTCACCGCCAAGACCTGAAAAGAAGTACTGTAGAAGATTGTTAAAAAAGAAGGAAAAGAAGAAAAAGGAAAGAAATAAACATAATAGTGAAAAAAAAAAACACCGGCTTTGTTTTGCCACTTTTGATAGATATATATATATTGTTTCCATATCCTTGGCAACGCGAGGAAGTGTCTTGCTTCGTCACAGCACATTGTCATGCAGAATGTCAGAAGAAGAAGAGAGATTTATTTATTGACCCTACTTTACTGCCAACAACCAACCCAACCATAAGTCGAGCCGTGATAGCACGTAAAGTACACACGTAAAAGATACCCCGGGAAGAGCATGAGTCGAGTGTATCCTAAACTCCAGAACACCTCATCACTTCATCAAGTCCCCTACTGCCACTGCCATGTCTAGAGTAGCGACCAGGGAACCTCCACACCCGTATCTGTAGCTCAACACAATCTCTCATCGTCGATGAAGCCGCAAGACCGCATCATCCAATGACCTCGAATACGAAGAAACCCTCTCACGCCTATCGTGGTGAGCATGACCTGCGAATCGTTTCGTGATCCGCTTGCATGGCGTCGCCTGTACGAGTACCTGCTGTGCTGCACCTCGCAACCTCTCGTGGCTCAGACGTGCGTCGCTGACCTCGTCAGCGCTGATCCTCGAATGATGCTTATTTTTGTAATCCATATCCTCAAATGTTCCCGCCTACGTTTCCCGTCTCGGGTCGAGGATCTCTATGCGACTTACAGACGGGTTAGACCGCGGCCTCGGGAGATGCACCCTGACGATTTGTTAGCTACGACGGCAAGGGAGGGTAAGAGGATGGTGTCCATACAGTCGCACTGTTGCAAAGTCAGCAAATTCTCTAATCACAGTTCTCGGGGTTTTGATCAACGTACGAATGACGAAGAGGAGCCTTCGTTGTGAACCAGACAGTACCCTCCATGACACTTCTTGCAGATCCTTTGCGTACGCTCGATACAGTCGTGGCACTAACGAATCCAGTAAGCATTTGTCGCAATATCCTAGGGGCTGTGATCTATAGGTGCAACCAACGTTGATGCCGCATTCCCAGCAGCTTCGGGAAACTCGAGGCTGTCAGGTCAAACCGTCAGCATGATGTACTGTAGATGCAACAAGTACCTCAAGACATGTCTTCCACTTCGAGCAGCGCCTACAATTTGGAGGATCCTCTTGCCACAGCTCAGCCAGGACCTGGACTTGACCAGCTGAACTTTGGTGCGGTGTTCCCGCAGCGGCGCTACTGACGGTGCTCGATCCATAGCTGGGCCCTTTCATATGCTTCCCATCTCATGCCCAAGCATTCCCTCATCTAGCGTGCATGGTTGACAGAGACCGTTTCGTACCTTGGACTTGGTGGCCACGCTGGCCATCGCTGCGGGCTGTCCGGGCTCCAGCCCATCAAGCGAGTTCCAGCTACCGTCGAAATCAACAATCACGACGTCTTCATGCTGATGCTGGTGCGCAGGCGCAAGACTCCCAGGTCCGCAGTAGCACGACTCGCACCACCACTTGACGCAGCTGACGCAGCAGCGCTCGCGGAGACAATCCGCGCATCGTGGTGTGAAGGGCTTGTGCCCGGGTCGGGGCATCGTCGCCGCTGGGATGGACGAGGCCATGATGGGTGGCGGTGAGAGGAGCGGCAGGGACATAGGACGAGCTGTCGCGACATCCGTCATGCCTTCGGGCGCTCTCCCGCATGATGCGCATCCCCCGACGGCAAAGGTTGCGATCGCAGGGTTGAAGTTCGTGGATGAAGTGTGCATCTTGCCAAACACCGGCGAGTTCCGGTGTCGCGGACCTGAGCAGAGAACGGCGTCAAAAGCGATCAAGCCTTGACATGCCTCGAGGCACTGCGCCCACTCTTCGTCGATGGGGTTTGTGAGTATGCGACCTTTCTTCGACCACCAAGCATCTGCATCGTCGTGGAGCGACGCAGAGAGGGCCTTCTGGCTCCTCTGATTCCAGCCTGCGCTGATGGAGCTCTGCGCGGCGGCAGAAGCGGGGAGCGCAGAGGGCGAAACCTCCTTGGAACCAAAGACGTACATGGCCTTGAGTCGCGGCGCGCCTTCGGGGCGAGATGTGCGGCATGCGTATGCGAGTGCGGCGCGTAACTTGCCGTGATTGAGGTTCGCGACGTCGCGGATGGAGAGGAGGCGCACGCTGTAGGTTGAGTCGTTTATGATTTCGTGACACAACTCTGCCGTGACGGAGAGGCCGTCGAGGATGAGAGTCTGAACATCGCGGAGGAGGTCGCGTTGGCGCAGGGTTGAGAAGACGCCTCTTAGAGGACCGGAGTAGAAGCTGCGATGGCAATCTGTGAGTTACGTGGTTGATGCGACTTGTGACATGTTATGATTGTGATGGTGATGGTGATTATGATGATGACGTAGAGGGCTAGCGGCCCAGGGACGGGTCTGGGACTTTGAAAGCATCGCTCGCGACTCACTCATCCTCGGTCAGGTACTCCTGGAGCTGTACATTGTGCCAAACGCAACCGTTGCGATCGGTCTCGCTCGTGTCAAAATGCGCAGTCTTTACGTGCGCCAAGTCGAGGTGGCGGAAGACGCCGGGAGTCTCGTACACAAGCTGGCGGAAGGCTCGGCAGGTCGCGGAGAGGTGCAGCAGGCCAGAGACGGGGAGGTGAGGGATGGTACTGCGGAGCACGATGGAGTTGTTGAGGATGTCGAAAAGGGTCAGACCCTGTGGTGGTTGAAACTCTAGGGATTCGCGCGTTTGGTCGGTGAAGACGTCTTGGGTCATGTCAGGCGCAGCGAGACCATGGGGGTGATTGAGGGAATGATCGGGGATGGAAGGGGGGGCCCCGCTGGTGAGGAGGGCAATACCAAAGAGGAGAGGTAGATGACACAGAGTAGTGAAGGATGAGACTGTTGAGAGAGGAGAGAGGAGAGCGGGAGATGGGAGGGTTGGGCGAGGCTGTTGTTATACCATCTCTATCTACGAGACTACGGAGTAAGTCATAACGGTATGGGCTGACCCGGGCATGACAGCTGGGATAACGCGCCACACAAGGGGACCTGTTTCTAACGTTTTGAGGCTACGCCAGGAAGAAGTGGTGGTAATATCAAAGACGCGGATCGCCGTGTAATACTGTATTCGAGCGTGGGGGGAGGAATGGGCGGGACAGGATGGGTTGGGATTGGCAGGATCTGAGGGGGTGGTCAACTCTAGAGTAGCAGATGTATCGCGATTACCATCACGGCGCTCGAAACACCACGAGTGACATTCGAGATACCTCGCAAGCGCAAGCATTCGGAGAAGAAGAGAGCGATAGTCTGAGTAGGCGCCATCGGCCCGTCAGCAGAAGGGGGGGGTGTGGAGAGGGGCGTGGCTCGTCTCTTGTCTGTCTGGCTTTGATGGGTTTTTTTTTTTTTTTT
>QUZF01000034.1:0-190367 GCA_003693555.1 Coccinonectria pachysandricola
GAGGAGGAGGAGGAGGAGAGGATGAGAGGGGAGAAGGGCGTGAACGAGGATAGTCTTTCGGCATGGTGAGACGGACGAGACCGGCCACGAGGGATGGCTAACGCACTTGTTGGAGGGTGACCGTTTGACTCTCCAACGTTGGGTGACGCCCGCCCAGCTGAGCTGCTAGACTAGTCTGTGCATAGCTTGGGTTATGAGGGGGAGGCCCAGGAAGTCAAAAGAAGCCGGCGTGATCATCAAGATTGAAGGGGGATCGCATCATGGAAGTGGAAGTTCTGTTACGTCAAATATGGGGGAAGGGGGAGAATAAGTGCACCAACGATCGCGATAAGCCCTAGAGGCCATATGTCCGCAGCGGCATGAGATTGACGAAGAGCTGCTAAGCGTCAAGCTCGCCGCCGCGCATCGTGAGGCATGAATCCGTGAGTAGGTCTGACTACTTTTTGGCAGTCTCAAGTTGGCCGGGTTACCCAGGCTACCAGAAGAGCGCACAGGCCTACGGTGCAGGCAGAGTACTGTACTGTACGTACCGGCCCCCCCCCCCCTTCTAAGGAGTGAGAGTGCTACTCTACGCTAGTCTACTCTACTGTACTGTACTGTAGAGGAGAGGGAGGTCTAGCGCTAAAACTGGCAAGGGGAAGAAGACGGGCTTGGCGTGATGGATGCAGATCACATTCATTCACTCATTCATCGTGGAAGATAGACGACCCCTTTATTGGCTGCTGCTGCTGCTGTTGTATCGTGTCGTGGTAGTTAGTGCTGGCGTGGGCGCAAGTCGCCGACGACGACCCCTGGACCCTGACGCGATTCTTCCTCTGATGCTAGACTAGACTACAGTAGAGTAGATGACCCTCCCCATTCCGTCGAGCAGCACAGAGTTGATGGAGTCGAGGGATGAGAGTTGGGAACAAAGGACGGGATCCCGTGCGCGTAGCTAGCATTCCTTTGAAAACGTACGGAGTCGACCGTGTGGGAGCTTGCTCAATTCGACGCCGCAGCCGACGACGACGTCTTCGAACGTACTGAAAAGGGAGAGGCTGAAGGGCTGATCATGACGACGGATCTCGCAGATTGGTGGTTGAAGACGACGACGATGATGACGAGAGCGGCCCTCTAAGAAAAGAACGCTGATGGAAGACGACGCAGCAGGCTTGCCGCTGTGGCAACTATTAGGCGCGAAGTGGGCTTGGACCGGTATAATTATAATCATAGTGGAAATGATGAGGCTGGGCAGGGCAGAATCAACGGCCATCGCACGGTGGCTGATCGCCAGAAGAGTTGAAGCCGTCGAGATAATCTGTGGATTCTTCAGCCTACCAGCCACGCCTTTTTCTTCCCATGCTGCGCCCCGTCAACTTCTTCTCGGGTCCGGCGAAAAAAGAAGACGAAGAAGAAGAGCACATCGCAACGTTCCCGGTAGTAGAGCCAGACTCACACTTGCGGCGAGGCGGCTGCTGGTGAGCCCTACCGCTAGATTAGTGCAGTCGAGTAGGTTGCTCGCGGCCCGCAAACTTACCAGAGAAATACGAAGGGATCACGGCCGGACGAGCGTAGTGGAATGTGGGCCGAACGCGAAGGGCACGAAAAGGAAGTATGACCACAGGAAAATTCACTAATTATCCCTTCCACGCATGCAGATGTTGTAGTTTCCGTCTTCGTGTACAGTCTTGGTCAGAACGCGCTGTCTGGGAGGGCGTGCATGTATTTCTCGTTCTCCATCTGCCTGACGTCTGAAGCCGTCATGTCCTCGTTCTTCCTCCGCTCCGATCAACTGTACTTGTACTCTCAGCAAGAATGTGTCTACGGTGGTGATGCCCAGGAATGAGCCGCCTCGCCGGGCTCGTCGCAGAAAGAGTGCGTTATACAAGTCCGGCATTGACGCTATAAGGGTATATTGTCGTAGTAGTACGTGATCCATCGTCAGCAATCTCACGTTGATCCTTCTTATCTTTACCTGCCTGCTATTCGTTCTAGTGCTGATTGAAGGTAAGCGTCGGCGCCCGTGTGGTCGCTTCGCTATTGCCTGTGCGTCTTCCTCTCGGTTGTGTTTCTAATAAGTTGGATTGACGTTCTAGAGCCGACGACTCGACTGATGACCATCGAGAGAAGACACACCGAAACCCATTTCAAGCTTGCCGTCAACCGTAAACTGTAAAAGTTGGGCGCGTGGCTCATCGAACGGTACGTACCGCTGAAGCCAGCCAGCCAGCCTGCCCCACCCCACCGTCCCAGCGTCGAGGGACTCCACCATCACGTCCCCTGAAAGGCAACCCCCCCTGTAGACTAAGAGCTCCAGCGCTCTGTACCCAGTGCGCGCTGCCCTCGTACACACGGTCGTCTCGTACCAGGAGGCGGTTCGGTTGGCCCATCTCATCTCACACCCCAGGCCATCAGGGAAGGGTCAGGCCAACCCACGGACATGGGCGCTACGAGGTAACAGAGACGCCCTGGGCCCGTCCCGCCATTCATACATATGAACTCTGGGGCGCGCCCAACCGCCAGAGAATTAAGACATCTCCTTCTCCTCTCCTCTCCTCTTATCGGTGTGGCATTCTATTTCCCTTCAGCTTTAGCTCTGCCCTCCCTGTTGTTGTTCGCGTGCTAGTCGCTCGTTCCAACCAACACCTTCACGTCTGGACGATTAAGCGAGCTCCTCCTTTGTCTGAGAACCTCCTTTCAATCCAGGGGAATCCGATAATCCATCCATCATCGACCAGTTCTATTGTCCCCCCCACGCACCGAGCGCACATGATGTCTCGAGCTGGGACCGAACAGCTCCGCCTACCAAGGGGCTCTTCAGTCTGCGTCATTCCAGAGACCAAGCAGAGCTCTACGCAACACGACCAGCTTCGACCTCTTCAAATAGATTCGCTACCCGTCTCGCCGGCACTCTACCCTGCCGACGTCGAAGACGACAGCGCCTCTCAACCTCGATCGCTAGGCTCCCCCGACACAATGTTCTCACCTCAGCAGCAGTCTACCATGCCCCCGGCCCTACCAGCGAAGAGTGCCCGGCGTGCTTCGCGGATGCTCGACAGCTTCGCTCAGAAGCTACCCTCACAGGGGGTCCAACAACATTTTGTCCAGGCCGCCCCCCACGACGTCTACCTGTCTTCCGAAGAGGGCTCCTCCGAGGCCGACGACTTCTCCGAGTTCGACTACGATTCCGGCAGTGAGGAGTCGCTGGCATCTTCATCTCATCGCCGCGGTAGCCAAGAGGATACGGCAAGAGTAGTGTCCGTCATCTTCTCCGGCAAGCCCTCCGTCGTCCACCTACCTCGCCGCTCCCTCACCCCCAGCGCCTCCGACTCTCTCGCAGAGCTTCCCCACAGCTGCCTCCGCCGTACCTCGACCGTGCCCGTCATGGAATCCCGCCGCGCATCTCTCTACGCTTCCTCCTCCGACTCCATCCTACACCCGCCCCGTACGAGCAGCATGCTGTTACCTGCAGGCCGCATAGAGAAGCAGAAGCCTCTCTTCCTCAGCATCGACCCCTTCGCTGCCAAGGACGAGGTCAAGGAGCGCGAGGAGCAGGGTGCCGGCGAGAGGCCCAAGACGCCCAAGACGCCTACTGGCGGCATCTTTTCTCGAACGCTGAGCCTGGTCCGCAAGCGAAGCAGGCCTGCACTCAACACCCAGTTTAACCAAGCCTCCATGTCGAGAGACAACCTAACCCTCTCGACACCTACTTCTCTATATATGGAGCAGCTGAAAGAGGTTCACAACGAGGACTCTGCTTCAACGCAAGCCGAGTCTCGACGTGTTCCCACGCCTACTCAGGGCCCACCTACCTATCACGAGATCGTCATGGGAGCGAAGCGACGAACCATGACAACGCCCATATCACCCATGTCCCCCATGAGCAGCGAACCCGCCTCACCGATGACACCTGGCAGTACGCGGAGCCGTCTACGACACGGCTTCTCGGCCGCCGCCAAGAGGCGGAGCAGCATCAGGGCATAGGCATCAACTTGAACACGGACACGTGCAACGAGGCGCGTGTCCTAAACTGTACGACACGTCATGACTGGACTTGACTTCACTGCACTGCAGCCGCCATCGGATTAAACGGGCTATGCGATCACCACCAGTACCAATGGTACCACTATTACTACTCTCCAACTCTCTCGTCTCGATTATTACCACTTGTTTTCTCGTTCATTTATATCCCCTAGGGATTACGGCGCATGTCTTTTACCGGTATACAACTACATTGGGACAGGCAAAATGCACGAGGCGTTCACCATTGGACTAATTGGGAGAAACTGGCTGTTTGGTAATGTCTGGGGTCACCGCCAAGGGGGCGGACTGACCCGCAGTTGGCGTTTTTATATTTTGTGTCCTGGGCGGCCCACTACAAAGTACACAATCTGCTTCTTCTCGCACGCATCGTCTCATGCGCAGATTGCCCGCATTGAATGCGGCAGCACCACAGCCTTGGACAGGCTATATTCTACAGCAACAATCATTCTTGTCACTGGGACACTTTTCCTGGGTTTTATTTCATCTTCCTTCCCCTTATTGGTAATGAGAACTGGGAAGAACTTTCAAGTGTTGAAAGGCTTTCAGGTTATGGGAGGCAAGGGCACTCGCAATAGAGGTCACGTTTTTATGGGGGGTTTGGATAAAGGCGGAGATTTGGAACATAGGATTTCTCATAAATGATACCAGACAAGAGACACCATTTGCTTGCTTCCAACCTGTTCTTCTGACTTTGACACGTTCTTGAGGAAACTTCCAATGCCTAGCAGTGAACAATGGTCTGATTCTACGACATTGGAAGTCGTCCACGTACCGTGAGACAGCGTCATCTCCACCACGACAGGCTTAGACATCGCCCCTACCTCACGTACTTGACGGAGCACGAGCGACGAGAGCACAGCACAAGCCCACGCACGCAAGGTGTCAGACGTACGGAAGAGTGGGCATCGTGACTGAAGGCCAGAAACGTCGTTTCTTCTCTGCCGTCCACGACGGACAGTAGCGCCGGGTACGCGACCGGCGTGTGCCCTCCCCCCCTCCACTGAGCTAAGACATGATCGCTTCGCGTGCGCATGTATCAATCTCACGTTGCGAGTGTTGCAGGTTTCTGGATCAAGTTTGATATGTGCTGATTGGGCGGTGACTTGCGGGAAGTTGGCGAGGTTGTTCACGTGATTGGATGGGTCGTGAAGTTCGGTTTCACATCACGATGGGGTTATCTAGGAATCTGGATATTCTTTAACATTCGTGGAATATGTATGTGTATATGTATATGTATATATTTGAAGATTTGGCGTGTATCTTGCAAGCTGGGGAACGACCAGGGTCTTGTGAATACTGATACCGCTGCGTAAGCCACGGCTATTCGCCTTCCCTGCCTCGATCTTGCTTTTTTCTTCTTCTTTTTCGCTTTGCTTTGCTTGCGGCCCGCTGTCAGTCAGTGAGTGACAAGGCAAGGCAAAGCAAAGCAAGGACGAGGTACGTACACGGATGGCATGCTGCAATATAACGGACACGGAGGTGAGATTCAGTGGAGACCTAATATATGCCTGGTTGACGAGGCAATCCACTGTATCTACCACTCCTCATTACGTGAGATGATTCTAGGATGGCATCTCTCCAGCGAGCGAATGAGAGGCGATACGTACCTGCGTGGGCTGCGTTACCTGCCTGCCACACACGACGCTGTCAGATTGCCGTTTTGGGAAACTAGGCTCTTTGACCAGATACGGTACATACTACGTAGTACAATATTAAAAGCTGCGGACCCTTTTTGGCGGCCGCCAAGTCGATTCACCAACGTGCTAAAAGTTTTGAGCAACCCCCTTTCGGATCGGTACGTACTGTGCAGGTCTTTTCTCTGGCAAGCCACCAGGAGTTACTCATGCACTCGGCCACGGTCCAAGACCCTTACTCGTATCCTTTCTTCCTTCTTTCTTTCCCTAGCCCCATTCTTGCTGTTCTCCATGATTCTCATCGTTTCACGTTCACGGACCCATCGCTCATCGCTCTCTTAGCGGGTGCGACTAGCTACTGTGGTGAAAGTCCGGTACGTACAGTACAAACTAGCTCTCTCACGTCGCGAGATCCAAGTCTGGAGAAGTCCTTGGCCAATCAGGATATTTCCCGAGAAGGGTCCAAGGGGCAGCTTGAGCGCGGGTTTAAGTCGTCCAGCAGCCTTCTTCTCAGCCACAGCACGTGCCCCGTACTCTACGAAATCAAGATTGCGACTGCGGTTAGCGACCTGTCCCACGTCTCCTCCTCCCCTCTTACTCTGCACGTACGTATGATACTGTGAATTCATCCATCGAGGATACGGAGTACGGGATGCAGACGACGTCTACGACGTCCGCGGACAGCAGCCATCGGCAAACCCATCATGAAGAGCAGCTTCCGGAATGGAATAGCTCTTCCTCCGCGAAAGCGTGCTCCCCGCCATCCATCCATCCACCCACCCGAAAGCCGCCTCGTCAACAACAGCGGTGAGAGTGTCTCAGCTCGCGCTAAGAAGGCGGGTTCGCGGTGGAGCGGCGCTGTCAGATTGATTATTGCGAGCTGCAGCGGTTAAAGACTGAAGGTACCGCGCCAGCTGGGGCACACTGTAGCCGCTAGACCAGGGCTGGTCCTCCGTAGGGCTCTAGCTGTAATTGATGTCGAATGGATATCTGTACGGATGTGCAGCTGTGCGTGCGTTCGAGAGACAGGTGTGGCTTTCTCTGGTGTCATGCCCTCGTGTTGGTCATCGCTCGCGACATCTCCAGGCACTGAGCATGCGTAGTAATGTACCGTACAGTTGCACGTACAGTGGTAGGTCCTGCTAGTCTAGTAGTCAGTCACCTGGGCCCTGGCGTGCCCAGGATGCGATGGCGATCAAGATCGGCTTGGTGTGATGTGCAGGCTGATCATGTTCGCCTCGTTCCTGGCCGTGCGGCTCATTCCCAGGATCGAGAGAGTAATCTGCACTCCGTAGAGTATGACAACGTCCCCAGCTCACATGGCAGATCTGATCCGATCGTCCTCCGTAAGCTACCTGTTGCTTGTTCTAGTGCTTCCAGCTCAGTCGTTAGGTCGGATCTCGTGGCTGGGGCGGCGCCATTCAGGGCACTAACGTCAGTAGTCAGGGGCGTTCAATTTGCTTGCCGCTTCCGCTCCTCTCCGGGGGGGGATCAGACCAGCAGCTCGTCGAAGCTACAAACGTGCAGTCGGCCATGGGATTTGGAGAGGCTGAGATTGGCGAGCTGCGCTTGGATCAGCGCGGTGGGAGCCGCTATGCAACAGTGCCGTCCGACAAGGCACGGCTGGAGGACCGTGGGACCGAGGTCAGAGCGACAAGTCATCTGAAACATCCGGCCGTGTCTGTCTTCCGGTCTCAAATTTGGCACAGGACGGTGAGTTTCATGCATCCCCTCGACAGTGGCGAAACGCTTTGTCAGATTCTCTCGACGTGGACATGGACATGGTTGGCTGTCTTCCGGCATGGCAGATGATCTCTTTCCGCAGTTCCAGGTTCTTGGTTCTCGAGATTGCCGAGTGCCGGGATGAAGTCGTCTCGGGGCACGAGCTAGTCCCCAGGTCAGAGAGTGACAGGTGGATGTTCGATGGGTAGCTGTTCTTGTGGTGATGGTGGTGTTGCGTTCCTAGTCGACTGCGGTTGGTTGGAATGTCAACAGGTACACGCCAGCAATAGATGTGCTCATGATACCGAGGGAAATGGGGCTGCTGCAACTTGCAGAATGCACTTCCATCTATACCAAAAGTACTGGTGGGGAGGGTAGATCGAGAGATAGGAGTTCAGTCTTCAGAGGAGATACGGCAATGTGAACCTTCATCACCACTCAGATGGCCCTGTCGTCGGTGATTCGTCCCTGCTTCTCCTACCATCATCTTGGCAGCAAGTAGCGTACTCCAGGATGGATGATATCTGACCCGCGCGACTTGTCTTCCGACATGAGAAATCGAGTGATTGCCTGCTGTGAACCAGCTCAGGAATACGACGCGGAGGCTGCCAGCTGCCACTCCACGATGACAGCTGCACAGAAAGCTTCGCCAGCTGCCAGTCGTCCTCCGTCACCAGCTTCGCAGCTGGCAAAGAGAGGCCCTGGGCTGACTGTTGCTGATTGCGAAATGTTACTATCGTGTATAAAGCGCGTCTAATCGCGTGCTCCTCTCACGTTGATACTCGATTATTCACCTCCACAGACAGGGACACCTTGGAGCAGACCATCTGCTCGCTCTTCCCATCATCCCTTCAAGCCTTTGCTTCTGATGCTCACTCGCCCAACCAGCCTATCCTATTCTGCCCTATCCTATCCCTAATCATGCTGCGCCTGAGAGGAAGCGTCTCCCCCCCGGACGTTTTGTATACCGGGGACTCTACCGAAGATGAAGACTTCAACCCGCTGCCCACTTCCGACCCAGAGGACGACGATCTAGAAGACGACGATCTAGAAGACGACGATCTAGAGGGCAACGAACTAGATGACCTGAGTGTCCCGGCTCCCAAGAGACGCCGCGAGAGCCTCGAGTTGGGCGAATACCGCCTCGTTCCCTGCGTCGCCTGCGTAGGCCGGATGATCAGGTATGGAGTTGCTGCCGCTTGTCGGGACTATGCCTGTACGATCCACCATCCGGCCACTCATACCGAGCTATAGCTGACATTCCGTAGCTCCTTACAGAGAATCATGTGTAAAGTGTGCGCATCACCACCGAGGCTGTAATCCGGTAAGTTACCACACGCCTTCTGCACGGCTGCAGACGAGCGTGTCATACTCACTCTCCCACCAGGTTCCCGAATCCGCCGTTGAAGAAGCTACCGCTCTACAATCTGCCGCTCACCGCGCTCTGTTAGCTGCCCAGCATTCTTATATGGCTACCCCTATCGAAGTGAGTTATCAGCGCGATGCCTCACCCTTCTCCTTTCCTCGGATGGTCGTCTGACCTGAGTAGCCGAAGGACTGGCAGGAACTCGCCAAGGCAGCAGCTCGTGCCCTATCTTCTGCTCAAACCAGGACTCCTCGGCACAGCAGCTCTGAGGATGACAGCTTCGCCACCGTCGTCGTCTCTCACCGCGATGATGGCAAACTGCCCCAACAAGGCGGCGACACCCTTACTGTTCGGCTCCTCGCTCAGATCCTCGAGTCCACCAAGAACATGGAAGCAGCCCTCAACGCCAACAACGCTGCACTCAAGGCCGTGCTCAAAGCCGGCAGCAATACGTCTATGAGCCGGGCGGTGGCCGAGAGGGCACTTGCACCCACCTCCGGCAATGTCTCTCGTGCAAATGGTCGACCGCTTTCTCTCAAGAAGTCGAGCGGTAAGCTTAAGCCTAAGCCACTCATCACTGAAAAGTCACCAGCCTACTCTCGGTATGAGTTTGCCCTCATGAAACCATAGACTGACATAAGATTCACGAAGCTGAGTTTGAGGAAAGACGTGCGCATAATTGGACAATGTATTGAGGCTGATGCACGTTTGCTGATGCTTGATTACTACTACTGATGCAACTTGGCTGCGGAATACTATGGATGATACGTGAGAACAAACGAAAAGTAGCTACTTATGCCTGATTCTTTTGCTGTATCCCATCATGAGATGACGAAGTTGATCGTATGCTTGTAGCCCGTCGTATAGGCAATACAACTCTAAATACTACTCTAGCGTAAACATCATTTGACCAGCTAGACAACAAAGGTGAAGCATAGTCGTATATTTGATGGCTCAAAACAAACAACCCCTTAACGTACATCCATCTCTATCCACTCGAGAAAGCATCGGTAACACTCATCGAGACAATGCGAATGTTCAAACAACACCAATATTACATGCAAACAACCCTCTCATCCCCCCCACGTCTCTGCCTAGCTGGTAACATTCAACCGACCACGCGTTTCCCAGCTGCTACAAAAGCAAAAAAGATGATTACTAGTAAACCAAGATTTTCACTTATTGGAACGACTCCTTCTAGGTTAAACACCCTCGTGCCTGCAACCGAATTTACTGGGTACTGTTCAGAGCGCTGTCGAGCGGGCTGGGAGGCGCCTGCTTTGCTCGCAGGGTCAAAGGGAAAGGGTACTCGTCGGGATCCTCCTCCTCACTGCAAGTTGTCAGCAACAATAACAAAAGACCCCGGGTGCATGAGAGTACTTACGGCAATTTCCAAGCGACGTAGTCCTCGGTGCTTAGGCCCTCCCGGCCTTCTTGCAGACTAGCAAAGTCGCCAGGGGTCATCATACCAGATCGGTCCCGAGGCGAGCCGGGAACGGAGAAAGGACGAGAGATCTTCTGCTCCACACCGGGGATGAAGTCCTCTTCCTCGTCATCACCAACGAAGGAGTCGGGGTAGGCTCGGCGAAGAGCGAGCTGCCGGGCCTTGACATACTCCATGCCCATCCGCTTCCAGTCAAGGAGGTCGCTCAGGCGCTCAGTGCGGTTTCGCTGGTTGATGCGCTGTCGTCGGCTCTTGGCGCAGAAGTCGAACATGTTGCTGGTCAGCTGGTTGACCGAATCGTCGACGCCCTTGGTGCGGCGGTCTACGATGT
The DNA here is from genome assembly GCA_003693555.1 of Coccinonectria pachysandricola. NCBI lineage: Eukaryota > Fungi > Ascomycota > Sordariomycetes > Hypocreales > Nectriaceae > Coccinonectria > Coccinonectria pachysandricola. Next base: position 10,521 of record QUZF01000034.1, read on the forward strand.
AGATGCCATAATCACTCGAGTTCTCGATGAGCTCTTCCATATAGCAGCCGAATCCAGACAAGTTAGTTGTGATGCTAGGGACACCCATGACGGTACATTCGGCCGGGGTGTAGCCCCAGGGCTCGTAGTATGAAGGGAAGACGCCAAGATGGCAACCTCGGACGAAGTCATCATAGTCGAGGGGAAGCACGGGGTTTGCAGAGTTGAGGAACTCGGGGTGGAAGACCACCTTGACGCGGTCCTCTGGGTGGTTGAAGAGCTGCACTCGTCGGATCTGGTTCAGTACAGGATCCTCGTGGTCGTTGAGCATGTTGTGGGTAACAATCGGGGGTAGCCCGTGTCGCTTCATCGCGAACAGGCGGCGGCGGAGCAGAACTCGATCCTGTCCGGAGATGAGCTCCTTCTCGTCGGGCATAGGGTCACCCTCGTGCCACTTGAGTGAACGCTCGAAGATACGGCGACCGATGCTCTGCTCAATGACATGCGTGGTGTCTCTCAGTGATTTGATGACAGCCTGGCCCTTGAGGGCTTCAACGGTGAGCGAAGTTGTCTGGGCAGGCATGATGATGAAAGCCACAACCGTCATCTTACTACCAGCAGCTTTTAGACGATGGTTGAGACGCGCAAGAGATTCGATGAACATGTCGACGCCCTTGTTCCGGAATTCGTAACGGCCGGCAGTGAAGACGTAGAGGGTATTGTCGGGCTCGAAATCGTAGTGACCGTAGAAGTGACCTCTGACAAAGTCATGAATCTTCTCCTTTGCTTGCTGGTGCAGGTTTTGAAATTCGTGAACGGCTGAAAACTTGGTTACGTTGAGACCGTTGGGCAGTACACCATCGGGCTTTCGCTTCAGCAGATGCTCAGACTCAAAGGCCGTAATGTGAGAGACGGTGGTGAAGACATCGCAGGCATGAGCGGCAGCGCGTTCTATGCAGTACCGGTGGTAGATGCCACGCTTGCCCGCTTCGGCGTCGACGTCAAACCACTGCAGGTTGTTGTAGAAGTCCACAGAGCCAGCGCAGAGGTAACGACCGAGGAGAGTAGCGTGAGTGGTGAAGATGGTTGTAACATCAATACGGCGCTTCTTGGTGAGGGGAAGGGCGACGCCAGCGAGCCACTCGTGAAAGTGCGCAATGACTGCCCTCTTCTTCTCATGACAAACAAACTAGAGCCGATGGTCAGTCAAGGACCGCCAGGGAACGAATTTTGTGCGACCTACTTCTCCCAAGAACCACGCGACCAGGTAGCCAAAGACGATAGCCTCGTTGGTCTCGTCGTCGCCGGGTGGAGAGGGGATGCTAGCGACGTCCCACAAGTCCGCCTTCCACTCGTCCAAGTAGCCGTAGGCAGTCTTGGTGTCGATAAGGATGACCCGAGGCGCGCCCTCAATCAACCAGCGTCCATAGATGAGGTGAATACCACGGTCCTTCATCGACTTCATGGTAGCTGCGAGCTCGGGGGTCGTCGGCTCCATCTCTTCCACTTCGACAGCGGCCTGCTATTGTCAGATCATGCCACGAGCGCTATGGGTTGCGAGGAAACTATACCGACTGGTGGTTGAGTGGGCCGATGAGGGTGTAACGATCGCCATACTCAGCGGTAGTAACAGGAGCCTTGGATTTGAGGACGGAGTAGATGCCGCCGACTAGTGGCCAAGGTCAGCAAATCGAATCACCAAGTGACGTACGAACCATGACATACCTCGATGGGCTACCTCAGTAGCAATTTCGAAGAGAAGATGGTTCTTGATGTCTCGGGTCGGAGTCTGACCCTGGCTGAGGTCGGAGGCCATCTTGACGGTGTCGCGAGGGGCTCCGGGCTGGCAGGAAGCTTGATGATCTGACAAAGACGTGGGGACGTCCTTGGTTTTGAGTAGCGACAGCCTAGTCCTTCGCGGCGCAACACAAAGAAGAGGTTGAAAAGGCGACGAAATAGCTTGAGTGGATGTTTCTGAAGCTGCAGAGATGATCGAAGTTGCCAATTGAGCAGATCTCTGAGACTAAGAGGTTGCGCTGTCGCCGAGGTTGTGGGAAGTGCGGAGGGCGGCGAGAAGAAATGGGGTTGCGTCACAATACGAGAGTGATCTGCATGCGGGATGGGGATAGAAGATGGCTGGATGATTTTGCAGCTGCAGGATATCACGCAGAGGCGAAGCTTGAAGTGGTTGAGTCTCGTGAGCCAACGAGTCTTGGAGGAACTCCGACCAGGTCAGCAGTAGCGACGTCCAGGGGTGGTTTGTAAAGATGGAAGTGGAGGAGAGCGAAGGAAAGCGAAGAGGGCAGGTGATGATGAGCTGGGCATGGCCAGAAGCTGTGATGGTCAAGCAGCTCTGCTAGCCTGGAACTGAGCCTGGGTGGTGCGGTCGGTGGTACGAGGCCATTCGCGGGGAACACCATACATCGCGCAGGTATCGATGGTCATGGCCCCCAGCTCGCTAGCTCCGGATTTACAGTGGGGAACTTCCCCCAAGCAACGGGCTTTGCGGGCCAAGACCTCCCGCTGCCCCAGTCAACTCCACCGCGCCCGCACTCGATCGAGCTTAGGCCACAACTTCTTCACAAGTTCATCTCCAGACCATTCAAGCTCGTGTGGAGTGCGGAGATGCACTAACGTTTAACTAGATACAAAAACTTGTCTCTCCTGTCTTTTGTACCGTTGCAGTGTTGCGAAGCGAACTCGCAGGGAAACCACACCCGGCCGGATGTAGGAAATAGAGGAAGCTGAGCGATGACTTGTCGTGCCGACCAACGTCTGTGCTATACTATCGTGCTACATGCCCTTCCTTCGACCTGCTGCCGTCGCGACGACGCTCGGGGAACTTGCTGTTGGCGCCCGGGCTTACAGTGCTATGTAAAGTCCATTGTTATGTACGTACATCTAGCAGGGATGCTGGGGGGGGGGGGTGCAGGGATGCCGTATCCGTAACGCGTCGTGAGGCTCGTCTGATTCTAAGCCACCCATGATGGCCTCTTTCACCAAGCAGCAGATGATCGTGGGGCCCGATGAGAGATGGAGGGCGCAAGACGGACGCAAATGCATCCATCGAGAGCTCCTATGTCAAACTTGAGTTGCAACCTCGTAACTTAACTTAGCCTCTTTCGTTGCGTTGATTCGGTGACCTGCATGCTCGAGTCTAGCCCAGCTTCCACGCGATGAGATGACGACATGGAATGCGGGGGAATGCCAGCCATGGCAGAATCCCGTTCCCTCATTTGCTTCCGTGCCATGTTTTTCAACGCCTCTTTTACAGCTTTTGCATATCAACTCTTCTCCACGCTGTTGAAGACAGGTCTACTTGCTCCCTACATGGTATGCATCGTACTGATAGGTCAGCCAATTACCCGATTCAAGCTGCAGATCTCCCTGTACTTGGAGCTCAGCCGCCATTACCGCCAGCTTGATCGCTTTGAAAGATGTACATGCCTTTTCACCAGGGTTTCAAACGACATCACCCCATCGATTTTTCATCCATTGCAGCTGCCAGCGTTTGGAAGCAGGTTGCTGGGTCCTGCAAACCTTGACAATGGAAAACGGGATTTCGCAGAGATTGCGGGTGAGGACCCTGGTCTCAGCCCACATACGATCTCGATGACCAAGTATTACATGGATCGTACCAAGCTTCTAACTTAGTCTAGGAAATACGTTTGCACCATGCGACAATAGCAAACAGCATTGCTTCACCCCGTCTTCAAAAATGACAAAAGTCTCATAATTGTGCTACTATGTGGGACTTTGAGTCTCGACCATCCTTGGACCCTCTGATTAGATTGACCTTACATCCATAAAGTAGAAGCCAGGGGGAAATCTGGAGAGAAGAAAGATTGCCCAAATTGATGGAACATTGCCATCTATTTCAGCTGTCTGTTGCCATCCTTCCTTACAACAGTAGCTTGTCTAGCGAAGGGAGGGTTTTTTTTTTTTTTTTTTACAACACCCAAGGGCTACCAAGTTACTTGTTTCGATATGCAATGGAACCGAGTGATCAGAACTATTAGTCTTTCTGGTTAGAGAGGAGAACGAACTCATTCCAAAACAACAACAAAAAACTCCCGAATTTTACTCTCAAAAAGGAGTTATGAAAGAACCAACTGGCCCAACTGGCTGTGGAAAAAAAAAAAAAAGAAAAAAAAAAGGCATTAGAAAACCGTGAAGCATTGCGTACCTGAAGTACCTAAGTATCGCCATCATCAGAGCAGCCACAATTCAGCCTTGGTTTCCAACTTTCTCCATTGGCTCCTCGTACGCCACAACTTCCCCGCAGTGGAGCTCCTTCGCAAGGCTGAGAAATTTTCCTCTTTTTTTTCTTTTCTTCTGAACGCTCTACACTGCGCAGGTGAAAATATGCCCTCCGAGTAACAGTACGTCGTTTTATCACCAGAGATACCCGGAGTCCGACGTAGCTCCAACGGCAGAACCAGCACTCCGCTGAAAAGGCCTCAAACCATCTGACACTTGTTTAACTCACTTCTGACGAGACAATCAAGCAAGATGGCTGATGTCGCACAGGTCAAGGTGGTCTTCACCACCTCGGAACAGGACCTAGTGCTTCCCGAGTCGAGGAGACAACTCCTTGTGCCCGCTGGTATGCTAACCCCCCTCATATCTTTGTCATTATCCGAAAAGTGTAGAAAACTAACTACCCCTCTCAGACATCAAGCGCTATGGCCTTTCCCGTATCCTCAATTCCGAGTCTATGCTCGACACCTCATCTCCCGTTCCTCTCGACTTCCTCGCCAACGGCACCTTCCTCCGCACATCTATCGAAGAGTACCTTGCCACCAATGGTCTCTCATCAGAGTCCACCTTGACTCTGCAATACGTCCGCAGTCTGCTGCCTCCCGTCTTCGAGGCTAGCTTCGAGCACGACGACTGGGTCGGTGGTGTCGATGTCATGTCCGCTACTTCCGCTGCGGGTCTTCTCGCCGGCGAAGGTGTCGATGTGCGCGAGCGCGTAGCCAGTGCTTCCTATGACGGACTTGTGCGGGTATGGAACCCCTCGGGCGATGCCATCGCCGTGTCGCCTGCCGGAAGGGCGGGTGGTCACACGCAGAGGGCCAACGCGGTCAAGTGGGTTTCGCATAAGCAGCTCGTATCGGCCGGTCTGGATCGCAAGGTCATCGTCTGGGACTACAGCGAGTCTGATGATGGCTTCTCTGGCTCGCTCAAATCTAGCATGGAGCTCTGGGGCCACGAGAAGGATATCAACAGCATCGACGTCAATGGCTCGACCAGGCGTATCCTCACAGCTTCCGCCGACGGCCGCGTCGGGTTGTGGTCGTCGTCAAAACGGACGGCTCCGCAGGCTGATCCGGAGAGCCTGCCCTCGACGCACAGCACCAAGCGCGCCAAGCTCTCAACTGCCGCCAACACGGCCCAGCGAGGCCCGCTCGCCATGATCGCTGCGCACGACGACCCGGTCACTGCTGCCATCTTCCACCCCAACGATGCCACTGTTGCCTACTCCGCTTCACACGACCATACCCTCCGAACCCTCGATCTCACGACACAGCGTGAAGTCAGCAGGTTAACGACGATGCACCCACTACTCTGCGCAACCGCTCTGCCCGGTTCCTCGCTAATTGCTGCTGGCTCGTCTGCCCGCCACATCACGCTTCTCGACCCCCGAGAGTCGGCCTCTGCGACGTCGGCCATGACCCTGCGCGGCCACGTCAACATGGTGTCGTCCCTTTGCCCTTCGCCCGAGAACGAGTACTCGCTCGTCTCTGGATCGCATGATAGCACGTGTCGTGTCTGGGATCTGCGTAGTGTGCGCTTGGGCACCTCTGAGGAGGGTGGTGGCAATGTCAGTGAACCTGTATACACACTTGGAAGGGAATGGCTCAAGAACAAGAAGCTGCCGCCCGCCGGTAACGGTGCCAAGGTGCTTAGTGTAGTCTGGGACAAGACGTGGGGCATCGTGAGCGCTGGCGAGGACAAGAAGGTACAGATCAATAGGGGTAGAGGTCTCTTATCAGCGTAGTGTAGGGAACTGATATCGAATGGCGAATTGATGAGAAACGAGTAAAATGGGCGTCATTTGTATATTCAAAGTTGAAATATGTGAATCTCACTTCCAGAGCGACTAGCCGATCCAGGTTCATTAGGTAGTACTAAGCTTTTCCCATTTCTTGTGCCAGATGCCTCAACGCTCTATACCGTTGAAGATTAAGACTATTTGGCGCAAGGTGAGAAAGGACCTCGTTCTTGAGCCTCTCTTGCGAAAAGGGCATCTCCTCGGATGTAATGGCATCTAGTATATAAGTCACAACTGTATTGGTCTTTAGGGGTGGCGTTCGCAGGAGGCTCGCTATTGAAACAGGATCGAGCTCGCCATTATTGTGCCATAGGAAATAGCTGCGTAGGGCGGATGGTGAAGCACTCAAGGGTTTAGTCTTTTGAGAACGGTGAGATGCGAGCTTCAGTTCCGCAGCAGTAAGACGTATGTCTCGTTCTTCGCTTTTTGGCGCTGGTGGATTTTCCGGGGGCTTGATTTCGATAGTTGACGGTTCCTCGATAACTTCGTTGCCCTGTTCACCCTCGGACTTGACAACGCTTTCTTCCACAACAGCAGCCTTATCTTCAGCTTCGACAGGCTTGACGAATTTGATAGGCAAGCCCAGATCGGCGGCGGCAGGTCGTGGGGGGCAAGGATCAAGCTTCTGGCGTGCCTCGTCGAGAACATGGAAAAGTTGCACACCAGCATAGGCATCCGAGGCTGCGTCTAGATTGGCTTGGTTAGAGAGCTGATGCGGAGATGCTTTTACGTCTTGACTTACAAGAGACCTGGCGGTCACTGAGTGGTGACATCCAATTACCAGCGCGGACAGAACTCCCCTTGAACATAGGAAGCTTCAGCACTTCCTCTACTTGAATGGCCATAGAGACGGCAGTCCGGTTGATATCCTGATATCTTCCTTCACGGGAGAACTTGACCAGCTTATACAGGTGACTAAGTTCGAAAATACCCTTGGCTTCCACGTCAAGGAAGTTCTTCATCCTTGTGCGATCGCCTTGGATCTGAACTCCCAATTTGAGGACTTCTGGATCCTCCATGATCTTTCGAAACACGGGACCTATGAAGTCATCCTTCACAAATAAAGCCAGATGGAAGAGTGCAATGTGGCTAGCACTCGCAATCTGAATGAGGGAGACGGTCTTTCGAGGTCCATCTGAGCGCTGCGAGTAAATCATCCATTCGAGATCGAAACCAATGGCTTTTTCTTGCTCAAAATACTTCTTGCAAACGTCCTCCATGGTTTGCTTACTCGTACAGTAGTGAACCTTGACCTTTTGCTCAGAGCCATCACCTAATACTCGTCGATATAGGGCATGGGACCAAAATGATCCAGGAGATCCCTCTTTGCTTTTGAGAGCAGATTGAAATGCAGTTTCCGACATGTTGTATTCTAAAGACGTCACCGGAGGAGAAATGGTATTGACAAGTTCCTTCTTGATTTCCGCATTGACGGTGCCGGTTTCGGAATCCTTGGTGGCGAGCGTCTCGCTGGTCCCTTGCTTAGCTTCGGAAGATGCCCCAAGTTCATCTTGTTTGTCGAACCACTCAGTCGCATCACGTTCAAATTGCTCGTCATCGCTGAACTCCTCTGAATCGAGCTGAGGTCTGGGAGGCTCAGATTTGGCAAGACTATCAGTACTGAGAAATCGAGACAGATCCAGAGTAGGGTAGCGGGGCTCTGTGACTGAATTGGGAGAGAATCGAACGCCGCAAGATGGGCTTCGTAACAAGGCTTTACGTTTGTTCGACATGTTATAGCAGTTTAGCCTATAAAGTCCTGTTAGTACACGTCTGAAATGCTAGGAGGCTGAGAGCTCACCTCTTCTTGAGCAGCAGGCCAGGTGATGTACAGAGCTTCCTACTAATTGAACCTAGCTCGTAGTTGATAGATGTTGCTCTCACAGAGTAGCGACGCATGTATGAATAAGAAGCTCGCGATGTCGCAAGCAGTAAAGGTCCATCGTGGCAAACAATCATGACCCTGAAGCTAGCGATGTGACGGTTTTATCTTAGGCAACCACGTCGTGTATGCGCCTCGTGGATCGCGATCATGAATCGCGGCCCAGTAGCAATTTGGCGTTGAGTGGTTTTGAGACGTGACCTAGGCGCTTAGTCATACTCGCGAGCTCACATGGGGCCGTGCTATACCCACGCCTCTAACCCTTGTAAATCAGCCATCGCCATCCCACTTTGCGGCCAGAAACGACAATACCGATTTCGACGACGACGACGACGACCCAAGGGCCGCTTCTCATTCTGGCTCATTTCGAACACTGGGACTCAGTTTTTCACGGCCAACTCGTTGAATCTTTTTAGTTTGAAACGCCCGGCTCGGTCTTGCGTAGCATCACAGCCATGGCCTCTCAACTGTTGCCCCTCGGTGAGAAACGTGTCGTGCAATACTGCTTCGGCGGATTCTAATGGTGATTAGAGCTTATTGACAAGTGTGTCGGTTCACGGATTTGGGTGATTATGAAGGGAGATAAGGGTAAGCATGGTGGTTCGTTTGTGGAGTGTCGGATGCTGACGACGTGGGCTAGAATTCAGCGGTACTCTCACCGGCTTCGACGACTACGTCAGTGAGTACAGATCTCATCCTTGCACCATGATGAAAATACTGACAGTGGACATTAGACATGGTTCTAGAAGATGTGACAGAATTGTACGACTCGACACTTGACCCTGATACGGAGACCTGTTAAATACTGACTGAATAGCGATTACTCTGGAAACCACACCAAACTGTCCAAGATTCTCCTCAACGGCAACAACATCTGCATGGTATGTACCTGGATTGTTTGCCTTGTATCTTTTACTAAAATTCGAAATAGTTGATTCCCGGAGGCGAGGGTCCAGGGGAGGCAGCCGCTTGAAGAACGAGAATTTGGGATTGAGACGTATATAACATCAAAAAGACATGCTCAAGACGAGATGGCCATTTACTGTTACAACGCCATCTGACCTTGACCGCATTTCAGCTAAAGCTGTCGCTTAGCATCAAACCTGCACTGTTCAAATGTGCAAAAGCCGCAACCTGATGTAGTGTCATCTAAAGATCATATTAAATTTGATCCGAAACTCGTTTCTGTACGGTATTTTGACTGAAAAGAAAATGTCACCCTTGCATACTTGAATCCTAAACGCCAGCCCCCCATTGAGTCCTGTGCCTTTTTAGTGACCATTTTGCATATTGCCCTGCTCTCCCGTGTTGGTGATACGTCTCAGCTCCCACTCTCGCGTAAACTCCTGGTGTAACATTTCGAGTTGGTTGATGAGTTTTTCACAAACCGAAGTGAACACATCTCGAGCCGAGATGGTACCGTCTGTTTGTACGCGTATAAACAGTTCAGGGACATTGGGGTGAGCAACTGCGTAGGGAACGGTTAGGTATTTGTGCGTACGATGATATCAGGGGGGTTCAACACACTCTTGTAACCAGCCATATATACGTTAGGGTGAGCCTTGAGATGCTCGGAGAGAAGATTACCCAAGGTGTGGTCCTCTTTCTTCAGGATGAAGTCAGACGTGTTGGACATGCCTGTCAATGCTGTTAATAACACACAAATCAGTGCACCTTGAAAGTACTCACCAGAAAAGACCTTCTCTTCGATCTTCTTCTCGCCCTCGCCGAGAAGGAAGAGTTCGAAACTGCAAGCACGTTAGCCTCCGTTGCCTATGGTTGTTACCAAGCAACGTAACGGATCATCCAGAAGGTTGAAGTGCTTGGGATTGCCGCCTGCCATAGTTTATCATGGGCGATTGGTTGATATTGGTAGAAGACAGATACATTCTTGAGGCAGTCCACGATATCTTGGCAAGAAAAGGAGGGGATGTGCGGCTTGTAGGCTGCTTGGTAGAAGTGGCAGGTGCAAACAACTGACCCGAAGGTCACTGCCCAGGCCGAGATTTCAGGCTTGATCATGCAAGAGGACGCTTGCGATAGACCACTAAGAGCTGAAGCAAACCTAACGCACTATAACAGCAGCGTATTCAAATTGCAATACTGCTAGAATCCATGATTGGCCCATCTGCTCCGGTGGAAGCCGTGAAAGGATTCATCACAAGCGCTTGATGAATCTGGTGGACTGACAAGAAGAACCTCAGCAGCCAGACATACCGACTGCAGTTCTGGGACATTGAAATGTATTGTCGCAACCCCTTGACAATCTCCATCGCTGGACCTCACTTGAGCTTCAGGTGGTGGTAGAGCAGGGTACGTAAAATGGCTTCATTTCAAGGCATATACGAAAGACAATCGTGGAATGAACATACCGATCAGGCGCGTTCATCTTGGCGTTTTCGAACTCGAGAAGCTAAGTGGGAAAAGTAGTGATTATCTCGGTCTGTCGTAGGCGTGGCGAGCCGCTCTCAGGATCTTGACTTGGATACCGACAAAGGATGCTCAGAGTTGACAGAGTGGGACTAGATCCTGAGGTCGAAGAAGGTAAAGTGCTTAAGCTGAAGCTATCGCGTGTTCCAAGATAGATATTCCGTCGATCTGAGATATTAGATGTTGAAAAGAAGCAAGTGTACTGTGGGTACAGTGAGTCTCGAATGAATGCTTGTCGTCGCAAACCATCAGTGCGCTGAGATCTTGAGATGAGAAAAGGCTAATGGTCGGTTAAATCTGCCAAGTGGCCACCTCTGGGACATTCTACTGCAGGTTCAGCGGCTCTTTTCTACGATTGTCCAAATTTTGTCTTAACTTTGTTTTTATGGTTCCTGGTTCTTGTTTCTTGACTTATACCTTCGACTCAACTGAAAGAGTCGCGGGCCATTCCATCGAATAGGCACACACACACACACACACACACACACACACACACACACACACACAATGCGAGGTGAAGTCAATGCCACGACTCCAGCCCTCCTTGCTACGGCATGCTAAGCAAATCAAACCCCATCTCGCAACGCTTCTGCCAGCGTGCCGCGATCTCGAGTCAGCGCAAAGCGAACTGCGATGGATAAGAGAGCATGTCAATGAGTCCAAAGCTTGTGATAAAAAAACCCGATTAGCCGATCTATGTCGACGAAGAGGACGGGGAGTTCCCTTACAGTATGTCATAGGCTCGCAACCCTTCGGTTCTCTAGACATTCAGTGCAGACCTGGCGTTCTCATACCCAGATCCGAGACTGAAGCCTACACTTGTCATCTAATCGAGTTGCTAAAGTTCGGCAAGCTGCTTGGCCGTAAGGCTGAAGGTGATGACGGGCTAAATATCATCGACTTTTGTACGGGCAGTGGATGCATCCCATTATTGCTGTTTTCGTCATTACAGAATCGGGTGCGCAAGCTTAATGTTCGAGGGTTTGATGTTTCTTCCAAAGCTGTTCAGCTCACCCGGGATAACATTACCCACAACACAAATCTCGGAAACTTGATACCACCCACCAAGGAGCAGTCACTTGATATTATCAAAGGCGATCTATTCAAAGATGCCGATATCGACTTGTTGACTACGAATCGGTGGGACGTCCTAGTATCGAACCCTCCTTATGTATCGCGAGATGTCTGGAACAATGGCCGAGGTCAGCTAGGATACTCGGTCCGGAAGTATGAGCCACAATTGGCTCTAGTACCGAGCGATAAGCTTCCTAGACCGCCTAATGTCAGACATGAAGATGTTTTCTACGCTCGGCTGTTGGATGTTGCTGCGACGCTGAGACCGAAGGCTATTCTTTTGGAAGTTGGTGACGAGTTGCAGGCACTCGAAGTGTTACGGCTCTACTTTCGACATGGCATCGCCAAGCATTCGCAAGTCGAAATCTGGCGTGATTGGCCTGACTTTGCGCCGAGCGAGCAAGACAAGCCCATGATCGATTTGAACACTTCAGATGGCATCAGTCGTCGCGTCTCGGTGAATGGCAACGGTCTCATGAGATCGATCTACATTAATTCGGTGTAGACTGCTAGTCATTAGGTAAATAGAGATACTTCTTCAATATGTGATAACTTGCAATTATTTCCTTCTGTTTAACCGTCATCAAAAGGAGCAACCGGGCTGTCAGTAGTCTGTGCGCTTCATATGATACTGTACAAGGGCACTTGAGATATTGTGGCTCAAATTATCGAACATGTAGAAGTCTCAATCCTCATGGGCAGTTTTGGTGTTGAGATCGTGGTGCAAGCGTCATGGCTCTTGTGAGGCAGCCATCGCATTACATCACGCTATCCGGCGGCGATGGGTGGATTAGCGAGCAAAGCGCTAACGTAAACACGGCTTTTGGCCTGGACCCTCTACAATTCGCCTGCACGTGACGCCGCTCGATTTTCGAGCCAGGATGGCGATGTACTCATCACCGAAGCTGCCATTGCCCGTGGTGTCATTCCAACTACATACCCCCCACCCATTGACGCCGAACCGTACATTGTCGGCAACATACTGCAAAGTTTCTTCCCTGAGATCGATCGCGGGTTCAGTTCTTACTGTGCTGCTCCTATCAAGAAGACCAACGGGGCGTCTGCGCACCTCTACCATCGACTTATCACCGGTAGCTCCGCACTGCGCCAACTCCTACCTTCGCCATGTCTAGACTCTTGCGACAGTCAGGCCAACTTGCGCGGGCTGTGAGGATATCCTCGCAGCCTGCTCTTCGAGTCTGCGCGCGACAATCTTTTCTCACGAGAGCGATCCCGGCAACGACGTCAGCGGCATTTGCGATCCGAGCGAGGACATACTCTTCACAACATACGCCACCCGGCCAAAATCCTCAACCAAACAACGACAAGGAAACCAAGAATGATGCCGACCCTTCAAAGAACCAAGCCAGTCCGAATGGTACAGGAAACAGTCAGGCACCGAAACCGCCACCTCTGCCCAAAGGTTGGATTCGCCTTTCCAAGGATGAAATTGCCCATCTAGAGAAGTTCATCACCAAGATTCCTGAATCAAACCGACCGATGGCAAAGAACCTACTCGAGCGACTAGACTACACCGGTGCGCCTCCCGAGACGCGAGACCTTATCCAAAAGTTAAGCAAGGGTGAGGGAAGCTTGTCGATCTTGGACAAGGGCAGGTTAATGCGTTGCGTTTACCTCATCACCGAGAGAATGATGGAGCTCGAAGCTTCCACTTCAGATGGCCCTTTCTCATCGTTCCGAATGGATGGCGAGTCATCAGCCCATGACAAGAACCAGCAAGACGGCTCCAAGGATGATACTAGTGGCGACAAGTCGAAGCAACAAGGCAAGCCTGGCGGAAAGCCACCTCAGAGAAGCGGTTGGCTTGAGGCCATTCAGACTGGTATCGCGATTGGTGTTACGGTCTGGATTGCGGAATTACTTGCTAATCCGTTTACGGAAAAGGAGATTACTTGGCAAGAGATGCGCAGGGCCTTCCTGGAAAAGGGCCTTGTGCAAAAGCTTGTGGTTATCAATGGAACCCAGGTCCGCGTGGAGCTTCACCCATCTGCATCTAATGCTACTGGAGATGATGGCCAGCAGAAGAAGTCCTACGTTTTCTCCATTGGATCGGTTGAATCATTCGAGAGAAAGTTGGAAGAGGCTCAAGATCAACTCGGCATTCCCCCATCTGAACGAATCCCCGTCAGCTACGAGTCCGGCGGCGGTACCGTTGGCAACCTACTACTTGCCTTTGGTCCTACGCTACTCTTTATTGGTCTGATCCTCTGGACTCAAAGGTCGATGGGTGGACGTGGTGGCGCTGGTGGTGGTATGTTCAACTTTGGTAAGAGCAAGGCAAAGAAGTTCAATGCCGAGAGCGCCGTCAAGGTGAAGTTCGCAGACGTGGCTGGACTGGAGGAGGCCAAGACTGAGATTATGGAGTTCGTGAGCTTCTTGAAGCAGCCCGAAAAGTTCGAGAAACTTGGTGCCAAGATCCCCCGAGGCGCTATCCTTGCCGGACCTCCTGGTACTGGTAAGACCCTGCTTGCCAAGGCCACGGCTGGCGAGTCGGGTGTTCCCTTCTTCAGTGTGAGCGGTTCTGAGTTCGTCGAGATGTTCGTCGGTGTCGGTCCCTCCCGGGTGCGAGACTTGTTTGCCGAGGGCCGCAAGAACGCGCCGTGCATCATCTTCATCGATGAAATCGATGCCATTGGTCGGGCACGACAGGAGAGCGGTAAGGGCTTTGGAGGAAACGACGAGCGTGAGGCTACCCTTAACCAGATCTTGACGGAAATGGACGGTTTCAACACTAGAGAGCAGGTGGTCGTCTTGGCCGGTACTAACCGCGCGGATATGCTGGACAAGGCTTTGATGCGACCCGGTCGATTTGATCGACATATTTTCATCGATCGACCGACGATGAAGGGCCGACAGGAAATCTTCAAGGTGTACCTGAACAAGATTGTCACCAACGAGGACCAAGAGCACCTCATGGGTCGATTGGCCACCCTCACGCCGGGCTTCTCTGGTGCAGACATTGCAAACGTTGTCAACGAGGCCGCCCTAATTGGTATGTCACCTGATGATGAAGACAAAAGGGGAATTATGCTTGCTAACCATCAACAGCTGCGCGTGAAAACGCCGAAGAAGTCAAAATGACTCATTTCGAGCGAGCCATCGAGCGCGTAATCGGTGGTCTCGAGCGCAAGTCCCTAGTACTGAAGCCCGAGGAGAAGAAGACAGTTGCTTACCACGAAGCCGGTCACGCCATCTGCGGCTGGTTCCTGGAACACGCCGATCCCCTGCTAAAGGTATCGATTATTCCTCGAGGACAGGGTGCTCTTGGCTACGCTCAATACCTGCCTCAGGATGCCTACCTAATGAATACCAACCAGCTCATGGACCGCATGGCGATGACGATGGGTGGCCGAGTCTCGGAGGAGCTTCACTTCCCGACCGTAACCACAGGAGCCAGCGATGACTTCAAGAAAGTCTCGCAAATGGCACGCAATATGGTGACGCAGTGGGGTATGTCGGAGAAGGTCGGGCCTGTACACTTCGAGAACGACCCGAACCGGATGCAGAAGCCCTTCGCTGAGTCAACGGCTCAAAAGATCGACCAGGAGGTGTCAAGGATTGTGGAACAAGCGTACTCCAAGTGCCGCGAGCTCTTGACAGAGAAGAAGAAGGAAGTGGGCCTGGTCGCGGAGGAGCTTCTCAAGAAAGAGATGCTAGTAAGAGACGACATGGTGCGAATTCTTGGCAAGCGACCTTTCGGAGACAACGAGGACTTTGAGAAGTACTTTGGTGGAGGTAAAGAGCAGAGCAACCCCCCGCCTTTCCCTGAGGAGACGGATTCACCCCCTCCCCCTTCTGCGCCATCCCCGGCGTTTCGCAGCCTTGAGGGGCGCGACCAGTCTGGTCAATAAGTGCGAAGGGTCCGTGGAAGAAGAGGTGGAACAAGGAACTAGCTTTGTTTGATTCGCATTCATGGGGACTTTTTGTGCATCGGTCCGGAGTCCTAGGAACAGGAGCCGAACCAGAATCTCGGCGTGAACAGGATAAGAGGCACTCAACTCTACGAAACACCCCAAAGCTTTAGCTTCCCATCACCAGTATAATGTCAGCATCATCTGCGGGAGGCCCGGAGAGGGGGTTCTCTATGTAACATGTATTTTCAGTTAGGTGATAGATCTGTACAAAACTCTTCATTTTGGCGAATAACGAGAAAGAGAACAAAAACGAAAAGAGTTGACCATGAAGCATAACATGTCACAAACGAAGGGGGATGCACTCTATACCAACTTAGAAGATTACGAAGGTATGTAGAAAATGCTTGAGTCTGATTGGCTGTGAAAGTTCTCTGGGAAGAAGACATGTACTCCGTATTGTTGGAGCTTTTGCCGCCTCCCGGCAGTTGTGGGGCTCGTTTACACAACCGAGCCGTCAGCCCAGGTTTTCTCAACTTGACAGATGTAGCAGAACAGAGAGACTCGTTGATGAGAGATAGGCGGAAGTTTGACTGTCGTATCTTGTCTTATCGTCTCAGCAGCTTGGGTAACTGGTGGCATCCATGCGTGGTGATGTCAAAACGACCCGAGGATTCTTACATGATTAGACGTGTAAGTTCTGTACAGTCCTGAGTCTGCAGCAGGGGACCCGTATACTCTAGTCCTAACAGAGCCCGCTCTCCACCTGTTGGTAGGAACTTGAAAAGCGACTGTCATTGGACATCAAAGGTTACCATGAGGTTAAAACACACTGATACGCGGTCAAAGATGTTGACGTGCAACGATGTTCTGAGCCTCTGATTGACTGGTCGAGTTCCTGACTCGGTAACGTTGCGGTACAGGGAAGCTACCGCAGCCATGACGAGCATACCATGTACCGTAGCTTATACATGACGCGGGGTGCATGCAGAATCGAAGCAGCCAGGGGGGGCGGGAATGATTCGATATGCCGACCGAAGTTTGAACTACGAGGGACTACTCCGGTTTAGTCTAGAGTAGAATATAGTAGAGCGTGGGGAAGACGAGAGAGAAGACATGGGTTTTCTCTTATGGAACTTGTTGAGGGATTGGGATTGGATGGATACGTGCCTGGTTTATAAGGGCTTCTTTTATCTATCCATCTCAATCTGATGAGCGAGAAAGAGGTCCGTTCCGGTTTCTCATTGTATTTAATCAGCACGTTATTCCATCGATAACGTCCGCCTCCAACCTTACCTTGAGATCTTACACTAATCTAAGCCATACCGTTGTTGTTTGCTTTACTTAGCTGTTGGTTACCGTTCTTAGCCCAACTTCAATCTGGCCGGTTTTATGTTATCATCCTAGGGTTAGGGTCATCCAGACGCCATCCCGTCGTTCTTGCCTCTTTTTCTGGTGTTGAAGTTGCCTTGCCCAGCCACATCCAGGGTTCTTGGCCGTCTCTAGCAGCGATTTCACCACCCGCCCCACACAATAACATCCCTTGAGGGTATAACAACAATTCGCTCTCTCGTCGGCGAGAATCCGAACGCGCAAGGGCTCGGCCAAATGCTCGCAACCTCGCCGTCTCCTTCACAGCAGCCGCGAGCTGAGAAGAATCACAGGGTTGATCGAGATGAGAGGCAGACGAAGCCGTTGCAGCGCCGGCGCGAACCGTGGTGGAAGATTCATCTCTTTCGCGGCATGATCAACGATGTCCGTCGCCGTGCGCCTTATTATGCTAGCGACTGGCGCGATGCTTGGGATTATCGAGTCGTTCCGGCTACTATTTACATGTACTTCGCCAAGTAAGTAAAGGATAGGAAAGGAAGGGAAAGGCATCGCAGCTATCGAAAGTCGGACCGTAACGCTGACGGCAACTCTAAGCATCCTCCCGGCTCTCGCCTTCTCACTAGACATGTTCCAAAAGACAGGTTCACAATACGGCGTCAACGAAGTCCTCTTATCCTCCGTTCTGGGAGCTGTCGTCTTCTCGCTTGTTTCTGCCCAACCTTTGGTTATCGTGGGTGTAACAGGTAGGCAACTCATGCACATCTTCAGCTATGCGTCTTGATCCGATTTCTGACCGACCTACAGGGCCCATCACTGTCTTCAATTAGTATGTTTGACTAGAACCCGAACCTGATCCTATCCTACCCTACTCTCCTACTGAATTGGCAGCAAAGGGATCAAACGTCCAGTTCAGATGCTAACAAGCAATCTACAGCACGGTGTACGACATGATGAAGAACACCGATGTCGATTATCTTGGATTCATGTGTTGGATCGGCATGTAAGACAAACCCTTCAACCCCTTTAAATCATAAGCCACTTCTTAGGCTCACGTCATCAGATGGTCTCTCATACTCCATTGGATTCTTGCTATCACCAACTCATGCAACTGGTTACGATGGGTTACTCGCTTCCCCTGCGACATCTTTGGCTTTTATGTTGCCTTCATCTATCTTCAAAAGGGTATCCAGGTCCTCGAGCACCTCGGCAGTGATATCGGCTTTTATCTCTCCATTGTCGCTTCTTTGCTAGTCTTCATGGCCGCTTACATATGCGGTGAGATCGGCAACAGCTCTCTCTTCCGCCATCCCATCCGAGTCTTTCTCAAGGATTACGGCACCCCTCTCACCATCATCTTCTTTACTGGCTTCGTACACATGGGCCGTATGGATAAGGTCCATCTCGAGGTTCTGCCCACGGGAATTGCCTTTGAGCCCACCACCGGCCGCAACTGGCTCGTCAGCTTCTGGCATGTTAGCGTTGGTCACGTCTTTCTTGCGTTGCCTTTCGCCATTCTTCTCACGATTCTGTTTTGGTTTGATCACAATGGTACGCTGCGGGTTGTGCCACTCTTTTGACAATAATCCTACTGTTAAGCTAATCGACAACAACCAGTCTCCTCACTTATCGCCCAAGGCAGCGAATTCCCTTTGCGAAAACCCGCCGGCTTTCACTGGGACATATTCCTCCTTGGTCTCACCACCTTCATCGCAGGTATTCTTGGCCTACCCTTTCCCAACGGCCTTATCCCTCAGGCTCCTTTTCACACCGAGTCTCTCTGTGTTACCAAAGCTGTCAAAGAGCTTGATGAGAACGGCAATGAGAAACCCGGTGCGTACAGCTTCGAAGCCACCCATGTCGTCGAACAGCGTTTCTCCAATTTTGCACAAGGCCTACTCACGCTCGGTACCATGACAGGACCGCTTCTTGTTGTTATACACCTAATCCCGCATGGTGTGCTTGCCGGGCTGTTCTTCGTCATGGGCGTGCAAGCCCTCGAGGGCAACGGTATTACCGTTAAGCTAATCTACCTCGCGCGTGATCGTGCTCTTACTCCTAGTACTTCACCTCTTCGTGACGTTCGTCATTGGGCTATCTGGATGTTCGTCGCCATTGAGCTGATTGGATTTGGTGCCACCTTTGCAATTACGCAGACCGTTGCTGCCATCGGCTTTCCGGTCTTCATCTTCCTTCTCTTGCCCATTCGTGCTTTCCTGCTACCCCGAATCTTCACTGCAGAAGAGCTCGCTGCTCTTGATGAGCCCACCGCATCGTCCTACATTATGGAAGGAATAGGCGGGAGCCCCTCTCATCAACCAGACAATCCTAGTGGTGACACCCTCATAACAGCTGCTGGTATAGTCTCGAACCCACGCGAGTCGCACCGCCGTCCAGAGTACCACGATAGCATCTTCGCTGCGCCTGGTGCACCCCGAAGAAGCCAAGAAGACCTGGCAGAGCTTGGTCAGGTTGGGTCCGGCCAAACCACTGCTACGAGGAGGAGAAGTGTTGAAAGGAGAGCGCGAAGGGCCTCTGATGCCGATTCCCGTCAAGCATAAGAGCCTCCGTTCGCTTATAAAGCTTACATCCTGGATAAACTACCCAGCATCAGACTTTGGATTTAGCGGTACGACTTTGAATACTAATATCAAAACGGATCACATGAGCATTTACGAGTTGGATATAAGTCTTGGACATAAAATCAGTAGCAAACAATAGGACAACCCTTCATGATCGGCTTGATTCCAGTTTACAGTAACCGTCAATCACTGCTTGCGTTTTCAATCAATACACACAAGACTCGCGGCCGTAGATACGTTCTCATTACATTCAGGAAAAGATCCTCTTACAGCCAAGTCATTCCGAACACCCACAACGCCACTCTATCGTAGATCTACCAAACGCCCGCTATTTTCAAGAATATGCTATACCTCTTATCCTCCCCTCCTTATGCATCATCTTCATCGCTATCCATGACAAAACCACCGCGTACCCTAGGTTTTCTCTTCACCACTGGCGCGACATCCTCATCTTCCTCTTCGTCTACCACTGCCTTATCCTCATCGCCTGCGTCGGCCATGTCAACATCTACACCCTGCTCATCTAGCTCTCCGCTGACTCGCCGCCTCTTGCGAGCTTCACCATCACTTTCACCTGGCAATGCCTCATCCTCCAGGTCCGCCTCAGGACTGCTTCTCACTCTTCTCGCAAACTCCAAATCATCCAGCTCATCATCTTCGCTACTAACGTCCCCGACCGCCGCCGTCTTCTTCTGCTTCGGCGGGAGTATGGGCTCCGTGAGGCCCGTGGCCATCTTAGCCGCGCGAGCTGCGCGGGCCGCAATCTCACGCTCCCGCGCGAAGAAGGCTTCATCCTCGTCTGAGTCGAACTCGTCGTCGCCATCGCCGACGTACAGCGCCGACTTGATTTTTCGCGCCTTTTCGCTCTCGCGGTCACGACGCTTGCGGGCCTTGGCTTCGATCTCTGAGTCGTTGAGTTCGACGTCTTCTTCGTCGCTGGCCTTGCGGCGTCGCTTGCGCAGCTTCTTGGGCTTATCATCATCAATTGCTTTGTGGGCTGTAGGTCCTCCTGCAGGAAAGAGTATGTCGTCCAGTTCGCCGTCTTCGTCGTCGTCAAAGACGGCCTTCTTGCGAGGAGCGGTCTTGCGCTTCAGTTGGTGCTCGGCGAGGACACCCTCCTCGAATGTGGGAGGGCTGAATTCAGCTTGGTTTATGTAGTGGATGGTGTCTTTGAGCATGTCGACGGTGACGTCGCCGGGTATAACCCACATGGATTCGGCCGTCTCTTCAGAGGCGGGGCCTAGTAGTTGGAGGCCCGAAAGATTCATGAGGAGGCGAAGGTAGGGGTTCTTGAACATGGCTGTGCGTCTGGCTGTGTCATCTGGACGAATTTCTGACGTATCGTTAGCTTCGAAGAGGTCCATATACAAGTAGGGTTGGACTTACGGAATGGAAAGGGTGTCCTTGGTTCCCGCTCAGCAGGCTGTTCATCCTCGCCATCCGGAGCTGATTCAACAGAAGGCATCGACTCCTCCGCAGCTTGCCAGGCACGCCGCTCGCTCTCAGCATCAGATAGGACCTGCTTTACCCAGCTGACATGTTCAACCTCGTTCCTGTCCAACAGAGCACCAACGGCAATTGCAATCTGCCGATCTCGCTCCTCCGTGTGCTTGAAGACCAGCTCTACGCCAGGCTTCGTCTTGCTCTTGCTAGTAATCGTCTGCCTCTCATAGCCATGCTCCAAGAAGAACGCCGTGCTAGATAATTTACTGAACAACATCTCTACGATGAGCTCCGGCCGCTCCTCAATCTTCTTGAAGCACTTGCGTAGAATCTGCTTGACGAGCTCCTCCCACTCCTTGAACGTGCTGGTCGCCTTATCCAACGGCTCGGGGCCCTTGATCATGTTATATAGAAGGTGGATGATATCAACGCGAAAAAGCATAACACTCATATCCTGCTTGAAAGAAACACGATAGAAGTATCGATGCATGCGTTTTAGCTGCGCCTCTTTGAGATCGCGGTAATACTTGGTGAACTTGACAAATGTGTCCACCACACCTTGGGAGGTGAAGCGAGATGCGAATCTGCTAAAGTCGAATTTACGTTCCCTCGTCGTCCGTTCCGCGGTCTGCTCGTCAACTTCCGAACCTTCATTCTCGTCTTCGTCCGCATCCTCGCCGGCCGCTTGTTGGGCAGCCTTCCTACTCTTACGTGTCCGCTTGCGTGAACGTACTTGCATGTCCATGTTCTGCTTGGAGTATGCCTCGAGGCTGCGCAAGAAGTGATGCACCAACTCGGTGGAGGCGTCGAGATAGTTGAAGCCTTGATCCTTGTACGTCCGAATGACCTTCTCGATAACTTCATGGGTAGCTTCCTCGTAGAATAGCCGGCTGAGGACGTTTTCTGCAATTTCCTCGTTATCCTCGTTGCCAGAATCGGCCATTTCTTGTACAGTCAACAGAATCTGGGTAAAGCATCGCATGACGGCGGTCAGCTCCTGCCAATCCTTCATCTCATAGGACTCGTGTAGAGCTTTGTTGAGCGTGATGAACATTTCCTGGTTTAGCACACCAGCAATAAGGTTGAAGCTGCTGACGTCGTCCTCGCCGCCATTCTTTTCGGCTTGCCTTCTGGCCTTGCGTCGCATTCGCTCTGCTTCGAGAAACCAAGCTACTAGGTAGAAGAACTGCCGTCGGTGGTATTGCATAACATGAGGAGCCTCCCGATCAATCGTCTTGCGAACGTGCTGAAACAGAGGATTGAAGCTGGAATCGAGAAACTCTTCAACAAAAGATCGAAGCTGATCCCGTGCTCTCGAGTTCAGCTTGACAGGTAAGCCAAGGTCTGCGGCATTCTTATCGTCTTTTCGAGCTCGACGTGGCGGTCGGAACGTTTTGGAGCTGTCTATTTTCTGATTCCTTACAGAGGCATCAGCTAGGGCGTCTTGTCCTGATAAAGATGACATCTTTCCGTCCTCGCGCTTCACCCAGATCATGGTACCGAATCGGTTATGCCGCGTTGGTCCCTTCCGGTTGATCTCTCTCAACATCGATGCCTCCTTATTCATCATGGATGAGAGCTCGTTCGCCTTGGCCTTGCTTAATTGCTGCTCATTCATGAAGAGCTTTTCCGAGTCGACTTGCTTCACTAGATGGTAGATAATCTCCATAACAGCCGTGTCCTCCGTTCTAAAGTCCTCACCCATGTTTGAGGCTAGTGTGAGGAGCACGTGGAAGATGTCTTGATAGGAAAAGGCATCGATTGTGGCGGATCTCGATATCTGCGTTTCGTCGCCGTCATACTTGACGTTCGGTGGCGGCTCAATCATGGCGAGATTGCGTAGGAAGAAGAGGACTAATTTGATGATTCCCTGGTCGCGACCTGATCGGTCCCCGATCGACACAGCCATTGAGGGAAGTGCCACCCGAACTGCCGTGTGCAAGATTCGTGCTTCGTCAAAGTTAACGATGGCCCTCTTGTATCCAACTTGCGCCAGCTCGAGAACTGGCATGTGGCGATGGTGGTTGACAGTCATGCGCTCCTTGTCTCGCTCCATGGGCCAAGTCAAAGGAACCATGATCTCAAAGCACGCAAGCGCTATGCGAGCCTTGAACTTGCTATCCGTCGCGTTCTCTGGCCATGTCGCAATAATGGGTAGCAAATCGCCCTCGATCAGATTCGCTTCGTGAATGCATCGTGCAACGTCCATGCGGTTCGTTTTCTCATCGTAGAATCGGATCCATCGTTTGATGTCGCGTAGAACCTCGAGGGCATCGTCTCCGAGCTGATATCGGCCGTCATCGTCTGCGCTGACACCACCAAGCTATAGTATATCGTCAGTGGTTGATGGGATTTGCCTACAAAGGGGGAGGGGGACAAACCGCCGAGACGAGACTGTTGATGTGCGCTCGAACTTCAGGATGAACAACGTCTGTTAAACCATTTTCGAGCTCCATGATGGCAGTTAGATGTTGCTCAGAGCTGCCATGAGCCTCATGTATCGTGGGGCTTTCTACAAAGTCTCAAAGGTGTTTGCGCCTCAGTCAATTGGACATGAGTAATCCCACTATGCGACAGGTGCAAACGCGACTTTACGCGTCTAGAACCCAAGACCGCGTTGATTACACTAGAGTAGGTGACGCGATGATAAGATAACGCTAAATCTCAGAAGTCGGCTCAGTACTTATCGATAAGAGCTCTTCGGTAACTAAACGATCGGGAACCCGGGGCCGACCGAGGTTAGCCGCCCGTTATAAGTTAATGGCGGCATGTCCAGGGAACTTGGCATCGAGGCAGGACATCTACCCTTGACAGCAATACACACGATACGGAAATGTCTACCTCGATTCTTCGCATGCGATCCTCGGCTGCCACGCGCCAGGTGCGCTGCTTCAGCTCTTCACCCAGACAGTACGCCGCTGCTCAGGTTCAGAAGCTCGGTGTAATTGGAGCGGGTCAGATGGTTAGTAGTAGTCTGTCTATCTCGTCTCCAGCATGTGAAAGCCTGAGTGATAGCAATTGACCATCGCCACAGGGACTTGGAATTGCGCTCGTAGCGGCCCAGAAGGCTCAGGTGCCGGTCACCGTTATCGACACCTCTGAGAAAGCCCTGGATAAAGGCTTCGCTTTCGCTGGTGAGTCTAGCTAGGATGCTGCTCGTCAATGGCATCCCACGCGTGCGCAATAGCTCACGTTCGTCTAGAAAAGCTGCTATCCAAAGACGTTTCCAAGTCAAGAATCACACAAGAGCAGTCTGACCAAGCACGTTCCCTGTTGGCACGGAGCACAAAGATTGAAGATCTCTCATCCGTCGACTTCGTCATCGAAGCAGTCCCCGAGATTCCCAATCTCAAGTTCGACATCTTCAGCAAGCTAGCCCAGATCTGCCCCAAGCACGCCATCCTAGCGACGAACACTTCGTCCATCTCCATCACCCGCATCGCTGCTGCCACCACGAGCGACCCCACCGACTTGTCTGCCTCTTCGCGCGTAGTCTCGACGCACTTCATGAACCCCGTCCCCGTACAGAAGGGCGTTGAGATCATCGGCGGTCTTCAGACGAGCCAGGACACGCTCGACACGGCCGTCGAGTTTTGCAAGCGGATGGGCAAGATCACCTCCGTCTCGGCCGACTCGCCCGGCTTTTTGGCCAACAGGATCCTCATGCCTTACATCAACGAAGCCGTCATCTGCCTCGAGACAGGTGTTGGAGACCGCGACTCCATCGACGCCATCATGAAGAATGGCACCAACGTACCGATGGGTCCCCTGCAGCTCGCCGACTTCATTGGTCTCGATACCTGCCTGGCCATCATGAGGGTTCTATACGAGGAGACGGGTGACTCCAAGTACAGGCCGAGTGTCTTGCTCAGAAAGATGGTGGATGCTGGCTGGATGGGCAAGAAGAGCGGCAAGGGGTTTTACGAATACTAAGCTGGTAGGAAAGAGGGCGTTCGATGTCAGTTTCAGTCAGCCTACCTGGTAGAGGAGTTATTATGTCGTAAGAGAGTCGTATACTTTCGGAACGCTGGGCGTACAGAATGCGAAAATTAGCAACTTTCTTTTCATCCGGTCTATCCAAATCTGTTGGGAGTTGTCAACCTAAAACTCAAAACAAGGGAAACATTTAATCTCTCAGTGAGACCTCAATACGCCACTATCGTCGTTTTCTTGACAGCAGCACGTGGCAAACATCAATCTCAGACAACGCTCGAAACATCTATGTTTACCGTGCATGTCTTCGTAGCGTGCGTATCGAGGAGAAGCATTCGTGGATTTCCCCATCGCCTCCCTTGCAGCTTGATGCCAGCCATCTACAGCATCGCTACCTCGGCATGAACGTTTCCTGGCAAGAGGCCGGGGTAATTTGCAATTCCTGAGTAATGGGCTATTTTGAGGATTGCAGACAACCAAGGTTTTATCTTGACGTGCCGAGGTACAATATAGCGTGTTAGAAATATACTAACCAGGCCCATTCGGCGGCCCTTGTGAGCGTCAAAGCTCAAAGATTTGCGTATTCTATGTCATCACAATCGATTCATGATAGCCGTGACCGGCATGCAACTATCGAGAAGGAGATCCAACTGAGCCCACCTTGTTCTAGACTGGCCGCAATGAAACAGAAGCTGTGCTTCTTTTTGGCGCTGTGGAATTTGCCTTGGCAGCCTGATAAAGAGCGGCTTTTAGATATACGGTACTGATAAGACGTCTTGTAAACAGCAGAGACTTACAGGATCTACTTCGTGAGGAGATGCAAACTCCCTCGACCCATGCAGGTCACTGCTTAGCCGCCCTGCGAGATCAGCCCTGTAGATGGCCATCATGTGGTTGTCCCAGCAAGCATCTCCATGGAACTCTCTTTCCGTTCAGCGCTCCATCTTAGGAATAGCTTGGACGGAGAACCCCTGTGACTTACACTGGGTTTCGTTTGTTTCCATTAGATGAAGCCAAGAAGACAGGTAAAGAAACATACACCTCGTGGAGTGTTTCTCATCAAGTCCCAGTGTGCAGCAGCCAAGTCCGGCCCCCTTGGCAGGAAACAATTTGCCCGTTGGTAATCTGCTCGTGGTGGCCACAAAGGTGACTGATATCAGCCCGAACCAACATGTCTCATATGCCTCCGATGGCTCCTGCTTGTCAGGGGAGGCAAAATTATGATATATTCGAGCACGAATGATACGATGCCGATGACAATGACGATGATAATTGAGGATAGTCTCAAGTCAACGACCGGATCGGATCTATTTCACCTTCAACACGTAAAGGTTAGTGCTATCAGAACTCGCAAATTCTAGACATGGGCGACAAGGTACCTAATTTATCGGTCGAGTCTGACACAGGGACTATTCGCCAAGCGTGCCAATCTCTTGCAATGGGTCCCCCCTTGTGTCACTATGCTCGATGCTGCCTGTTGTATATATCACTGTTATATGTCGAGATCTGAATGCTCATTTCATGAGTTTTCCGCGTTCAAAAATAGAACAATACTTCTCCTTTACTAACCCTTCTGAAGGTCTATACGAGAAGCAACCAAGCGAGATGGCGATGTCCGTGGAAATGGATGGCAGCCGCAATTCGTCTCTTCGAATGATGCAATAACCTCAATGCTTTTAGTTGCCTCTCATGCCAGGCTATTGGTAGAGACGGCAAAAATAATGAACGAGGTTGAGTCTTCAGCCTCCAAGATTTCATCAAATATCGTAACATTTCTCGATGTGCGGTCACATAGAGCAACGGTCTTCGATGCTCTGCCGTTATATAACTCATTCGTAAGAGGCACCCTGTCAATGACTCGAAGATTTGAACATCGCAGAGGCATCCATGTGAACCTTATTGCTTCTGATGCAAGCCTTCGTGTTGAAAAGTCCCAACGCTTAGCCGTGATGTTAGTTCTCGTCTTTCCAAACTACGTTAGCACATTGTAAGCAAGGATAAAATAGATTGCAACGGCCTTTTGTGATTGGAATGATGATACCCTGGCTCCAAATCTCACGAAGGAAAGCATTGATGAATAACTCAATACTCGAGTACCGGCCAATCAATCTCTTCATCTAATAACTCAGTCATGTCGTGTCATGTCGTGTCATGTCGTGGTCGTTTGGGGTCTTCCACCGACTCCAAGGGTGTGTCTCTTGTGTTGATGATCTATGGAGCTAGTGGAAGATGAAACACGCTGTGGGCAATCTAGCAAGGGTCTTCCTCGTCACTTCCAACAAGTCGGCATTCTCTTCACGCAAACTTGAGAGGTGCGTAATGCGCACTGGACTTAGCGCTGGGTCCTGGAAAGGCAATGGTTCTGGCGTTTGGACCTTAGGAGTCAACCTCCTGTAGCCTGGATATACGGGATTTGCATGTAATTGCGAGGACGGAAGTCTGGCGCGATTACCTTGCGTTGAGGTCGAAGGGATATTCAAATATAGGACACAGGTAGCTTCGTGCCACAAGAAAAAAAGCAATACTCAGATCACGCTTCCTGTACATGGGACGAAAACCGCTGAAGGCTCAGAAGTGAGGTGGTTGCCAGGGCTCTCGGACGTTTGCTGAGATAGCGAAGACAAAATTCCGGTGAGTTAGACAGTATTGATTGGAAAGGCAAGGGAGATTCCATCTTATGATTTGCACAGTCCATGGACAGCAGCCCAGTTTCGATGCAGAGCAAATGATGAAATGCTGTGAACGGTTGTCTGTACTTTTGTGAAGGCCTACTGGTATCCACGTAAGCGAGACATCCCTGGTATATCCCAGCTCAATAGCTAGTTCCCAAAAGGGGCCAAATGCAGCCCGGAAATCAGGAAGGAATATAGATCCGGGGTTGAAGATCATCAAGAGTTGAGCCCATGATCTAGTGTCGTGTATTCATCATGGCTTTTGTTATTCCGGGCTAGTCCAGCAATGCAGCAATGCAGCAACGATAGCATTCTCGCAAGCGGCTAATGTTTTGTCGTCTCATAATTATCGTGCTTGCCTAGAGCACAACAACGAGTGGAGGAAAATCTGTTGGAGCAAGACGAGCGGGTGATGTAACGGGGTTCTGTATCAAAGCCAAGATGACTCTTCTAGAAGCGCGCAGATCCCAGAGCTGGAACACTAACAACAGTGAGGTACGGATTACCCATACAAATGTAGACCTGTACGGATGGCCAGTACGCAGTCTTGTCCACTTCACGGCCAAGGAAAATTCCCCGGTCTGGAGACTGTTGTGGGGGTAGAGATGAAAGAAATCCATCCCATAGAGTCTGGTGGGGTGCCCGGGATGATGAATCAGATCTATACGAACGCGACCACGCCATGTTGGGCCCCTGCAGCACTCCTGCAATAGACAGTCTCACACCGCTGGACGTGGAACTGCGGCCAACTCTTGTCCCATATTCAACCTCATTGTTATCGGTTTGGCTCGACAACTATCTTGGGGGAAAACGAGCTGGAAGTTGAGACGCGATGTAGACTTCGTCTCCATATTGCGAAGACAACGCATACCGTTGCCGGTTGAACGCACAACTAATAGATCGCTTGCGTTGTGCTAGATAGTGGATGGCCTATCATCAAGTCAAAAGCCAAGTCCATCCAGCTTCCAGAGTTTCCAGAGTTGAATGTATCCAAATGCTGCAAGGAACCGCACAATAAGGCTGCCCCCTGTAAAGTTGAGTCAGTTGTAGTGCCAACAGGATTTACTTCTGGTGTCGAGATCCCGATGCTACTCGATGTTACCTTGGTTTGACAGAGAGGCTGATTACCAGTCAGCATGGAGACCTAGAGCTCACAGTAGTGAGTAGTTTCTTGGCTGCAGTCTGCTTGGACAATGTTGAACTTTGTGATACCCGGCTCATCAGAGTCAAAAACGACCAGCTAGGGTCTGATTGCCATGTGACGCAGGTTCTCAGCAATAGGCGCATCACATCGCCTGATAGAATCCCGATGAAAGCGACAGGTCAGATCTCACTTGTACGTTAAGGCAGCACCCGAAGGCAGGTTGCGTGCAGTAACAAGATCGGTTATGTTCCGCATATTCTACCCGCTCTCAAAGATAGACCACAGGTCCACGCTTGCAGCCTTGACAAGACTATGTTGCGGGTGGAAAGTGCCGAGCGAACGAAGATTCAGAGACGACGATTCGATCGAGTAAGGATGCCGGCATTGGTTATGGTTGAGACATAACTTGCCTTGACGACTGAGTGTCATGTCGTTTCTGATCTCTTCGACTTTTCATCTCTTCATCTCTTCATCTCTTCTGGAACATCCATAGCCCTGCATGTACCGGGATAAGATCGGCTTGACCCCAGCAGGGATGGGTATTGGGACGTCTCGATGTGGACAGTGTCGAGTGTGTCTTGACTGTCAGCGCAAGCATGTCGCATGTCGCATGTCTAAATGCCAATGCCCATGGGGATGGCCAGTTGGGAAGGTGAAACGGCTGGACCAGCTTCCTCGTCATCCCGGATCCCTGAAATCTGACGAGTTGGCACTGGCGGTGGCTGACGGTTCGGGTTAAGTCTCTAGAGTCTTAGAGAGAAGGATGATCAGCGGGGTCTCCTTCCGCCTCCACTCTTCAACGCATGTCACGTAAGATCTCTGGCACCCTGCCACTTACTACGTACAGTACAGTACGTGCTAATTTGAAACCCCTGTCTCTGAAAAAGACTGGACTTGTTACGAAGCAAGCCCAAATCTGTGAGGCAAGGAACTGAGATCTACTCTAAGCACAACATCAATCGTCGCACAGCTCCGGTCGAGCTTGGTACTACTCCGCACGCCGCTGCTACAAGTCTTCAAATCGCTTCCTCGAGTTCCTAACTCCCTCAACGGCCACATGCCGTGACACTTTGCCGACAGGTCCCTGCTGCTGGCTGTCTGTCTTGATGCAACATTGCGAACGATTCTTGAAGATGCCACGATGTTACAATCTGATTCAGCTGCGATGTGTCTTGGACAGGTCGCCTGTTCGTGCATTATTGTTCGAAAGAACGAGAAAAGAAAGGCGAGCCAAGTTCCGGCTCGGCAACTGACTAGTCCACTGTGTAAACCGGTGCCCTTAACTGCTCGCTGAGCGGTTACCGCACACTGCCAGAAGAAATCTTAATTTATTCTTCTATCTTGATTCGCAGAAGTCGACCCTACACACACGTCTATGCCGTCCGCACACGCCAGAAGCTTTGGTTACTGCACTCGCGTATCATGCGCTCGCCCTGCTCACACGCCGAACACCAATCACTTTGCAACTATTCTCTCGAAAGCGGGTTGCCTGCCCTATGTGACTTCAACCATCGTCAAATTCCCTGTGCGTTCATGTTTGTGCAAAGACTCGGAGAACGTAGCCGCACAAGATGACGATAGAAGCAAAAGGCTTTGACGAAAGGTCATGGCTCTGAGCAATCGCGAACGTCAAATTTCGGATGACATCTATCTGTCTTGGCTGCCCCCCAGCCTTCGATTCCTCATAATTTTAGACGTTCAGCGGAAAGGTGGTGGGGTACCTAACCGGCTTTCAATCGTTCATCCCCTTCATGAGTGCGTGATCCGTCAGAAGAAATATGACAAGATATGGCATACAGTATGATTACCCTCACAGGTGCCCTCTCCCGCTCCAGCCAGCTAACCTTGAACAAGCCTTGCTGCGACGCGACCACGACCCCTCTAACTTACATCCCTTGTCAGGCCAGGTGTGAGGGCTCGACGGCTCGATGGTTACCCCTGTCGGACAGCGAGTTGTTGCTTTTGTTTTCATCTCCCCTCCTCGATGCAACCAACCCACAAGAACATCCACGCATAGGACTTATCCTCGCAGAGATCACTTCGATCACTCCCGCTTGCTTTTTTCCGCATCTGTAATCGAACCGACACTTACAGGAAGATGGCGATTGTTCTTCCCACGTTGAGCACTAAACATGCCGCACAAGGGAGCCTCAACGAGTGCGCTCAAGCGTCGCTTCGGCATCCGAGATCGAGAGAGGACGACCCTGGAAATCTATGCCAAAGTTAATTACTAGCCAACCTACCTATCATCCTCACAGTCTGCTTCAGAGACTCAAGCGAGCGGGTCCGAGGGGTAGGCCGAGAGAACGGGGCGTGCATGTGGCGGGAATATGAGACTTGGTCCGTGAAGGTGCGGCAACGACAAGCCTCAAACGTGCACCGGCTCACCCGCTCTGTCCCGTTAGGTACCGCACTAGGTCAACCCCTATCTACTCTAGATCCCGTCGCCGTTGTTCACATTGCCACGAGTGTGCCGCTGCCAGGATTCAGGCTGAATGTTGGTGTCCCTGCTTTGTGACCCTTATCTATCTGAGGGCCGGCAGTATGCCCACCACGAGACATGTATTCGAGACTTGGGGAGGGGGGGGGGATGCTGAAAAGAAAGCCTGGTTCGCATTACCTGGCAGGGACTTACCAGATAGGATTATGGGCCATTGTACTCAGGGCGATCATAAACCCCACAGCAGAAACGTTTTGTCTGCTTGATCTTCAGCCATATATGTCGAACTCTCGAACGTTGCCTCGCGGCTTTTGATATCGGGTCCAGGTCAGCTCCTTCACCCATCATTCTGTTCATTTCTTGTAACGCGATCGTTGATTGCTTCCTTAAAGCTTGTCTTCTTCCTTCTCGCTTGTCCAGTGGACTTGTAAACTACTGTTTAATCGTTCATTTGTTTTCCTTTAAGTCACACCAGGAACGCGTTCAACTTGGTCTACACGGGGCTACTACCATCTTCCAACCGTACCTGGCAGTAACTGTACACGGGCTGCACGTTATCGAGTAGTGTACTCTCATGAGGACTGTTGACACCCTAAAAGGGTCACCGTGCATCTTAGCTGTCGGACGTTTTCAGCAATCCTTATTGATTTCCCTCTTTTTTTCTTCCCCTTCACTTGTTATTGCATATCTTTCTTCCTTCTTTCATTGAAAAGAATTCGACGGCACAATACTCCCACCTTTCCATCAAAAGATTTGCCAACCGCGGCATCTTGTTGTTCCCAGTTTGAAACCCTAGACTCGGAACACCCAAACCTTCGTTGAGCCTCGATGCTTGTTGCTAGGCAAGCTGAAATCGATCGTAGCCATTGGCCTTTCAACAAATACGATCAAACGCACGTACCGACGACAACGCAACGCATGTCGAACTCCTACAATGCCACTTCGTCGTCAGCGTCGTCGTCGGACTGGCATAGCAACAACTCGGACACTGCCAGACAAGACAACAGTTTCTCATTACATGCCTTTGGGAGGGATACAACAGGAACTCCGACTCGTCAGGGGAGCAGGCCCTTCGATGCTCCCCTAGAAGGATCTGGGCCATCTTATGCGCACCGCGTGGACTATTCCACAAGGAGGGATCCTATGCAAGGCACTCATGACCAGGTCCATCTACAGGGCCAGGAATATGGACATGGTGTCAGGATACCCAGTCTTTCCGACATCAAACTCGACATACAGCCGAGTCTGCAACCGCGCAACCAGGGCGTGACTTCGGCATCGCTAGCATACCGGGAATCTGGCGAGCGAGGTCACTCTAGCCAAGATGAGAAGGACTATGACCTAAAGGATGAGGTAGATGATAACGAAGAGGAAGACGACCTTCTTGATGGTGACAGTGAGCACTCTCTGACGGCGGCCGAACGCACTGCGGCGAGACGGAAGATGAAGCGTTTCCGGTACGTAAAAGCGGCTCGATGCTGCCAAGATCAAGTACTGACATCTGCCCAGGCTCACCCATCAGCAAACTCGGTTTCTTATGAGTGAGTTCGCAAAGCAGCCGCATCCTGATGCCGCACATCGCGAACGCCTCTCACGAGAGATCCCCGGGCTAAGCCCGAGACAGGTCCAGGTCTGGTTTCAAAACAGGTATGTTGTGGTACATGTGCGCAAGTTCTGAAAACACTCTAAGTATTGATAGACGTGCCAAAATCAAGCGTCTCAATGCGGATGATCGCGACCGCATGATAAAGATGAGGGCTGTTCCGGACGACTTTGACAATGTTCAAGCGCTGCACTCCCCGTACGGTGCTGTCCATGCACTTGGGTCGCGAATCTCGTCAACTGAAGAATTTACCATCCAATCATACGCACATCAACCAGCGATAAGATCCATAATGGCAGACATACGGAGACCAGGGACGAGCGAGCGAGTTTCACCGCCCGGCATGAGCCAAGGTTTTGGAGGAGGTATTGGCTTCTCTTCTGGTGGAAACATGGGGAATCCTGCTCATATGTCACCCATCTCCCCTTCCTCGAACGACAGATACCGATATGGGTCCCAGTATACTGCTTCTTGGAGCCCCAGCTCTCGCCAGATTGGTCATACTGGTATACACGTAGGTTTGGACACATCAATGGAAGCGAACCGCCATAGCTCTAGACCTCTGCATTTCAGAGATCCAATGCCACGGGCCGCGTCTGACTCTTCGCAACCACCTTTACGTTCGAATGCGTCCTGGAAGAGCCATGGCATTGACTATGCATCATACACTGGGACCACCACAAATGCAGGCGGTCCTGAGAGAAACCTTTCTGTCTACCACCCAGGGCACTTGAGTCCATCCACGGCCGCCACGATGAGCCAGTATAACTCGGGCTCCTTCTCTAGTATGAGCCAGTCTTTGAGCCTACCAGGATCTATAACTAATTATCGGCATAATAGGCGAACCGAATCAGTCTCCCGCGAGCATTGAATGCTCAACTGTCCTGCCATCGTTGCAACAATTTCGCTCAGCAACTTCAACCCCGTCACTGCACCTTGACGCGGGTAATCAGTACCGGTCGACAGGTCCTGGGAACGATTCGCCCAACCATTCTAGTCAGCTTCGGACACCGCCAACAGTTCAGTACACAAATTCCTCCGTTTACACTACTGGATTTACTTCTACACCAGGTACCGATCCGGTGAACTTCTCAATTCCACGAACCACCAGCACACCACCTATGGCACTTGGACTGCCTCCTCCGCATAGCAATACTTCGGTCACGTCACGTCACGGCTTTTCTCCGGTCATTCAAAGGAGCCCAGGTAATCAAGCGCCCGGAAATTCACACTCTCCTGGCCATGCCCCCACGGCATACCATTACGATCAGACCCGGGGTGAAACCCGCCTAAATCTCGTCAACAATTGCGGCTACTGAAGGTGAAACCGGAGCGCCGTACTAAAAGAATCGTCAACGGCGCGTGACGGTTAGGTCCTCAGATCCCAAAAGTCACATAACAGGCAGAGGATGAGTTGGTCAACCAGCCACCGACCTTGTACAGTCATTTGTGTTTATCTCGTCGGTCTTAGCCAACATCTCCTCCTCCTCTTTCTTTAGCTCAAACGGGAGAAAGGGTCTTTTCTCCCTCTCTTTTCAGCCTTCTTTCCCTTTTGTCTAATCAGCTAAGTTGAGTTGTCACGGTCTGCCTTCTCGACCCCATGCTAGCGTTTCTTCATTGTTTATCTTTGTACTCGAACCAAGAAATGGGCGTTGGCATCTCGGCGTAAGAAGCTTTTGTTTTGGATAGAAGTTAAGGCTGTGTACCTTCAATAATGTTACGGGATGATGCTGACATGTCAGCTTAGATGTGTCCATGGTGTAATGGGACTGCTGCGCGGTATGACGGCTTTTGTAATTATACACTCCGTACAGGGGATGGATGTAAACGGCGGCTATGGCCAGGAATAGGTTAGAGAGCGTGGGAAAGGTTTTTTAATTAATAAAAAAATGTTCAAGATGGCTTCTTTATAGATGAACCCTTACCTTCTTTATATGATGTGATTATCATAGGCATCTAGGTCCGACAGAGTTCAGAGTTACTGCCATCAAGCTGAAGTACATCGCCTTGACAACCTTTTTCAATTCGCACCCACGTAGATTCTATAACAAGAGTACAATATGTAAAGGTCGATATATTCTTTCCTCGTGTATATGAACACTTTGCTGTTCTCCGAGGGCTGTTGCCATGCAACAACTAGCTCATACGATGAGAACAGTGAAGCGCCGTCTCGCGTTGATCAATAGCCGTATCAAATGCTTCCATCTGCAAAGCACTTTAGAGTGCTAGGGTCATGCAGAAATCTACACAAGGAGTTGAATTAGTTAAAGTCCTTAGGAGGAAGCGAAATTAATGATGGCCGGGTGACGAGATTTGTTTGCTGCTCAGACGATGCCTTTTTCCTCCGACGGCCAAGTGGTTACTAGTCAAGCATGACTAGAAACAGCATCCATAGCCGGTAAGTTTACCAGATGTTAGGAGGTGTCATCACGGAAACTCTCTTCCCCCTCGAGAAATACGAAAAAGAGAAGAAGCATGAATTTGGGATGGTGATAAAAGACATCAAGAACTTACAGTCAAGTCCAGTGTACTGGCAGATCTACAGAGCCTCTCGATAGGACACAGAGATCACATCTCACATCAAGTTTCACACATAATCACACACAAGGAATATATATATAGGTTAGAAGAATGTCACTTGCATCAGGTCATCATCGCATCATGGCAGCCGCACGAGGGGCCCTCGTGATGATGGTTTTAGGCAAGGTTGAAATGTGGTCTCGACCACGCATCCCAATTCTTGCCAGCAGCGTAGAATTCGAGCAGAGTCGGCGCATAGCTGGCGAAATGTTAAGAGAATCGTGTGGTCTTTGTTATAATGAGAAAAAGAAGAAGAAATTTCCGCGACGTCCCAATCTGGCTATTTTCAACAGGTCCAAATCACGTGATTGTTATAGATGCTCCTCTAAAGGTACTCCGCACTACAGCAAGTGTGCCTTAACATTTAGGTACCTTCATTGTTGGAAATTTGCTGCGGACTTGAGCGCGATCGGGGGTGAGAAGGCGCTTAGACGACTACGCGCAAATGAGTGGGGCCATATACGAGGAAACGGTACGTATTCGTGGCATCGCTGCTTTGAAGTGTGGCTTGCTACCAATAACTCTTTGTGATTGGATGGGGCGGTCGCCCAAGGGAAGGCGGGTAGTGGGCGTGCCTGCCTCTTCGCCTGCATGTGCCGGAACCCTCTGAAATTGCCTCGTCTTTCAGGCCCAAACACCTCTCCCTCATTCCACTCCACCTTCATTCACCACCTCGTTTGCTTTCCAACCAACCTACTGACAACGACCCTATCGCACCTATAACGAAGCCGAACATCGCGCCCTAGCGACTCTCACTCTTTCCGAACCTCTCTCTCTTCACCTCTACGACCTGATCCCTGACCTGTCGAACCGCAACCGCTGTGCTTCCTATCTACCGATCCTCGGAAAAACCCAGTGTATGACGTTCAGCTGAAGGAGCCGAGTGCAGCGACACACGGCCGGCGGCCGGCGCGACCCTTCGCCACAAATCTCCTTTGAGGAGACGTCCACGATGTCGTTCCATCCTCAGACGCCTCAGAGTCCTTCTCAATTTTCCCAGGGGACATCGGAGCCCGTGACCAGCGTCGCCCATTCGACGGCGGCGGCTACGGCTTCCACTCTTCCGACACCCGCCCACAGCGTCAACGGAAGCGCCTCTCAGCCCGACGTTATCATGGCCGACGACTCTCCTCATAAGCGGAAGCGCTCCGTAGATGATGGCGGCGACCACGAGCAGAAGAAGATTCATTTCGAGGAAAGCAAGTTGGGCATTGAGGACCTGCATCTAGATGTGGGGAAGAAATACCTGCTTTGCCAAACTCGTAAGACTCCCTTCGCCGTAATCTCTTCGCTCCTCTCGGGGCTGGCATTTCAAAGTTGAAAGAGACCCGGGTCTTATCGTTCAAGGCAGAGAATTTTATGTTAACATCATGGTCTCTAGCGCATCCCGAATCACTACCGAGCACCTCGGACGATCTTTACGAGATGTTCAGCTTGACTGGCCTTGCAGCCGAAGTAGCTCGAGAAAAGCCAAACGGAGAGAAGAATGCCCTGCGCAAGACGTACAAGGGCCATATCAAGCGATTAGGGGTGGCTGGTCACTTCGACGTCCAAAAGAAGCCAGATGACGCACCATCAGAGTTCTTATCTATGCTTCAAGTTCCGGATCTCGAATGGGATGTCCATCAAGTCAAGGGTCGAGAGGTCATGGACGGATTATCGGAAACGACACTCGGTAGCCTGGGACGGGCACTGACCATGTCCAAGGGCCCTGTACCGAAGAGTGTCTGGGATGTCTCCGTATTGGGAGAACATGTGCCTTTGAACGGAGATTCTCTGAAACAACCATCATCAGCAAAGCCTTCCGCTCCCGGCACACCACTTACTGGTGCTCCTGGTGCGTCGAATCGACTAAAAGGACAAGGCACAGGCGTGCAAGATCCTACTCGACCACGGAGAAACATCAAGAAGCGAACATATGGTGACAGTAGCTTCGAGGGCTATGGAGATGGTTACCCAGACGACGATACTGCTGTGGACGGTGGATACTCTACGGGAGAAGGAGAGGGAGGCCAAAAACGTCGCAAAAAGGTGGGATCTGACGCAACATGTTCTGGTTGCTTTGCTTATACTAACATGTTTGACAGAACCCTGGAAGCGCCTCGCCGTACCCCAGTGCTATGCGTCAACAAAGCTACGGTCCAGGAATGGTCGGCGCTTAAGAGATTCCTTCTCACGGTCATCTGGTCACTCACTTTTCTAAGAATACATCCCAGCAGCCATCCAGCCAACCAAGCCAGCCACTATATCTCATGGAAATGAGAGTCGGGCTCGAAGCTGGCGATGTTGCATGACCCCCCAGCGGAACAATTTTGACACTTTGGGTGTTTCGCATTATGCGTGGCTGTTGATGCTTTCGTCTTCTTTCTTCGATTCTTCCATAACTTGTACAGGCTATATCACGATACAAACGAGGCACGTTTTCCGAAAGGGCAACGGCAAACCAAAACACACGAGAGACGGTTACGCCTCATTCACATTTTCTCGAAAAAATTACAGGATCACCTTACTGCTTTCTTCGGTTGTTTAATTTTACTTTGCATTTTGCAGAATTGGGGGGGGCCTAGGATTGTTTTTTAGAGTTTTTCCTCCATGAAGAGCACGGCGTTTAGGAAACGGCAGGGAGACGACGAACTAGCTTCCTGGTTACTTTAAGTTGGAGAGTGAGGAAAGAGGGCACAAAAGTGAGAAGAGAACGTGGCAGTGAGCTACGAGGACGAGAATCTGGCACGTCGGGCTCTGCTCTTCGATGATCCTTTCTTTTCATCGACTTTGCCTCTGCCGTTTTATGTTTACCGTTGGTATTGCGACGTTGGCTCTTTGAGAACACGGGGGGCGAGTAAGTTCGATCGGGGGCTGCTGGGTAGGTCGGCTATTATTCAGTGGACGTGAGAGAGAAGCCAATCATATTCCCAAGCGAGGGCAAGATCAGCGCGAGAGAGGGAGAGGCGAGGGATTGTACTTTTTCCGGTCTAAATCTAGCCAGCTATCAGTCGCAAAGAATCGACGTCTGGTTTCAGCGCTTTGCTACTTCATATATCCGTGACATGGTGATGAGATGAGTCTAACAAGAACTGCGACGCATGCCTGGCGGAAGGACTGTTGAATCCTCAACTGAACCGAGACAGATTCCTACTTCATCAGGTTCATGTTACCGGTAGATGATAGGCGAAGTGAAAATTCAAAGGCGAAGCAAACGAAGCCATGTTGAACAATTAGGGTCGAATTATCTCCACGAGAAGCGTTTATTCCATCTCTACACAACTGTCGTATCACGTAAGTCGTTAATTCCATCCCATCCCATCATTTTCCTCCCATCAAGTAAGAAATATCCCTAGCCCATGTCCTTGATATCCGCGTGTACATGACAGAGATGGTATTATGGCGCGATTAAATTGCGGGGGGGAGGAATAGGCTGTTTTAACAGTAAATGTTGCTGCTCACTGCTACTGATGTGTCGGAAGTTCGTTGAAGTTGCCGTTCTCAACTGTAGGATAGGCACCGCCACTCATCTCTGCCCAGCTCCAATCTAGCGTCATGGGCAGGGAGAAGAGGTCTGCCGGAAGAGATGGCTGTTGATAAGCGCCGGGAACGGGCGGAGACTGAATATTGCCGTCGCCGTTGCCGTTGACGAAGTTGAAGGAGTCAAAGTCACCACCATTGTGGAACTCGGGGGACCAGCCTTCCGCAGCTATGAGAGACTGGTCGCTCATCGACAGAGTTCCGCCTTGGAGAGGGCCCGAGAAGGGGTACGCCGTGCTGCTATTGCGACTCTTACGGGCGTAGGTGTTGGGAGGAGTAGCCGAAGCAGTCGACGAGCTTGCGCCCGGCGTGGTGCTGCTCGTCGGGTGCTTGTCGCCCTGGTCTTGGTTCTTGCGTTTACGCCGTGCAGATTGATCGTTCTCGGCCTTATCTATTACCGCGTTTGCTATACGCTCGAACTCGGCGCAGATGCCGAGCATTCGATGAACGCCGCCCTGTTCGGCCTCCTGACCAAGCATGGAGATGAAGGCTACGACTGTATTCATAAGCCGGGTATCCGATCTGGCATGGCTATCGAGCGGGTTCTGCAGAATATTGCCGAAGAGCGTCACAAGGGCAGAGACGGGGAAGTACCAGACCATCCTAGTACGCGTCAGTAATTTGTCCTCCTTGGTTCGAGAATGAACAGGGCTTACCAGACACAAGAGAAGTCTCCTTGAGGGACGTACTTGAGCAGCGAGATGGAGGCTCTGGCTGCTGCGGTACATACGGCCGCCGAGTTGAAAACGCGAGGGTTAAGAGGACGAGAATTCTGGCCGTTGATGGCGTAGTTAGAAAGACGGCTGGTCCAATAGCCATGGTGAATCGACATGCGATGGATTGTAGTCAGGGCATTGTAGTAGGTGAAGTGCACCATGACCACGTGGAGAATTAAAGGTGTGTGCGAAGCCTTGATCTCATGCTCCGGGCGAAAATCGACGGGAATTCGGTCCTTCCAGTCCTCCAACTTCTGGTCCAAGTCGCTGATAGACCTGAGCAACTCGCCTTCAGACAGCTTCGTGGCCTGGACCGAGTACAGACGATCGTAAACCTCGCTCTCGATGGTCGCAACTTCACACATGACGCGGAATAGGTTCATCTTTCCCTTCCCGTCTGCCAAGGGGATGTTGCCAATGTTGTCGGCTGGGTCAGCGTCAGGCAGTTCCACGTTAAGGTCATCATCATCCTGCGCGGGGGGACGCCCAGCCCGGATGCTGAGGTCCTTGTCCAGCATGTACGCGATCCAGAAAACCCTCTTACGTTGCTCAACCTCGATGGGGTTCAGGTTGAAGTTGGTAGCACGTTTGTGCAAGCCGATACTGTGGGCGAGTCGTATGGCCACCGCAATTAGAACGAAGGCCGGTTGAGGGTTCGGAGTACCTTGCATGAACAAAGCCATACCGAGAAGCCCCTGAATGCTGAGCAGATCTGTATTCCTCATCGTCAACTCAGGAAAGACGCCCATGGCATTCTTCATGTAGCCCCAAGCCTTCTCGTCTTCTTCTTGAGGTACCAGGTTGCTCATGACACGCAAACGATGGGATATGGCCAGGCAAGAGTTCAGGCTAGCCCACCACCCCGAGCCTTGATAAGGGTCCGGAGAATACTGGCGTTCCACTAAGTGCATGAACGTAGGCTGATGGAACAAGGGAAAGATGCAGTTGAAATTTTCGAAGAAATCCTTGAGCAAAGAAAGGCACTCGGTCTTGCCTGGTAAAGGCTGGAAGACTGGTCGTCGAAACAAGTCTCCAAAGACTTCCGGCTTCCAGTTCGTCCACTTGTGATCTTCCACTGAGACATCAGATATTGTACGCTGAAAGGCATGGTCACCTGTCTTCGAGTTGACCCATGCGATACCTCGAGGTGAGAAGAGAGAGAAGCCAGACGAGGAGCCTAATTAGTAGTCAGGTCAGTCAGTGGCGAAGGCTCAAACTTTGACAGCAGGCGAACCCACCTATGTATCTGGTTTCGCCATAGTTGTTGGTTACCAATGAGCACATCATCTCTGACAATGCCTCAACCTCCTCCTCCTTGTCCTTTTCATTATCGTCTGCAGGCGTGACGGACGTCCGGGTCTCTTTGGGATCGTTAAGCGAGTGCGCGTTAGGAGACGCCAATGTGCTATGCGGGGTGGTCTCGATTCCTTCCCTGGCAGAGGCGGCTTGAGAGGGGGAAGTAGGGTTGGAGGTAGTGGTCATGGAGGCTTGCCGTGACTGCGAAGCCTTGTCCATCAACTTCTTCTCCAACGCGGCCAAGTCAGTATCGCCATCGTCATCGTCTAACAGGCCTGTAAGATTGGTCAGCGGCTGCTCAGCCGTCTGGGGGCATACCACAAAGCACCTGCTAATCTCAAGACGTTCTCCATGCGGTTGAGACGATTCTCTAGTCCTTCGATATACTTTGCGCTGGGACAGGTCAGTAGTGACAACTTGAGGACGGAAGACAGAGCTTCCCATACCCCTTCGGAGGAGTGCGCTTCTTCTCGACCTGCGTGAAGACGCATTCGGTTTTGTAGTTTATGCAGTGTGTGCAGGCTGGAAGCTTTCCGTCGCACTTGATCTTCTTCTTCCGGCACATGTCGCAAGCCTATCCCAACGCGCACGTCAGCGCGATGTCTCATCTGGAGGCCTCGTTGGCACAAGAAGTGCGAAGCCGAGAGCTTACTTTGGCAATCCTCCTCCGCTTCGCCTCGTTGGGGTCATCGAGGATCATGGCGCTGTCCGGGAACATCTGGGCGGCCATTTCAGGAGGCAGTTGGGGCAGCCCTTCGTAGCCGCCAAAGACTTGCGGCGGTTGGTTGATAGCAGGCGGCG
Organism: Coccinonectria pachysandricola; assembly: GCA_003693555.1. Classification (NCBI taxonomy): domain Eukaryota; kingdom Fungi; phylum Ascomycota; class Sordariomycetes; order Hypocreales; family Nectriaceae; genus Coccinonectria; species Coccinonectria pachysandricola. Next base: position 51,877 of record QUZF01000034.1, read on the forward strand.
GTGGCGGCATGCCAGGCATGTGAAATCCCATCCGGTCCATGATGCCAGTATGCGATGGGGCTTTCGCCTCAGTCCGAGAGTAGTGATTCGATGGTCAATGTCGTAGAAGGGCGAAGAGTATGAACGGAGATAGAGGTCCGAGGTCGACGCTCCAAGTCATCCGCTCCACTTCACGAGGAGCCGGGAGCAGCGGGGAAGCGCGATGCGATGATCAACGGGGAAGTGCGCGTGGGCGATTGATTGCCCCGTGGGTTGGGCACCTGCTGGTCGGGTCAATTACGATGGCAGCGCGGCCAAGGCCATGCAACCGTACAGCACAGCAGTCTCGCGGGGGTTCACGAGTTGATGGTGAGGTATGGTATGGTATGGTATGGTATGGTATGGTATGGTATGGTACTCGAATCGCAGAGACGACGAAGCGGGACGTATTGCGCTGACTAAAAGGCGAAACGGTCAAATAGCAGAGACGAGATGGTACAGTGACGCTTCGAGGTTGAAGTAGTCTAAGTTGAGTTGAGTAAGCTGCACGGTCGACGGCCAACGAGGACGGATAGGTCGGAGGCGTCGCGCTAGATCGTCGTGCCCCCGAAGATTTGGTGGGAGGTGGGGTGGCGGAGCCGAGCACCACCCTAGAACTATGTACAGTTCAGTACGTACAGTACGGAGTAGTCTAGCGCGGTCTAGTCTAGTCTGATCGAGTGCGGAGCAACTCTGCAGATTGCTGCAGATTAGTTAAGTTGGCTGATGAAGATGAAGAGGATGACGAAGGTGCTGATTCGTAAATAAATACTAATAAAAAAGTCTCAGAAGAGCGCAGAATTGCACTGTACTTGCTGTAGTGTAGTCAGCCAAGCGCGCGATGCAACGTGGAGCAACAACGAGAAAAGACCGTGCTGGTACTGATACTGCTGAGCACTGCTACTGCTGAGCACTGATACTGCTGAGCACTGCTACTGATACTGCTGAGCACTGCTACTGATACTGCTGAGCACTGCTACTGATACTGCTGAGCACTGCTGCCGGTTAACTCTACCGGCCGAGAGGCGAGTAGAGAACCTCCAAAGTTGCCTGTCAAACATCGCCATCTTACGAGGATTGCTTCAACGTCAACAAGCAAGCGCAGTAGCGTTAGCAGCTGCCCATCAATCTCCCTCTCTCTTACTCAGGGACCGACTGCTGCTGCAACGATCACCCTTGACTTGCTGATCGACTCTCTTACCAGAAACGGCAACGACCTGCTCGACCCTGAGCTCTAGACTCCAGTCTGGTCCCCGCCCTCCCTCGACGACCAACAGAGACTCCCAGCTAGAGTGGGGAACGAGCTCCGACTTATGCCGGTGAACTTGCATAATCGCCTGATCTTGCCGGGGGGAGGAAAGGACCCTGCCTGAGAAGAATTATACGGTGAGCGAGTCCCCACGCTGCCGCAGCTACTGTAGTCGGAACGTGATATTGTGTCAGGCGAGTGAGACATTGGTTTAGATTGGGCTCTTTTATGATCTGGGCTGACTGAGACGACGAGGACAGATGATGGAATAAATGTCGAGGACCTTCTAACAGAGTCACGAACGAGTACAAAATCAGATCGTTAAGACGTAACATGCGTCTCTCTATTTTGGTATCCGCGCACTTTTCTCTCCTGATGATTATTCCATCTCTTCCAGATTATGTATTGCCAAAAATGACCCCAAGGTGTATGCCACATTTCAAACGCCGAATCAGATGCGTTACACTAGAATAGTAGGAGTGTAGAATCGAAGACAAAAAAGGCGTGGAAAGTATTAACAAGAAAGGAAGTGCCTCCGAAAGGCTTTGAGCACGAAGAGCCACGACGGCTGCAGCAGCAATGTACAGAACGCTCAGATATCGACAAGTCAAGGTATGACACACAAACACACACGCACACGCACACACAAGAAGAACACATCCTCTCTTGTTAGATTCGCTCGCGGAACCGTGATGGAGAGTGGCCAGATCCATCCATCGAACGCTCCGATCCTCCTCCGGCTGAGCCCAAGGCTTCCGAGTCAGGACGTGGTCGAGCGGGCGGGTCGGAGAACGGATTTTGCTCCGTGACGGGCGTGCGAGCCGGGCCGGTGCGGAAGATAGGCACGCCGCTGATGGGACGCATCGGACTTCCCAACGTAAGTTGATTGGAGCCGCCCTCGGCCGGTTCGAACGCCTGCGAGCCTCTCCAGTAATCCGAAGTACCGCTGACTACGCTTTGGCGAGGATCCGAGTAGCCGTCGCCGCCTGACGTGAGCACCGAGGGCAGTTTCCTGCCCGAGACACGGTAGAAGCCTTGCTCGCCACCAGTGGTAGAATCCGAAGTTTTCACCTGGTTCTTCCTGCCAAGTCCAGCCAGGGCAGCGGCAAGAGCGGAGGCTCCTTGACGTTCTGACATGGCGCCGCCGCTCCCGCTGCTGGGGCCACCATCATCTCCCAAGCCTCTCGAGTTTGTTTCGTGGCTGTCATCGCCAACGGTTACCTGGCTAGTGCGTCTCTTATATCGCAGCGCAAGAAGAATCAGGAGGGCTAGGAATGCTACGCCTGCAACACTTCCCACAACCCCACCGATGACTTGCTTGTTCTGCGTGGTGAGCGAGCCGCTATCCGAGTCATTCGATGAAGTACTGGTCGAGGCCGGTGGTTCGGCCACAGCCGTTTGATCGCCGTGGCCAGAGCCTCCGCCCCCACCCCCGCCGAAGCCGCCACGAGCAGTTTCGTAGCGTGAAGAAACCCATGATTCCGTTGAGATGGTCGAGTAAATGGTAGATGAGAGGCTTGTACTAGACTCGTCCGATGTAGACTCAGTTTCGGAAGATGCCTGTTGAGAGGTCGTCGAAGAAGATGTTGTTGCTGGGAAAGAAGTCGAGGAGCTCGGGGTAGATATGAGGGTATCTGATAGGCTCGTGCGATAAGACGTAGCTTCAGAAGTAGCTTTGAGTGTACCATCAGATGTTGCGCTAGATGTGACTTCGGTGGTGTCTTCAGAGGTATCCTCAGAGGTAGCCTCAGTTGTGACTTCGGATGTGACTTCGGATATGGTTTGAGAAGTAGCTTCGGTCGTGGTTGCAGTCGTGACTTCCGACGTCGTTTCTGACGTCGAATCAGTTAGAACCGCTGATGATGCGCTCGTCTCTGAAGACTCAGAGGACGAGACAGTAACATCTACAGTCGAATTTTCTGTGCCATGGATTAGCTTAGGTTGGAAATCCAGATCCTGGCACACCCAGGTACGTACCTGCACTTGTCGAGATCGAGGTTACATCCGACGTCACGCTGGATGCTGAATCGCTAAGGGTGGAAAGAGAAGTCTGTGGCTCGGCCAAGTTCGCAGCTGATGAGCCGGGGGTAGTGGGAGGGACACTAGCCACATCGGTACCAGAGGCGACGGGAACGACAGTCGGGGTCGTATATGGAGGATCGGAGTTGGATACAGAAAGAGCATGTAATGGGGCGGGAGAGGAGTGCGACGAGTTCATGTCGAACGAATCAGTCGCGGCCGGAAGGTCTGCCGACAGCGGTGCAGCATCGTCGGACGCGGCGGGAAGGGGAGCTGGAGCGGCTGCCGAGGGCGCCGGGTTTGGGTTGGAAATAGCGACAGTGCTGCCCGAGGCAGGGTCGACAAGAACAGTTGCAGGCGTGGCGAAGTGGGTTTGCACCTCGATAGGCAAGCCGGAGGGATCCACTAACTGGACGATTGAGATAGTCTGGATGACCTGAGTGACGAAGTTTGGAGACGGTGCGTTCAGGCTGTCGGCGACCGGAGCACCGTCCTGAGCTTCGGCTTGTGTTTGGCGGTTTTGCAATCGACGGAGAGTGTAGCGAGGGCCGGTGCGGTCGGCGTAGGCTTCGCGATCGGTTTCGAGGTCGGTGGTGCGCTTGAGGTCGGCCTGCTTATGCCTATGACTGTCGCTTGCCGGGTTATTCGTGGTCTCAGCAGCGTCGGGAGGGTTTGGCGAGGCGCGAGTGTTCCTGCTATTGGCGCTTAAACGATCGTCGACAGAATGGGCATGGAGTCGTGCATGAGAGTGAGAGCGATAGCGAGCGTGGTGTAAGTGAGAGTGTGAGTGTAGGCGAGAGCGAGAGTGAGAGTGAGAGTGGAATTTGGACGATGAAGTACGTGTACGGGATTCAGAGGAAGAATCCGGCTTGTAGGATGAAGAAGACGAAGAAGTGGAGCGAGACAATGGGATGACAGGATCGACTTGCTCATCCGCAGCGGCCTGAGCGAGTGAAGGCCCGCTGGATGAGTAGGTCATGGTTGATCGTAGCCCTTGGTGGGAGCGAGTGTGGCGATGCTTGGCAAGAGCACGCTGGTTGGCGTATTGCCCCTTGACCTTGGCCTTGGCCTTGGCCGTCGGCCGCTGGTGGTTGACGTTGCCGTTGGGCCTTGAAGAGAGAGAGAGAGAGAGAGAAAATAGACTATAATTGATCTGATTGCGTAGTAGTACGAAGTGCGTACGTATTGAAGGGTACGCACTCGAGCGGGTGTCGGCAGCAGGTTAGGTGCTAAGGATGCCCCAGTGGCACCTGGTAGTTTGCGCAAAGTGAGGCGTAGCGCGGTGGTGTACTGGAGCTGGAGCTGGAGTTCCAAAAATAACAATGAGAAGAGCGAAGAAAAGCCCCGGGCGATCGTATTCGCCAGGGAGGGAGAGTAGGATTTTAGGCGTGGCGCATGCCAAATCCAGAAGTAGCTGGGTGCTAAAGAGGTGCTGTGGCGTGCGCTGCAGTGGATACTGGAGCAGTAACAAATACAGGTGTAGTGGCTGCAAAGCCCGGGGCCATAATCAAAGTACCCAGGTTACCAAGCACAGATGGGAAGGGGCACAGGTCGACCTCTCTCCCCGTAGGCTCTCTGTTCACACGAGTTATCTCTGTGACGAGGAACGTCGGGCGTCTGATGCTTCCGCGCTCTTCCAGGTGTCCCAGTCACCCTTATCCAATGTATCTGCTTTCCAAGCTCTTTACCTCACGGCACGTCCAAATGAGTGGCTGAATAGAATGTTGGATAAACGAACGGCGAGCACTCTGCCGCTGCCGAGAAAAAAGAAGGGGGGGGGAAAGGAGTGGCTGAAGTCTAGGTGGACTGCGTGTCGCTGTCGGTCGAGTCGAGGCCAGCGGGTCGAATTGGAAAGCGAGTGACGAAGACGACGGAGTCAAAACGGGGGGTGTACTGTAGAGATCGTTTGGCGGGCAGGCTGTGCTGTGCTGTTGAATTGGTCCGTTCTCGTCGGTTTGGGGTATCTCAGCAGCAGGGCGCAGCGGTCGACGAGGGCGTGACAAAGGCGAAACCAGAAAAGTCGCAACAAGAAGAAAACGGGACGCAATCGATGGCGACAAAGAATCGAAGAGGGAAGAGGAGAAACAGGGTGGACGCAAACCGAGGAAAGGCAAAGCCAGAGTCCGGGAGCAGAGTGGAAGTGGGCGACGGCTACACTAAATGACGGTCGTTTCAACCGTTGGAGTTCTCATTACGCTCCCACGCTCTGTACCTGCATGCTGCACCTCCGCGCCGTCCAACTTAGGTTTTACGGGCGACGGATGCCCCTCTCGGGAGGCCAGAGCAGCCAAGAGGTTGGTCAAAGGAGGTGCCAACCCATGGCTAGCAGCCGCGGTGGTGGGCGAGGTGATGCACGGCGAGATGGGGATAATCTCGCTTGGTCTTGGCTGCGGTGGCTCTTCAACGTTCCGGGAGCCAATCACGGGCGGGAATCGGGCGGCATCACGACATGGGAGGACCGCTCGTCGCCCAGGGTCGGGTGCATGGGAGCTTTGCGAGCCACGACCTTTCTTGCGGGATGGAGCGCGAGAGACAGACGCGCGCCCATGGCAATTTCTGGATGGATTCTAGTCCAGATCCCGCCGACGCTAGCCAACCATGCTGCGTGGATTCAATAGACCGACGGAAGAGCGCTTCAGCCATTCATCGTGGTGTCGATTCTCCTGTTCGTTGGGCTCACGGCTCCTGCTGGCATGCTGCCGTACGTGTCTGCGACGCTCTGGAATCCGGTTCCCTCCACTGCCGGGAATGGTAAGAGTCTCACTTCCTCTCCAGCAAGGACAACCCACGAGCATGGCATTGGCAGTGCAGAGGGTGGCCTTCCATCTCCTGGCGAGAGATCAAAGCCTGGTCAGATGCATGCGGATGGGATGAAAGCAGAGCAGCAACCCCCAGCAAGCCATGAGCCCACCCGCTGAGATTAGTGCAAGGAACAAGCGTCCATGGCTGTCCGTTGACTGGGGTCCATCAGGGGATGGAGACCGAGCTCATCATCCAGTGCGACTCGGACTTGTTAGCAACAAAGGTGCGCCTCGGACCGGGTTGTGGTCTGTTTCTGGCCGTTGTGCTCGATGCTAGTCCATGTCTAGAGCAGCTGCCAAGAGACATGGAGCCGAAAACATGTACAGTAGTAGCCCGTCGTAACGAGAGTCGGCCTCCACAACGACATCGTGCCGGACTCGCTCACGGGCCAGATGACGGCGCACCCTACTAGGGCATGTGGTATTTTTGGCACTCTCGATTGCTCCAATGCCCGAGCCCAACCGGTCGTTTCATCCATCTTTCAAACATCGGTGCATGTGTATGGCGTGCACACAGCAGACTGATGCCGAGGTCCAAGTCTTCCCTTGCTACCTGTTACGGCGAGTCTTTGACGAGAAACAGGAACTCTCTAACTGATAGGTGACAGATATCCCAAGCACCACGCATACAGGGTGCAAGAATACGCCACGACCTGTCAGCGCTCATCCACGGGCTGGCCATTCACCTTCCTCCATCATTCCATGGTTAAAGCGCGGCCATATCTCGTCAGGATCAAGGGACAACAAAGCAAGCAGAGAAGACGATCTGCTCGGTGACTCTACCGCTGCCACCGTTGACTCCACCGCATCAAGGGCCTCCCTCCATGCATGGGTTGTCTTTGTTCCCCTGAGACGAGGTCATCGCAGGAATGGCGCGGCTCGGATGGGGAAGAGACTCGAGCATGGATCATGGAAGCTGCAGCATGCAAGCCAGTACCAGCAAACGCAGCAAGCAGGTGTGAGTGATGGAACAACAAGGTAAAAAAGAAAGAAAGAAAGAAATAAGGAAGAAGAAGAAAAAGCGTTCAGTGAATGTGGCTACGGTCTAGGGTAGGTGAATGCGACAGTCAGGATATGGATCTACTCTAGGCCGCTCTAGTAATCGCAAGTTTGCACTCATCAATCATGAATGAATCTGCGGCAGAGCACGTCTACTCGATTGGTCTAGACCGGAGCGGATGATCAACAGCCGTCCCATCGTCAACCATGTCTATCCAGATCAAGCAGGATCTTTGCGAGCCCGCTTATTTGGAGACTCGTTGCTCGTCCCAGTAGGGGAACACGTGCAACGAAGGTCCTCTCATCACCTCACGCACTCACTTCTCTCACCTCACGCAAACTGCCCGCTCGCCAACAGCTTCGAAGGAGCAACTCACTCACCAAATCCGTGGATTCGTAACGGCACGCGACGCTCCCCATCACAACCCGCGCGGCAGAAAAGGAGCATACAACCCGGCCTCTTTGTTCTCCCTCTCCCCTCCTCACCCAGGTGCCTTGGGCGCACTATTTCCTCCTCTTCCCTCTACAAGCCCTAGACCCTGCTACAAAGAGAGAAAGCGGACTGGACCATGTCTTCATCCCCACCTCCAACGCCCCCGCCGGCATACCAAGCGATCGGCTCGGCCCATCTTCCGCCTCCGCCTCCGATCTCCGCTTCAACTCCGGCTCTGGCCCCGCCAACTACGGCATCGACATCGACATCGACATCAACATCCGCCCGTGTCCTTCCACCTCTGCCCCCTCGCGCCCCAGCCCCGTCGATCCTCTCTTCCAAAACCAGCCAATGGATGTCGTCGGATACCAGGTCCTCATCTACCCAGTCCATCTTACCTGCAGATTCAAAACGCACGCCCTCCGCCTACGATGACAGCCAACCACATCGTTCCTACGATGCTGACATCTACGACCAGGAGGGTCTTGATGCCTCTGCGAGAGGAGATCGTCGCACGCTCCTCGTCATTTACGTTCATGGCTTTCTAGGCAACGACCAGTCGTTTCGGTCGTTCCCTGCTCATGTGCACAATATCCTTGTTACGCTCCTGGCCGAATCACACGTTGTTCACTCCAAGATCTATCCGCGCTACAAGACATATCGTGCTGTCGATGTAGCCCGTGATAACTTCAGCGCTTGGCTCGAACCGCATGAGGGGCCGAATGTGGATGTTGTGCTCGTGGGCCACTCCATGGGTGGTATCCTTGCTGCAGATATCGTCTTGATGGTGACTTCCCCTCTGTGCATTATATTATGAAGACAGGACACCAGCTAAACTATCTCAGCCTAACCCGAGACCAGGAGGTCAGCACCCTTTCAAGCACAGAATTGTTGGTCATGTCTCACTGGATTGCCCCTTTCTTGGGCTTCATCCTGGCATCATCATCTCCGGCATCTCGAGTCTCTTCAAGCCAGCGCCCCAAGTCTCAGATCAGAGCGCAGACAACGTCCACAAGACCAGCAGCCAAACTCTTGAACAGCAGTACGGCGCATCTTCCGCAAACCCCAGTACCTCGTCTCTCAACCTCACACCATCCCACGGCTCCTCCGTAACGTCCCCTCCCACTCGTCCTGCCGCCCCAGCTTCAGGGTCTTCATCCTTCTCCATACCCGCATCATACCAACCAACGGATCCATTCTTCAACCAGCCTTTCTTTAACGACGCGGCTTTTCGCGAGCAACCCTTCGTCAGACGCATGTTACACTTTGCCTCAAAGTACCGCTCCGAGGGTATCGTTCAATCCGCCGCTAAACATGTCATGTCATACCTCGAGTTTGGAGGGTGTCTGGCCGACCAATCTGGCCTCGAATCGCGCTATACCCGTCTTCGCGCGTTGGAGGACGTGGACGAACTGAGCGTGTACGGGGAAGGAGGAAATACAGTTCCTGCGGCACGAGTACGATTCGTGAATTACTACACGTTGTGTACAGGCCCACCGAAATCACCCAAACCAGGGTCTGCCGCGCCAGGTACACCGAAGCACGACGTCGAAGGGGAGGTCGACTCTAGACGAACCTCATTCTATGGAGAGAGCTCTTCAAAGTCTTCCAAGACCTCAATAGCCGAGGATACTGCGAACAAAGAAGAAGATCGAGAGCGAGAGGGAGTACAAGAACATGGATTAGATCTTGCTGGCTCCAAGTTGAGCATCAGCATCGAGCGTGCAGAAGATGAAACCGATGAGCAACTCCCTACAGAGCCCGTCCAAGAGACCAGCCTGAGACGTTCAGGATCTCATGATACACTCAACTTCCAGGACGCCCAAGAGACCCAGAACCCAGCCCGCGCATCTTCAGAATCTCTCGCCTCCGACATAATCATAGGCATAGATCACCTCAGCATGCATTCCGTCGACCCCACCCCCATCGACGAAGCTCCTTTCGACAACCTCCAGCCGCAAGACTCTACTACTGATACAACATTCAGCGGCACCACCACCAACAAGACCGAGAACGACGTTGACGACCTCCCTCCCATCCCCGACGAGATCACACCACCTTCCCTCCCCGACCCGGATCTCTACACCGACAAGGACGCCCGCAAACAAGCCGAGCGCGAGGCCCGTCGCCTCCAGCGCGCATACGACCAAGCCGTCAAGGACCGCGCCAAGGCTATCCGCGAAAGAGACAAGTTGGTCGAAAAGCGTCGACTTCGACAGCAAAAAGCAGTTGACAAGAAAGAGCGTGATGCGGCAAAGCGTGAGGAGAAGAAGAATAAGCAGGCTGCCAGGGAGGAGGAGAAGCGGGGGAAGGACGCGGCAAAGGAGGCTGCTAAGCAGCAACGTCGTCTCGAGAAGGAGGCTTGTCACCAGGAAGACCTGCAAAGCCAAGGCCTATCATCTCCAAGCGCCGGCCCTTCCGGAGCATCCCCCCTATCTTCAGACCCATCCTCAGCAGCCATCATAACCGAAGCCCGCGTCCTCGACGCCGACAAGCCCCGCAAGCTCCATCAGTTCTGCAACCTACCCAACAAGGACTCGTCCGGCGCTTCGGGAGACCCGACGTGGGTAGACATCTTCATGGCGGACGTGGACGAGGTGGGAGCGCACTGCGGACTGTTTGTGCCCGGAGCGCATTACGAAGGTCTCGTGGGGGATGTGGCGGGACGGATCGTGGGCTGGGTGCAGGATGACATGACGAAGAGGGCCATTCTCGAGATGGGGGAGTAGAGAGCTTGCTCGGGAGCTGCGAGTGACGCTGTTATCGGAAGATTAATCATGAGCTGGTTCTCGTGATACTCTTTTCCTTCCTGGACGTAGTGAAGGTGGCATATCATACATATGACTCCGATACAATATACAAGTCTTACAGAGTTCGACGACATACACTTCCCAGCTCCATCTTTCCAGAAGAAGAAGAAGGAGGGAAAAGGAAAAGAAAAAGCGGATAATTTCTAGGCAATGTGCAAAGACGATGTTCATGCAGAATCTCGTAAATTTTAGTCCCCCAACACCCGCCGGTCTCCTACCATCCACCCCCTTGTAAATGCTCATCCAAACCAATCCGTCCATCCATCTATCCCAGATCTATGCAAATTAAAAAGACATGTATATGTACAAAATGATACCAAGAGAAAGAGAAGAAGAAGAAAAAGTGGCAACAGTCGGAAGGGTATCAAGCCCTGCTTATATGAGTGGGACGTTTGTCGCATCAAAGAACCCTTCCCCAAACCCAAGTCCCCTAGTAGACATCAATCTCACACAGCTTCAAGCCCATCTTCTTGTCCTCGTTTAGCAAGCCCTTCAACGCCAAGCCCCCCTCGCTCCCGCCATCCTTGACCAACCCACCGCCGCTCACGCTCAGCGTGCCCAGCCTCACAAGCTCCCCGTCTGCCTCCCACCCTCGGCTCCCGCAGACGAGCACGTTTAGCGTCTCGAACGTCTCGCTCTTGATGTCGCGTCCAGCAAGAAGCGCACACGTGAGCTCGTGATCGCCGGTTGGTGGTTCGGTGGCTTCGGGGTCGTCCCGGCCGGAGGCGCGGGGTAGGAGGGATATGAAGTTTGCGGCGTGGGGTTCGCGGGCGTCGAGGTCTGGGAGGGTGAGGAGGTCGGAGTCTGCCTCGCGGTGGACGCGGATGTTGAAGCAGTAGGTTTTGAGGCGGAGGAAGGTGGGTGTTTGGGAGGTTTCGGCTATGGCGGGGCCGTCCTTCTCCCAAGAGAGGACTCTTACTCCTCCCTGCCCGTCGCGTTTCTCTGCATCGTGATATCGCTCGTCTTCTTCCGATCTCGGGGTATGGAAGCCGATGGAGATTTCTAGGTTCGGCGCAGCAGTGACGCAGCTGATGAGCGGAGAATCTGTATCGGCGACTTCGTAGATGTGGAATAGAGGAGGATAGTTCGCTGCGTCGGCTCGTAGCTTCCAACCAAGCCACGTCCACGAGGGAAACGGTCCGTGGAGATACATGGGATGCTTCGAGACCCCGTTTTCTCCCACGTAGTCGTGCCGCCATCCTAGACCGACAGCGAGCTTGGTAGTACGGGTGACGGCGGGGATGTTCTTGAATTCGCGGGTGTGATATAGCGGCAGGCCGAGGATGTTCTCCACGGCGTTCTCCATGCCGGCGTAGCGGTTCAACACACCCCTGTACGCATCGAGGCGGTCCTGGGGGTGCGTGAAGTCGCGGGAGAGGTAGCCGTTCACTTGGGACTTGAAGTCGGCGGGTCGAAGGCCGGCGCCGTTGGGAGGGAAGACGCGGCCCAGGTTGAGGGAGGGCTGCGTCTGAAGAGGGAAGGAGATTGATTCGTGGCAGTGGAGAGACTGGCACTGGAAGTAAATCTGCGAAGGCGTAAAGACGAGTCGCCGCCGTGAGAAGAGACCCTCTTGATACGTCCAGCCCCGAGATGCCCACTTGGAATTTGCGACTTCTTCGTTCGGTCGAATCAGGGAAGTGGTGAAGTATCCGGCGTCGGTCTGGAGCGAAAGCTGCTCCTCGCGGGGGACGCTCACGCCGGGGATGCCGTCGGACACACCCTCGCCAGCAGCGACGACCAACGTCAAGGCTGACCTGCAGTATATATCGCCCATGCGATCCAGCTGCTGCGACCTCTCCTCCTCATCGTCCCGAGGGAAGCAGAACTGATCAACCCAGAGATAGCGGTACCCCAACGACTGCGTAACGGACAGTGCATCGGCGAGCAGCGGCGGTAGCGTCTCCGTTAGAGCTTTCCCATCAAACTCGTCTGCCTGCTCCCGCTCCTCATCCGCATCTGCGCTGCTACCTCGCACATAACTGAGCGTAACGTACTGGACGATTTCAGTCCGCACAAGGTCATCCGCAGAAACGATCGTCTTCGTTCGGCAGTCAATGAGCTTGAGCCCGCGTACAGGTGGACCCACGGGCGCGCACGTCGTATTCGGGTGGTGAGACATGCAGAAGTCGATCCATGTCCTCGGGAGTGCGGCGTCGAGCAGGGAGGGTATGACGCGCCCCCGGATCGCTGGCGTCGCCTCTCGGTATCCCGCCAGATCATCGCTACCCTCTACCAATCGCACGATGTATCCCCGCGGCAGAGCCTTCGTCTTCGTCGTAACCTCGAACAGCACTGCGCGGCCTAACTCGTGTCGCTCCCCGACTCCGAACCTCTCGAAAGCCTGACGAATGCGCAGATACGGCGTGAACTTGCGCGTCTCGTCCGGTAGCGCACCGACAAGGGCCTGGAAGAATATGCAATAGGGACACGCAGACGCATCGTCGGTGACGAGCGTGTGCGCGAGCGGTATCCACGGCCGAGGCTGTCCGGGTCGCCAGTTGAGCAGGCGGGGGAAATCGTAGGATGCGCACAGGGTACAGGGGGGGTTACTCTCGTTGGCGACGATGCGACTCAGTCCATTCCGCGCAGGTCTCTTGATCTCGCCCTCCTTGCGTCGACGGCGAGAGGTCAGCTGTTGAACGTCTGGTGAGGATTCGCGGGTGGCAGGTTTTGCGGCTGCTGCGATGGTTTCGGCATCGCTGGCGTTGGCAGTGGCATTTGGTGTATCGGGACGGCCACGGCCTAGACGAGTGAAGGAGAAGAGCTTGGAGATCTTCTTCATGCCATTGCGGGCAGGCGTCTTGGTTGGCGTTGGCGCTGAGGATGAGGACGAAGGCGAGGATGAGGACGAAGGCGAGGATGAGGACGGTGATGTCGGGGAGGCTGTTGCAGCGGTCGTCGTGGCTATGATGGTGGTCGTGGACGTCGAGGAAGTCGTAGCAGTAGCCACGGGCCCGTCATTTCGCGCCATGGAGGCTCTCGCGCTCTGGAGACTGTAGGAGATTTGCGGAAGGAGGCGAGAGGTGGGAGGGAGAGTAGAGTAGAGCAGAGTAGGGTAGAGTAGGTAATCGACCCGCTCGCTCGCGTGGCAAGTGGTGATGACGGCGACGATCAATCTACGACCGTGTACAGTTACAATGTACGGTTACAGTCTGCACGTATCGTATGTCATGGGATGTCGTTTCCGATCGTCGACTTCAGATCGAAATGGTACGTCAGTCATCGGCGTATCTCTCTCCTCACGAGATGAGCGACGAAGACGAAGGCGAAGACGACGACGATGATGCACGATCCCAAATTATCGACGTCCCCTATAACGTACGTACTCCATTTGCGCAGTAGCGTTGGAGATCCCACTTGCCGTCCATCCCTCCATCCATCCGTCCCTCCATCCATCCGTCCATCACTCATCCTCTGTCGTACTGCAGAGGAGAATACGCGGTAACTTAACTTATCTGGTCTGTAAATTATCAGGCCTCTAGTTTGCGCCAAAAAGTGGTCTTGTGGCGATCATTCGGTCCGCTATTGCGGGAACAGAACCACAATTCGTTTGATGACAGAAACGGGGTTTACCAATTAGAAAAGAGAAGAAGCGGAATAATTAAAAATTAAAAAACTGCCTAACTTATAACCTTGCCATGTCCGCATCTTACGCCCGAAGCTTGCGAGGATATAGTCGTTTGACCTCGTGAGCCCACGTCTGCGCCCAGCTAGCCCGACAGCCATACTACGTAGTCGCCAGCATCCGTCTACTCTAGATTCATACGTACTCGTCCCTCCCATCGCTACCGGTATCGCGCATTCACTCGGGACGGAACTTGCCTTGCAAGCGAGTCGAGTTCGGCCGAGCGAAGGCCGCATGCGGAATTGTAGACTTCTCTTTGTAACTCTGTAACTCGAGTTATGCATTTGGCAATTCTCTAATAAGATAGATAAGCCATCTTGTGCCAATCAAACTTTGTTGTTTCTTCGAATCCTCGTCTCCCTCCCTCCCTCTCCCTCTCCCTCTCTCTTCTCCTGTGCTCGTGCCTCGTGCCTGTGTGGTGCCGCTATCCAATCTGTGGCCTAAGGTACGTACTATATAGAGGGAACAGAGAGCACGTGCCATCGGATCCGCCCGGGACATGGATGCTCCGGCGAACTAGACTAGTAATCGTCCCAATTACCGGTACAGGTACAGTAGATAAACCCCTGCATCCGCTGAAGAATCCGCAAAAAGCACGTGCCGACCTCGTGGTTCACGCTGGTGTACTGTAGTTGCGGTAGTTTCATTGACCAGGGCATCCGCCTGGGCACAACTTTGAGTTGACCTGCAGCCGGTCAATTTGCCGACTTTCTACAGACTACATTCATCAGCCTACGTACGGTACTACTGCGTAGTGAACTAACAAGCCAGTCAGGAACCTCTGCCCTGCCCATCTGGAGGCGAGGACTGTCGTGTGCTCCCCCCAAGCTTATCGTGCCTCGGGCTCATTTAGCCATGGATCTATCTAGACCGGCACGGTGACATGTAACGGGACCGAGCTTGCGTTAGGTTGGGTTAAATAACACATCGTACATAGCACGTAGTCTACTATCGTAGTATATCATGTACCTGTAGGCAATAGAGCTCTCCATGCGTCTCAGTCCCCCGGCAGCTATGTCGCTGCCATGTTTCCGACTCGACCTTGTACAGCATATGCTGAACGTCGGGCTTGCTGGGCTCATATCGAGCCCCGACACCAGTCCTAGACCTCCATACTATCAAACGTATGCCAGCGTGTTATCATCCCGAATCCTGCCCACAACTCCAATGTTGGCTTCTCCACCAGCCACACTTGGACCTCGTGCCACAACCTGTGATTCAGCATTAGTTTCCACCCAAAAGAGCGAACAAGAGTATGGGTATTTTCGGATAACTCACGTCTCCTTCCATTCTGTCATCCGTGTTTCGGTGTGTACCGTTATCCCTTAAGAAAAGTTCCAGGCTTGTCACAGGTGGCCCAAAGTGTCCATCTCCATCATTGGTCAGTCGGTAGTCGTTCAGAGCTGTCTGTGAAACAGCACCCGCAACCTTGGCCGCCGTAAGCGCGTAGACGATCTTTGCACCTGTAAAGATGCGCAGGTCCGACAGAGTCTTCGCCGAGAGCACGGGGGTATCGGCACCCGCCCGCTCAGCGACATAGACGAGCCGCAGCTTGCCCGGCGCACTGCCGATGGCCGGATTCGCGCCAGACGAGAATACAGACAGAAAGTTGGCTGGCGAGTGAATACCCTTCTGCGTGAGCGAACGGGTCGAGAGCGCGTGTGAGAGCTTGGCCAAAGGTGAGCCCAGCCTGCCTCGGGATTCGCCGTGCAAGTTGAGTAGTGACTGCGGGCTTGCTACCACCACCGTGGGGGCTACCCCTTGAGTTGCGAGAACGAGGTCAGGAGACTTGCCAGCTACCGAATTGAGGGCTACAGAAGCATTGGACCAAATCGCCACCAGAGTCAAGACCAGCGTGTGCATGCTGGCGAGGGAATCGGCGGGTAGAAACAGGTCGGATGGGTTTATGCGCTCCTTTGCAGGAATGGCTGAGATCTGAGAGGCAATGGCCGAGACGATATTTCCCTGGCTAAACCGCACCATCTCTTCCAGCTGTCCCGGCTTCGTCTGCCAGAATGTCACAACGTCCATAGGCGAGGTCTCCGTGTCAGCTGCGGGTAGCTCTACACCAGCCGTAGCGGGGGCGTCGCGAAGGATGTCCTGCCACGTTGCCACGTTAATGCTGCTGCCAGTGCCCTCGGGAACCTCGTTCCAGTCCATGTGATTACTGCCCTCATCCGTGACCCAGATGAGCTGGCGCAGGGAAGGGTACGCCTTGATGACAGCGTCGAAGGGAAACGCGCCTGGTGCTGTCACAAGGGTATCGGCGGCGGAGCGGCGCAGCATGGACACGAGCTCATCGTCAGAAACGTCGAAAGGAATCAATACGGTCGTCAAGTTAGGGTAGAAGCTGCAGGCGAAGAGCGTCACCAGTAGTTCGATCGAGTTGGGCAGGTAGACGGCAACCCTAATGCCGCCCTGGTCCGCAATGTGTCGTCCGATGAGGGTGATTTGTCGAGTTACATCCTCTGTACTTGGTCAGCTCCCACATTGAACGCGAAAAACAACCGGTGACCATACCTAGTTTGTGGTCGATCACGTTTTGCGATCCCAGCACTGTCAGGAGCTTCCCCTTCGCCCCATCTGGACCACCCTTAGCTGCCCGTCGCCAAACATCCCGTAGATCCCCATCTTTGCCGCGCGCCCACTTCGATGCGCCCTCTTCCTTGACATTAAGACCACTCGTGAGCGGCAGACCGTGAGGGGCACCATGCGATCTGAAGATGGGGCTCTCGCCTTCATCGCGAACGCTTGAGGGATTGGCTTGACGAGCCAGAAGCATCGGGTGCACATCGGGTTCTCTAGCGGCGACGATGCGGTACGAGATAAGAGCGAGGAGGAGTGTCACCAGGCCGGTCGAATAGACGTTCCATTGCCCGACCAAGTCGGACAGGCCAGAATCGATTGTCTCGACAACGCCCATGGTTCTAGAGCTTGGTGCAATACCTTACGTAGGGATCTTAGGAGCTCGATCGCAGCCCGGAGGGCGTTGGCAAGGCGGTGCCGGACAGGGAGAAGGGCAGCTCGAGTGCTTCACGAGCAAACGCGCTGTTCGTAGAAGGTACTTTGCGGTACTTGACGGAAGGTAGAAAGAAGAGAAACAAACCATCCAAGATGGAGTAAGAGGTTGTTGTTGGTAAAGAGGAGAGGAGAGGAGCAGTCCAAGAATGTTGGATGAAGCTGTAACACGCGGCGCAGATGTGGACACGGCAGTCAAGTGGGGGCTCCTGCCACTCTAGAGACGGGAAGGGGGTTTTGCACTTCGGGAGCGGAGTGTGGTTGCGACAGCTTTCGAAACACCAGACGCTGTGCCACTCGGCCACTCCAAGGTACAGAGCCATCCCACAAACGCAGTCACATCACATCACTTAAGTCAGTCAAGCTTGATCATATTGCAAATGCAAATGCGTTTTTTTACTAGGACTCCTCAGTCCAGTCTGGTTATCTGTCTACCACGGGAACCGAGTCCATCGCTACTCGTATGGGTAGCATGGTCCCATCTTGAGAAGCCTCATAACCCCAAACCTTTTTTCAGTCGGGTTAAAGCCTTTCGTGTTCTTCATGTCCTTGAATGTCCTGCCAAAGAGCAAGAGAGCCTTTCATGTTCTCGTGCCACGCCGCATCGCCTGTCCTTAATTCCATTCCGTGAGGCGTCGTGCGGCCGCGATCCTGCTCTCCGGATCTGATTTTAAAACAGAAGAAACCGTCCTGTTGACCATCCAATGTTCCCAGCCTGTACTCATCGCCCTCCCTTTCAGTCCTCATCCCATAAAAGAGGACCGTTGGGCGATTTGTCAACCAGAAAACTGAGAGAAAATCCACTTTTATCTATGTTTGCACGACGATAACATGACCATCTATCATGAAAGCGAAGAAATGCCCTCAGGGTAAAAAAAGGGAAACCACAGGTAGACGTTGACCACATAAAATTTCGTGATGTCGTGTCCAGATCCATTTGAACATAGATCCATAAACACCACGCTATGCCAACGTCTTCCACTCCCCAAATCTCGGTCTAAGGGTATCAAGCAAGGTGTGCCGAAATCAAAAGCAACGCATATCTATCACATGCTTCGTGAATGCCCTGGGACCGTATGCTGAGTTTCGCCAATCAAATAAGGGCTGTCCGTCCCTCTCCGCAGGTCATGATGTCGCCGTGTCGTCCAAATTCAGATCTGAGCGTCCAGAGTGCTAATGTAATCAAAGCAAAATCGAGAAATTGACAAAACTTGACAAGAAAATTGAGGAAAAGCTGGCAATGTCTTGCTCATGCCATGTGTATGGCGTGCCGTATGCCAGCGTATTTTGCGACGTTCACTTTCGTGTGCCGTCGCACGTTGTAGTGGTGATTTACCACCACGACTGGCCACCGGGGCCGCCGGGGTTACCATAGCCGCCACCGCCGTAGCTGCCACCACCGCCGCCGCCGCCGTAACCACCACTGAAACCGCCCTGGGGCGGCCCTCCAAAGCCGCCGCCGCCACCTCCATAGGCCGGAGCGGGACCGTTAGAGAAGCCACCACCACCGCCGCCGAAACCACCGCCGCCAGCCTTACGGAAGTCACGGTTGGCAGCACCGCCACGGCCACCACCGCCACCGCCGCCACGAGAGCGTCCACCACGACCGCCACCAAACGACGACTCGCGGGAAATGGTCTCGAGGAAGGCAGGAACCTCCTGGTTAGCCTCCTTGAGAAGGTCCATGAGCTCACGGACAATACCACGGTTGCCACGGTTGAAGAAAGCAGTAGCAATACCAGTGTTACCGGCACGTCCGGTACGACCGATTCGGTGAACGTAATCATCGACATCGGTAGGAAGGTCATAGTTGACGACATGGGTGACGTTGGGGATATCGAGACCACGGGCAGCGACGGCAGTGGCAACGAGGATGGGGCAGCGTCCATTACGGAAGAACTCGAGAGCACGCTCACGCTCGCGCTGGGTGCGGTCGCCGTGAATAGATGTGGCGGGGAAGTTCTGGTTGATGAGGAAGTCGGAAAGCGAATCGGCCATGCGCTTGGTTTCGACGAAAATGAGGGTCAAACCACCAGCGTGGGTGTGCAGGATGTCAAGGAGAACAGAGCGCTTGTCAACGTCTTCGACATACTCAACCTTCTGGGTGATGTTCTCAGAGGTAGAACCAACCCGACCGACTGAAAGGAAAATGTAGTCCTTGAGGAAATCGCGAGCAAGCATCTGGATGTCTCGGGGGAAGGTAGCCGAAAACATCAGAGTCTGGCGATCAGTAACGCCGGGCATATCCTCACCCTCTACGATGCGTCGGATCTGGGGCTCGAAACCCATGTCGAGCATGCGATCAGCCTCGTCAAGAACAAGGTACTTGATGTTTTGCAGAGAGATGCGGCCTCGCTCTATGAGGTCGACAAGTCGTCCGGGGGTGGCAACAAGAAGATCGCAGCCACGCTCAATCTGCCGAAGCTGGGAACCGATATCGGCACCACCATAGACGACGCAAGGTCGAACCCAAGATCGGTAAGCGAACTTGCGAGACTCTTCGTAGATCTGAGAAACAAGTTCTCGGGTGGGTGCTAGGATCAGCGAGGTGGGGTACGCCTTGCGCTGACGACCGAACTGACCAGCAGCGCCGGCAGGAACAGGCGAGGGGCCGTTCTTGAAAGCCTGAGAGAGAATGGGGAAGAGGAAACCACCAGTCTTTCCGGAACCAGTCTGGGCACAAGCCATGAGATCACGACCACCCGAGACAATGGGAATAGAATACTTCTGGACAGGAGTAGGAACCTTGTAGTGAGCCAGCTCAATGTTGCGGCAGAGGTGTTCGTCCAGAGGGGGGGTGCTGAACTGAAGGAGAGCCTCTGGGACATCTGTGCCAGAAGCCTCAACGGGGATGTCGTCGTACTTCTCGAAGTTGATGCCGGTCTGCTGCTTCGTGGGGTCGTCAGCGACACCGAAGAGCTCACGCTCGACACGGGGGTTAGCCGGGCCAACAACGTGCTTTCCGTCACGCCACTGTCCATCGCCGGAGCCACGAGCATAACCGCCGCCGCCACCGCCGCCACCGCCGCCGGCAGAGTGACCGCCTTCGAAGTTACCACCACCACCACCAGAGTAGCCTCCTCGACCGCCCCAGCCGCCTCGGCGGTTGTTGTTCTGGTAGGCGGGGGCGGAGGCGGGGGCATCGGCAGCCCAGTTGTTTGGGCGAGGGGCAGGATAGTTTTGGGCAGCAGGGCTATTACAGACTGTTAGGACATAGAACCAAATTTTCAACAGGCTTTAGAACTTACTTCGCCCAGGCACTGTTTCCTAGACCGTTGGCAGGGCCAGGGCCGGGAGGACCAACGGGCGTAGGACCAGGAGGACCAACAGGCGCAGGACCAGGAGGAGGACCACCGTTCATAACAGGAGGTCCAGCGGGGGGACCGCCGCCGCGAGAACGCAGGTGAGGTGGGATGTAAGATCGGGGCTGGTTACCGCCATGCTGGGCACCATCAGGGCCCAAGTTAAGGTTACCCATGTTGAGCTGATCAGCCATGATTGCGAATCGAAAATGAGTCGAGGTGGAAGTTGTTCGTTATGGGGACGAAGGTCGTCCAAGTAAATAACAAGAGCACCCTCAAGTTTCAAAGAAAGAGAGTGACTGATATGTGAGTTCCTGTCCGGCGAGAGAGACAGAAATCGAGGTGAACGAGATACGTATCGTTTCAGACTTTTGTTTAAACACTGACACGGGTCGGTGCTAGCAGCTTTCCTCGAAGAACACGCAGAACTTCAAAAGGAAAGACCAAAGAAAGACGAAATGAGGTCTGGGGGGAAGATGGGGATTGGGGGAGGATGGAGGATGAAAGGTTTGAGAGGTTGAGGTTGGGATTTGTGGGAGGAAAAGAAAAGGGACGGAAGTAAAGAGGCAACACAAGTGGGAAAAAATTGGTTTGCAAACTTGTCACAGAAACGGGCTAGCGCGGGCTTGCAGGCTCAGAAATTTTGAAGGGGGCGCCGCCGCTTCAGAGGATTATCAGAGGCTGACCGCCGAGGAAAGAAAAGCCTGTCGGGGAGGGGGGTAGCGAGCAAGTACTTGCAGGGTGTTTTGGCCACCGCTTCAAACCCTGCTGTGCGTGTAAGGTGACGTGGTTGGGGGGAAATGGTGGGTTGAGACAGCGGCGGGCGGTGGCCAGCAGTTGAAAGGTGGGAAGCGCGGGTACCGCTTGGATACCTCAAGGTACGTGGCGGGGAATGCGCCATCCACATGATTTTCGGATTCTACTTGCATTTCGGACGAGAAACTGAGGTGAGACTTTTCAGAAAGGATCAACGCCTGTTTGTCAGGTGCCTACTACTAGTCTGCTCACAGTAGCTGATGGTCTTTAGTTTAATGAATTTCGCCGCAACAAGGAGCGGTCTGTAAGTCTCGTGCGAGATACTGGCCGTAGAATTCTGGAAGTGGGCGTCAAGGCCCCGAGAGGGAAGCAATGACGAAGGCGGGGGAAGATGCCCCTGGCTCGTTCTGAGCTGAGACTCTGAGCTAAATCTTGCAGGGTCCAAGAAGCACATCCACAATGCTGTACGTGGTAGTATTTATTGTGAAGCGACGAACTGCAGTCGACCGCTCAATGTAAAGTCGTAGCCCAGAAGAAACTCGGACGAAGTCGTAGAATGATGAAGCTTAACGGGGGAAAAGGAGCATTGGCGGGCCGGTTGAGAGAACATTACCAGAACGTATCAAATCTCGCATCATTTTGATTCTGCAAGGAACTAACTTCGAAGACTGCCCAGAAGCATCCCATCGTCAATCACGATTCACGTCTCATAAGCATGAACGTAGCCGTAACCCCCCCGAGATTTTTAGTAAGGCCGTTCACTGATTGGTTAAGGTAAGGATGTTTCTACTTTTGCAGCATTGTTATTACTGCTGTACACTACCGGTACAATTCAAGCGCCCTTATGATGGTTCTTCTTAAGCCAATGTCTCTTCCAACAGCAAGATTCGGAAGATACCAAACCCATGGAGTGAAAGCTTGTCCTATTGTGAGATAAATGCAGGGAATGAGGCGAGGAAGTCGCCACAATATTAATCCTTAGGTACGTGAGGGGTACTTCGAACATGAGAATGAGTTCTGCACCCACATTTCAACTGCTGCCTCAGAATTGAAGATCCCGAAATAATGAGACAAGGGACCTTTAGATGAGGTGAGCTAGAAAGGTCTAGGTCCAACAAAAGAATGCACTTCTATTCGAAGTCTGGCGGATTTCATTGCGCCTGTGAACCATGGAAGATCTGCCCTAAGAATGGTCAATGAAACCGAAACACGTGCTGGTAGCTTGCAACGAATTCCCGATTTGCAGCAACGACAAGATCTGAGGAGGCGACTAACAAGAACCTACAGTACAGTACCGTAGCAGAAAACTGTTTTGCTTGTTCGAAGAGGTTGTCACACTTCGCCTCTGGCACCCTTTTTCAACGTACAACTTGCTGCGGACGACGATTAATGTTCTAATGGTGAGTTAGTGTCTCCTCGGACAACCCGAGGAGGGTACGTACTCTGCCTGTACTTTCTTTAACGTCTGACATAAGAGAGGTTCACTGGGCTTGCTGCTATTCTACGAAGCCAGGATGAGATCACAGAATCACCT
Organism: Coccinonectria pachysandricola; assembly: GCA_003693555.1. Classification (NCBI taxonomy): domain Eukaryota; kingdom Fungi; phylum Ascomycota; class Sordariomycetes; order Hypocreales; family Nectriaceae; genus Coccinonectria; species Coccinonectria pachysandricola. The sequence goes on from QUZF01000034.1 coordinate 74,441, forward strand.
TACAAACCGAAAAGGATCCATTTGAGTCTAGGGAGATTTTCGATACCATTTGCGTATTGGTTTGACTAGCAGCAGCAGCAGCGGCATCGACTTTTCCTGCAGAACTGACAAAAAAGTGACTTGATCTGTTCATATGTTAACGTGCCAAGGGCTTGCCAATGGATCTTAAGAGCCAAATTGGTCGCATAATGGGTCTCAAGGCGTCACGAAATAGGGCTTCCTTTCGTAGCAGTAATCGCGATGAAGATTGATTGATTACCAGGTGCATAGGGCCAGACAACTACCTCCCCGTGCTTCAAATTCTCGATTTTGCAAAGAAAGTGGTGAAACCGGCTGTGAATTGTGTATGTTAGTAATAGGTATAAGCGTGGCTTTCGAGACTGTCTGTACCGCAGGTTTCGGTTTGCTCCTGAAAAGCACTCTCATTTGGTGTCTTCATGCCAAGGCAACGTTACTTATCCCTGGATTCAAGTAGCACGCTACATCGGTTGTCACTGCAGAGCTTGGGCGAATCAACCACCAAATAACCTCGAGTTGAGAATCAAACACTTGTGCATAGGTATGACCAAGTTCCCAACAAGCATGGCATCTGATCCGCACCTGTCGTCATAGCCTCGCAAAGAAAGGTTGAATGAAGGATCAATGCAATAGCGATTAACCCCAAAAAAAGACTGCGGTAGTGGAGGGAGTCATCTTCATCGTAAAGTAACCCTCCGGCGCGTCTAAAATTACAGAGTCATGTTTCCTTCTTTCGTCTACCCATGAATGTCCCCTTAAGCACTCTTCACCACCCTATCACCGTCAAACTCTATGTCAACAATGCCGTCCGCCTTGACGGCCTTGACGACCATACCCTTGAAGTCGATTGGTAGTCGTCGCTTCAACTCATCCGTGCACAATGTCATAAGCTTGATGCCCTCTCCGAGGGTGATATCGGGGCTGTGGTGCTTGTCCAGAATCGACAGGCAGTAGTACCTGTACGGAATCACAAAGTCAGCAAGTCTATCTTCACCGCAAAAGCATGCTAGGACCATCAGGTCATCGGCATGGGAGCATCGAAGAAGCCACGTACTGTGCATAACCATGCGCCGCATAGGGAACCTCGGCCAGCGACGCTAGGTAGTCCAGCCAGTACAGTGCCGGCTTGCCGGTGATGGGGTCGACACCGCCCATCAGCAGGTTGACGTTGTAAGGCTTGCGCGATCGCAAGCTCGTGGCAAGTTCGCCGCGGACGAAGTGCGCCAGGGCGGAGGGCGATAGATCGGTCTCGTTGCGCATGGAGTAGAGCTCGGCATTTCGTTGGATGTACTCGGCGAATTGCACTGCGGACGGGTCAGTACGTCACAGTCTCTAGAACGACGAGCCGTAGGTATCTGGGGATAAAGCTACCTGTGTCTCCAGCCTCTCCGGAGAATGCCATCAACGTGTGCTTGTTGAGGGCTCTGGTCTTGTCGTCGGACGCTTTGAGGATAGTAGCACCGCGCATCGCAGCCTTGGAAGCTGCAATGAGGGTGAAGTCCTTTCCGGTGATTCCCAGAAGTACCTCCCTAGAAACGCATAATGGTCAGCGGAGGTTTTCCTCTATAGCTTCGTCGAAGCTCACATTGTGGCTATTGTGTGGTAGACGGCGGCTGTTCTGGTTGTGGGTTATAGTAGAATGAGGATAGAAGCGTCGTCGAGGTACGTGGGTTGTTCTTGGTGTTGTCAGCCTTCTGAAGGTCCAGCAAGCAGCAAGCGGCGGTAGCAAGCTCCAGCTAGGCTGTAGCGCTGCCGCGTCCACCGCCAAGCCTAGCACCGCTGGAGCTGTCCCGCGCTTCTCGGATTATACCCCCCCGGCTGCCGCCCGCCTCTCGGATAAACCTGGTATCCACAGTACGGTTCTTCTTACGTCGTGCACGGCAGAACCCTGGCATGACACAGGTGAGATTTTCCGAGCTCCACTGGCGTCTCAACTTTTTTTTCCAAGTCGGCCAGGAAATTTATCTCGGGCGGGACGTCTAAATCGAAATAGTAGGCAGCGAACCTCTGGGCCATTGTCATCATGTCGTCCTTCTTCACCGCTCCAGGAGCCCAGAAGAAGCGCAAAAGGACCGCAGGCCCCGAACAACCTAAAAAGAAAGTTGCTGCTTCAAAAACCAACGGGAAGACGTCTTCCAAGGCCGCTGGCCCCACCAAGAAGCGAGTCGAACGAGACGAGTCCATCTCAGGAAGCGATTCGGACGACGATGAGAGCATCGACAGTGTTTCCGATGCCAGCGATGCAGTAGACGGTTCGGAGTCGGAGGGTGAGGGCGAGACGGCTGCTGAGCGCAGATTGCGTCTCGCCGAGCGATATCTCGAGAACGTCAAGGAGCACGTGGACGAAGCTGGGTTCGACGCCGCCGACATTGACCGCGATCTGATCGCTGAGCGACTACAAGAAGACGTTGCCGAGACCAAGGGTCGTGTATATCGTCAATTAGCGTCCGAACTAGCCTTCGATGCTGCCTCGCGCACCTTCTTCCGAAGTAATACCAACGACGTCACCTCCATCGCCGCGTGCGCACCCTACATCTACACCACAACCAAGGACCTTTTTGTGCAAAAGTGGAGGACACAGGAGCTTCCCCAGAACCAGTACCCTCAGACGACGAAGCGAAAACCAAAGAAGCCCCCAGCTCCCCCGAGGAAGCGGCCCGAGCTGGAGCTGTGGCTCAAGGGGAACACGAGCAAGTCCAAGGATAGGAACTATCAGCGACATACGGGTCCAATCTTGGCCATCGCAGCCTCTCCCGACGGCAAGTACGTTGTGACGGGCGGTGCTGACCGCAAGCTCATCGTCTACGACGCTGCCACGCTCAAGCCTATGAAGATCTTCACACATCATCGCGACGCCATCACAGGTCTGGCGTTCCGCCGTGGTACCAACCAGCTTTACTCGTGCTCAAAGGACCGAACGGTCAAGGTATGGTCATTGGACGAGCTTGCTTATGTCGAGACTCTCTTCGGCCACCAGGACCAGGTTGTTGACATTGATGCTTTGGCGCAAGAGCGCTGCGTGAGTGTTGGCGCGCGCGATCGCACCGCTCGTCTATGGAAGGTCATTGAGGAGACGCAGCTCGTCTTTCGCGGTGGTGCAGTGGACAAGAAGTCCCATCCGGGTGTCAACCCTCGTTCACTCTTGCACGAGGGCAGCATGGACCGCGTCGCCATGATCGACGACGACCTCTTCGTCACCGGTAGTGATAACGGTGCCATCGCTCTCTGGAGCGTACAGAAGAAGAAGCCCGTATACATCGAGCCCATCGCTCACGGTCTTGACCCTCCCCTAGAACTCGACGAGGCCTCGGCCGAGCAGAAGCCAGACCCTTCCGTCATCCCTCCTCCCACCCCTCGCTGGATCACCGCGCTAAAGACCATCCCCTACTCCGATGTCATCATCAGTGGCAGCTGGGACGGCCACATCCGCATATGGCAACTAAGCGAAGACAAGCGTCGCATTGAGCCACGCGGTGTGCTCTCCACACCAGGTGAAGAGCTCAAAACCGGCAATGGCGAGATAGGCAGCATAACGGGTGTTATCAATGACCTTGCCGTCTTTGAACGCGGTGATCGCGGAAAGGACGGGCTGTGCGTTGTCGCGGCTGTAGGAAGGCAACACAGACTGGGCAACTGGCAACGGAAAGGAAAAGGAGCCAAGGTTGGGAGAAACGGCGGTGTGATTTTCGAAATCCCGAGGATACAGCGGCCGACGGCAAATGGCACGCATGATAGCTCAGACGAGATCGAAGATGAGAGTGCTTGAGGGCGTTTACATTGAGGGCGTTGGCGCGGGAGTGTTTGCATGAAGGTGTTAGCATTAACGGTGTAAGCATGGGGGCGTTAATGCGACGACTACTGTATATACCTACAATGACCGAATAAGAGTCACCAAATGCTGGAACATGTTTGCTTTGTGTTCTCACTGGGACTATACGATGCTTGTGATGCTGTTGATGCTGTTGATGCTGTTTTTCTTCTACACTGGCCAACCTCCACGATAGTTAAGAACTCGCATCGGGATTGTAGAGTGAGCACCAGAGTACGGAGTATTGCTTATCTATTATGCCATTCCAATATGCTATCCGGCGTACCTTATTAAACATTCGAAAAGGTCACTTCGTTCCCTCCCTTATTTGACATCTCTCCCCTTAGTTGCTCGAATGTAAATGAACCCTCCTAAACGCCCGCAAATGCTTTGCAAACAGAAACGTTTACCTCGTCCCCGCCCCCTTTCTTACGCCTTCTCGTAAAACGCCTTGTAATGAAGTGCAATCCTCAAAATGTGTATGTCTAGCTCGGCTGAATCTCGCAAACGGATCAAGATTGGCAGCCATCAGTCAGGTCAATGGTTCGCTCAATGCCATCGTATTGCGGTCCACTAGACGTCCGTTTCCTACTGACTTCAATACTTGCCATGATCGGTGAAGTATCATCCAACTCGGGGACGACAGGTCGACCAGCATGAACCAATGACACCTCTAGAGAAACCCTCCTCTCCTCTTTGTCATCGTTTAGTGGTGTATCCGTTGCAGGTGATAAGCTAAGCGGTCTCACAAAGTTGGGGTCTGCTTGCTTGCTCAAAGTCAACTCGCTAGAACCGAGTCTCTGGTGTTTGGCAGCTCTCGGAGATGTAGGTGAAGCCGCGATTCTTTTTGGTACGCCGTTTTGGGGCGATGACCTTGCCGAAAAGAATGGTTCATCAGCGCCAGAGGACTTAGCTTCGAGGCTTGTAGAATTTTCTAGTGTATGGATGAGTTTTACTACCTCCCCGGTTTTGGTAGGGGAGATTAGGGCAGGTTTTTCTGGCAATGAGCCTCCCTCAGCAATATGACGCTTAGGTGACCGCTCTTCAACATCCGTCCCATGCTCCGCCACTACGCTTGTAGTTGGGCTTTGTTGATCTTGGCCTGTCCGGAGCAAATCAGATTCCTTATTTTCATCTCGTGGCGACGTTGGTAGTGAAGACAGCGGTACTTGGTTGGGATTAGACGACTTTCTGGCCGCCTTGAGTTTCTTCTTTTGTTCATGTTCCCTTTGGTTGCGTTCCCGCTGCTGCTTATGCAGGACGAACAAGGTGTTCCTGATCTTCTCTCGGATTCCACTGGGTTTAACGTCCCACCCCAGATCCTCTTTGTGAAGCAGCTTGCGCATGGCCTCGTCCGGATCCTTGGCAATTTCCTCTAGGTAGCCAAGTATATAAACGCCACAGTCGCAGTAGTTGTCCTGCATCGGAACGTTCTGGCCTTTCATTCCAATGCTTCCGACCTCGATGTCAATGGACTTCTTGGTTTTGGCTTCCTGGATCAGATATTCCTTTAAGCAGGTACATGTAGGGTAATGACCAGAACCAAGCGAGTCGAGAGTAATGATCCTAGGATCTTCTAGGCTGAGCTTCTTGGCCCCGCCAAGTGAAGACCTTTTCTTGGCCCTGGAAGAGCTATCCTGGATCGATGCTTTGGATTGCGTATCCGTTGGGACGTGATCAGTATCGTTGGACGATTGTCCATCAGCTGACCTCTGCTGTACCTCGATATCTTCTAATGAGACACTAGCCATATCTCGTTCAACCGGTGACATTTTCGTAGTATCCTTGGGCGAATCTTGAGTTACCGAGGTTTCCTCCGTGCCCCCCCGACCTTCCTGCTCCTGACTCGAGGGCAATAAGCGAGGTGAATTGCAAATGATCGCTAGATACCAGTGCGCGTTCTCGTTAACGGGAACGATGATATAAGGGTACGAGAAGATGTCAACTTTGTTAGTCCAGGATTTGACACCATCGTAATTGATCTTGGCCCGATTTGCTCGCAGCTTCTCAAAGAAGAAGGTACTGAAAAAGTACATTTTTTGTGCAACTTGAGGATGCTGTTCTAATCTCACTTGGAGGTAGCGAATGTAGAAGTTGATGATGTTGTCGTTGAGGAACTCTCCTTCGTCCAGCCGGAGAATATCGTCCTTATCAACCGTGGCCCTGTTTTTTCCGGTTGGAGGATATACCAGAGGAGAATCCCACTCCTTTCCCCAATCAGTATTGAGTCGAGTCCACCGTTCAGGGCTTTCCTCTCGGCTTGCGTGTATTGGCGAAGAACGTCTTGTCCGTCTAGTATCGGGAGCACGAACACGGGCCGCCACAGAACCCGCTTCTGCATTAATGTCCTGCTGTTCGTTGTTTTTCCTCTTATGCGGTTGCACGATGCCTTGCATATTGTCTTTGAGTTTCAGTCGCCGCGTATTGACGATGTTTTCCCTCGAGTAAGTGCCGAAAGAGGGCTGTGTCCGAACACTGTCTTTGCCTTGCTCCGCTACAATCTTGGCCTCGCTCGCTGCCTGTTGTTCGTTTTGCCTCGGTGATACTTTGCTGTAAATTCTGGCTTGATTGAACAGGTTGTTGAAGGTATGCTCAAGTTTATCGCTAGACCTGTTAGCTAGAAAGGCGACGCGGAGAATAATGGAGACGAAACTCACGCATCCACGTCGTTTGACAAATAGCGCGACTGCTTACGCGAACCCCTTTCGCCATCTCTTTTATCGAGCCAGTCTATGAGAAACATAGCTGCCTCTTTTGACTGAAATTCCAAAGCCAATGTGCCAGGGGCCTTGTCAGTCTGATTTCGGTGAATGATAACATGTCGGCTGTTCGTTGCGTCTGACTCAAACCTCAATATGCTGCCTTTCTTGACACACAGCCAATCTAGACCCGTGTTTTCCTTGGGAGGAGTTTCGCCGACGAACGCGAAAATGGGTCCAAGTGTAAGCGCAAGAGGTGGACGCTCGCAGTCCGGCGGAGGATACGCGAATCTCCCCGAGGCAGCTCTAAGTAGAACAAGTTTAGGGATCTTTGAATTCTCTGAGGTAGTGTTCATGCCATGGCTAGCCTGGCCCAAAGTTCGAAACTCAGTTTTCTTGATGTCAGCCCTCGTTCCTCCAAATCTCGTTGGTTGTTGGTCTAAACGAGAGAAGTTGGTCGCTCTCCTATCTCGACTTGCGCCCTCGGCATTGTTTTCTTTGGATAACTCGTCTTCGGAACCTGCTTCAGACTGCTGTGCTTTGGCCAGCGTTCTTTGTCGCTTGAAGGCACTATGGGTACCTTCTAGAGTCTGTGAAGGATGTGCTCGCTTTCTTGTTGGCACGATGTCAGACACCACATTCGACGGGGGAGGGCTTCTGGAAGCTAGGTGATCGGGGCTTGTAGACGGCTGTGAGCTAGAAAGCGCGTCTCTGGTGCGTTCTTGAACGCTAGTCGGTTGATCGGTAGAGCCGTTCTCCTGCCTAAAGCCAGGACGACGACGTCTCCGGTTCCTGCTACCTGCGCTTCGTGGTTGCGCGTTGCGGTACTCGTTGAGCGAGGTCGCGGAGTTCCGTGCCACTTTCCCAGCGCTGGAATTGCTGATAAGGTCGACACTATAGCGACGACTTTGGCTATCATCATTTGTCAAGTCGTGAATGATTGGCTTTATCTTCTCATCTTCGGTTTCGTCCACAATCTCGTCGTCGTGTTGCTCTCGTTCTTTACCCAGAAAGTATTTCGACTGAGTCGAGTTATCGATTGCGCGCTGCTTCTGACGCTTGCTCGAGGGTTGGATGCTAGCGTTGAGATTTCTGCCCTCGTCGACTAAGAGCAACCGACCCATGGAGCTACGCGGCATCTGGCTGCCGTTGATCTTTTTCTGTCCCAGAGTAAATACAGTGCTCTGCATTCAGAGGCGGCGACACTAACCAGTCGTGAACTCATGGTGTCATCCGGAGCGCTTTGCAGAGCGTCAGCGAATGTCTCGGTGCTTGTATCTGATCGTGAGGCCTACCCATAACCTGGAAAGGAGTGGGCGTCGGAATGGTAACGTGCGATCGGACTGGGGGGAACGATGGAGTTGTCAGCAAAAGCTCACGAACGGACTTCTTTCTCTATAGAGTTGAGTGGCATGTACTTACTCCCATCGAGATCTGGTCCTTCCTCTATCCTTACCGATCGAATGGTCGTTGCTAGACTCCAGCTTTTCGCTCAAAGCTCATGAAATCGGATCTTGGGCGCGCTACTCGTATCTGAGGCTGAGATCGTGAACGAGGTCATGAAGATGGCCGCAAGGCCCATAGGTTCGGAGGCTGAGAGTACGGGAGAAGAGGCGAGCAACGAGTCCTTCCGTGGAGCGATCCAACCGAGCGCGTATTGAGTCAAACTTCCGTAATGGTTTCGCAACGACGACTGCGAATTTGAAGGTTGCCGGTTGAAGTTCGTTCACATCAGAGGCTCAATCCAAAGAATCTATTAATGTTGCGCAGTAGGGTTCGTTTTTAGTGGGGTTATGCGCTGCATTTTTAGCGTGCAAGGCCCGCTAGACTCTAGACGTTGTTTACTGTGCCACAGCCTTGCAGGGTCCAATCCGTTAGCGATACCTCCGCTGGAAGTCAGACGGCAGCCCACTAATAAAGCCGCTGTAGCTACCACACACAACCATATTCATCCAATTAAGGACGGCACAGCTCCGGCACAGCTCCAGCACCAGCGGAAGCTCTCCGCGTAATCGCCCAAACGTGGCCATAAGTTTGATACTCAACACCATCGCAATCATCACGAACCTCCGACCTGCAACGTCCATCACCGTTGCTTCCTTTCCTCCTTTTCGCAAATGCTGCGGTAGTGCAGCCCAATTGCCCACCATGTACAATTCTCTTACCCGCATCCAAAACACCTTCGGGTTCTTTACAACTGTCGTCTTCGTTGTCGCAGCTTTCATCGCCGCATCCGACCTCTTCGCCCAGCGCACGCCCGGTACCGGTATCATCGCGCCTACAAACGTTCAAGTGTAAGTCCTGAGTCGTATCAAGACGTTGAATATTCTGACAAATCTTCTTTGCGCAGCGTTAAGGGTCGTCCTCACTACTATAGCTCAAAGAAGGAGGAATATGCCGTTATCAAGTTCTCCCTTGACGCCAACCTCACTTCGCTCTTTACATGGAACACCAAGCAGCTCTTCGTATACGTCACTGCCGAGTGGCCTGGTACTAAAAACGACACGAACGAGGCTGTCATATGGGACTCTATCATCACAAGCCCCAGTGCCGACCACCTCCAAAACATCGGCCCTACGGCTATGAAGAAGCTCCTTCGTAGCTCCAAGGGAAAGTCGATTGATCCTAGCCGGTATGTTCTTTTCCAAGCTAACCCGTACTTGAATGAACGTTAACCGGTCATGTAGAGGTCTGCTCAAGCTCCGAAACCAACGACCCAAGTACCAAATCACCCACCCCAGCGGCAAGATCGCCGAGACGGGTGACGTTGTCTTGAAGCTACACTACAACGTTCAACCCTGGGTCGGTCTTCTTACGTGGAACCAAGATAGGGACATTGGGCTCTGGAAAAAGATGGCCGGCGGCGTGAGTGAAAGGTTCCAGCTTCCTGCCATTAAGAAGAAGGACGTCCCGAAGAGCACGCAAAAGAACACCCAGAAGAGGACTAAGAGCCCTTGAAAACTGAGCAGTTCTGTGACCTGGCCAAATCCGGAACGTGTGAAATCACTGCGTGTTTAGGGAGGCGTTTGGACGAATTGCTCTTAAATACCTTCAACCGTTTTGTCACGACGTGCAAAGCGTTCGTATGTGACAGTGAAATGTGCTCGTGAATTCGTGATACAGGCATCTAGATTGTCTATATTACAGTGTCCACCTCCGCCATGTCCAAACGCCAAACTCACCTAGGCTTTCCACACAACCGGTGCTATAAGTTGCTGCATGAAGATGGCTAACCAGTCGCCCCTATTTCCTGTCACTTTTACTAGCCTTAAGACCCACTGCCCGAGGCATCGTTGCCGCTTCCCCTGCCGCCACGACCGCGACCGCGACCCCTACCACGCTGCTGGTCAAGGCTGGCAGGAGGCGGCACATTGCCATAGGCCTGTTCTCGAGGAGCGGCGCTGGTCGCATACCCGCCATCTTGAGCCGGTGAGCCTTGGAAGCTGCCGCGTCCACGTCCACGACCACCTCGGCCACGGTAGCCGTTGCCGTTGCCGTTGCCGTTCGTCTGCTGTCCCTGGGCTCCATTGTCAGGGGCACCACGGTAAACCAGTGTGCTGTGCATGAGATGAGGTGCATTTCCACCACGCGCTGCCTGTCCGTTGCCACGACCACCACGAGGTGACTGCGTGCCATTAATGGCTCCTCGCCAACCGCCCCGCAAAGGAGCAGGCGCAGGCGCATCCTTGAACTGCGTAACGCCGAAGGATCCATAAGTACCGCCAGGAGTAGAAGCGGCGGGTCGTCGCTGCTGTGCTCGGCTGGTTGTTGAGATGACCTGTTTATTCGTCGTGTTCAGCACAGCAGAGGAAGCAACAGTCTGACCTCGGAACATCGGTGATCTTTCTCCCAGCGTGGTTCCGCTCATGAAGGCATTATCCCAGACAACGTCGAGCAACAGAGCAGTGGCAGTTCGGCTAATGCCAACAACGGTGCCCCTTGTCGCAATTGGAACCTTGCCGGCCGCCGCAATGTATGTGACACGGTCGCCCAAGCCGAAATTTTGGTTACCGAGCACCATCTCCGCATCTGCGGGCTTCAACAGAGCCGTGCGAGGAACACCGCGAAGCTTCCTGACTTCAACGTCCTGTGAGGCTTGGTGGACCTGCTCACCGACACCAGCCAGGGCCATGACAACTTCTGAATCGAGCTGTTCTGCCTCGAGAGGCACCTTTTCGAACTTGCTTGTTTCCTGCTTCTTTAGCCAGGCTACGATTTCCTTGACTCTCTGGGAAGCCACGCTTGGGTCATTCCACAGATCGGTCTCATACACATCGCTTTTCTGAGGTTCTTTCTGAATGGCAACGAAGAAGTCAGGGAAGGCTACCATATAGTCTGCAATCAGCTTAATCGCAATGCTGCTGAACTCCCAACCGGTATGAGATTTTCGGGAATAGCCCAAAACCTTCATCTTTCGTCCCTCAAACTTGAGATTCAAGCCCAGGTTGAGCTTGAGTCCAGCCGAGTTAATGATTTGGTACGATGAAGTGATCTTGCTGAGTACTAGGGGGTGCATACGAAGCTGCTTAGCAACAGCAAACGACGGCGTGTAGGGATTGTTGCGCTCTGCTTGACGAATAATTTGCTGAGCAAAGTCCGGCTCCTTGTTCTTGGGGATGGAAACTACAACTTCAGCTTTGTAGTTGACGTGACCAGTAACTTCGAGAGGACGTCCGTAGGCGTACTCGCCGAGGAAGAAGGCGCGTGTACCTTGAGGGAATTCCTCTTCGATGGGCAGAGCTTCTCTTTCCACAAAGCGCTCATCCTCATTGATAACCTCGTCAACGATGGTCTGAGACGCATAGGTGCTTCGCACACTAGGGTTTTCAGCGAACTCCTTGATCAAAGCACCTTCGGCTGTCCTCATCAATCCCTTGAGCATATGAACGTAGACAAGGCACTCGACCTGTCCGATGGTGACTCCAAGACGCTTGCCGTGCCAGTTCTCGAGATAATCAGCCTCCCTCGCAAAATCAGCCGCCTCTCGGTTGTTGTGGTCCCTGGTAGCGACGTCCTTGCCATTCTCAGCTAGTTCATAGGAGAACAGCTCATCCTGAACCTTGATCACCTTGGCTTCCTGGAGATAGGGATATCCCACAAAGCAGCGCTGCCCGAGCTTTGCTTTCCAGGTTTCAACCTTGGTGCGACTCTCAGTCCCAGTCAGCGTGACAATGACACTAGGGTTTCGGCTGTCCTGCTGGAAAACATTGACGCCATAACCTTCGACGAGCTGTGCTGTGTACGGAAGCGTATGAAGGGAGGGAAACCCAGCCAGGGCTGAGACCTTCAACAAAGCTCCATCAGTAAGTCCCGAAAGATACTCGAGGCCCTCCATGTCAGGGAGGTCGTAGATATTCTCAATGCAACGACAAGCCGGGACGTCGGGGAAGACGCCAGGGAGAGGAGAGGGATATGCAAAGTTGACATCTGGAGAATAAGTAAACTTGAGAGGGACGCCGAATCCGTTGCGTGCCTTCTCTTCATCTTCGAGCTCGTCGTTCTTCGTCGCCATGGCCGAAAGGAGGCGCTTCTCATCAATGAAAGGGATCTTGACCACAGCTTCCCACTCCATCTTCTTACCATTCATATCCAGCTCAAAGTCTCGGGGATAGAAATCAATGATGGGGGAGTTGGGGTTCGTCATGAGATCATGGTAAGCATTGGGCACGATGCTCTTACTTCGATCTGGCAATACGCCCATGAGTTGCTGGTAAGGCAGGAAAGGCTGACCCTTGGTAAAGTTGAGATCGGCATTGATACCCTTCGCAACATCTGTGGCATGTCAGTCAAATGCCCGTAGAGGCTTTGTTAGCCGTGGAAACTAACCTGAAATGAGGGGTGCATAGTGGTATGCGTAAAACCATGGCCAAGATGCAATACCGCGGTAGTAGTAATACAGAACCCACTGAAGACCTTGCACGTAGTTCTCACAGAGTCCCGTCAACTCCTGGTCATACTTTTCCGGTGCCCATTCTGGAAATTTCTGGAGATAGTACTTGGTCTTCCAGCCTTGATACTTTTGTTGATATAGCTCGTCGTACTGCGCTTGGGCATCGTCGGGGGTGACATCAACCACCAATGCCTTATCGTAAGTCTTCATTACACGATACGCAGCCAAGTTACCTTCTTCTTCCTCGTCTTCCTCGTCACCTTCGTCGCTTTCGTCGATCTTTGGAGGAAATGCAAGGACGAGATGTCGTTGTCCATCTTCTTCTTTGGTGGACCACTGAAGATGCATCGATTCAGCCAGCTCTTGTACAAACTTGCGATCGGCAGCCTTCAAGTTGGCGCCGAGATCCAAAGGGTTATCGGTACGCTTCGAGATATAAGGACGAATCTTCTGCTTCCACAGATCGCGTTGTGTCGAAGTTAAGATAAGCTGTCCTCCCTTGGGTGTCTTGGGGGCGGTCCCGTTCTTTCTTTCAAATTGCTTTTCCATCTGCTTTGAAGCGTACCACTTCTCATCCGAAACATCACTCTCGAATTGCTCCTTCTCGGCTCCTTCAAGTTGGCCAAGGAGAAGTTGCAGACGTTTCAAGTTGATGACACCATTCTCGTTGATATAGCCATCGCATTGCGGTAGGATAGCTTTGTAAATCCTGAACATCCGGGCCAATGCACCTTCGTTGATATGCAACCCAGGTAAATTAGGCAAGAAATCGTTTCCGACGAAGAATGCCATAAGGATGAAATCATCAATCACCTTCTCTAAATTGAAGGGAAACCTGAGGACGCCTGGCTCCTCGAGCTCCTGAAATTCTATTTCAAGATACTCCCGGACAATGCACAAATGCAGTAGAAAGAAATTTTGGTGTTCCAGTTCCTTGGACTTGTTCTTCGAGGCTCTGCCGAAAGTGACTTCTTCTCGGAGAAGGCAGAAGTGAGGGTCGTGGCTGAGTAAGCCCAGCATGATCAGATCGGCGTCGAGGCCGTAAAGACAATGCCGCATATTGGGGTTGTAGTTAGGCTGTGCCTTGGCATTTCGGATGTACTCCATAATCTTGTGTTCTCCCTCGCCAGGGACTTCGTGACCGGACAGCACAATCTCACAACCTTGCCAGTCGGTATCTTCCGATACCTTCTTATTGACAAAGTACCTCAAATGCTGCGACAGCTTCGCCATGAACGCAGTTCCTAAGTCCGTTAGTATTGAATATCATTTGAGTATGTTAAGTTATCCGTACCGGGCGTAATGCAATTGCTGTCAAAGGGCGCCTCCTTGGGCATTTCTACACCTTCGGCAATGGCCTTATCACGGGCCTTCTCGGCATCAAGAGCTGTTCGGAAGCGGCGTGATCGCTGCTGGTTCATCTTGGCTCGAGGCGCAACACCATCGATGGCCATGAAGAAGAGTTGCTTGGGCTTGATTTTCCCAAATAAGTGCTCAATGTAGTTGAAGATGCGGATAAACATCTCCTCCTCAGTCAAACGAAAGGAAACATCTTCGCCAGCATCTTTATGGGTACAGTTGTGAATGATACCATTCATGTCTAGCTAGTTGGTTGTCAGCAATGCGATTGATCGTGGGCAGTCGGGAATTCGAACGTAAAGGCAGTCGAACTCGGGTATCCGGTTCTCTGCGATGAGCTGAGAAATTGGAGGATAACGCTCGGAAATCCATCTGAAAAACTTGGGGACACTGCGAAAGAGTAAGTAAGGACTCGGGAAAGGAGGGGTGAAGGAGTGGTGCGCACCCCATGGTGATCGGTGGCGGGCAATATCAAGCCCAGAAACGGCGAAGAAATCAGAGAATAGAACTTGATAGTGCGCAAGCTAGGAAGACTGCGGACTCTGGGGCGACGACAAGCGAAAAAACTGTCGCGATGTATGGTTGAGGGGAGGTTCGAGGGTGAACCGATCGGAAACCGCAAATCGGAAGGATAAGCAAGCAGATCGAATACAGACAGAAAACGAGTCCAACAGCAAGCCAAAGGGTAACTGAAGAATTCCTAGAGGCTGTGACTGCTGTGAGAAAGTAGAGCTCGTAGGTGAGCAGGAAAAAAGTGGTAAGGTGAATGTTGCGACTGCTGCTGTGACGATGTTTCGAAGGCGATGTGGCTGAAGTCTGGTGCATCCGGCCTTGAGCCACAAAACCTCGAAGGCGAATTACGTGGGGACGCTCGATGAATGGTGACTCAATGCACCGTCCCACCGCACTTGGCAAGGACATTTGATTTTCAGCCACAATTCAGTCGAGTCTGCGGGGTCGAAGCAGCTGCCACGAAACCCCGCCACCTCTAGCCTGTGGCTGGTGGGATTATTTCACTGGTCGCCCTAAGCTACCTCACTTTACGCGCGACGCGTGAAGAGTCCCGCAGTTTTCAGCCTTCTCTGCTTGACAGCTTCATTCGCTATCAAACCACGTAATCGTCCCTCTTAACGCTTACACTTTCAGCGAGTTCTGTTTCGCAACGCTGCTTCTAGGCTATATTCTGAAGCTTGGTGTTCTTGATAGTAGCGATCGGCAATTCACTTTACCAAAATGGGCCCCGTACCGGATCGCGATCCTGATGGTAAGCTTTCGCGTATCGATTATCGTGAACCATCTGCTAACATGCGCTTAAAGTCGACATGACTCATGACGAGGAAGATGATCAAGGCGAGCGCCTTATCAACGAAGGTACATATCTGTTTAATTGTGTCTTGCGGAGGCTCAAAGGCTTGATTTTGCTCGTACGCTAACATGCGTTGTAGAGTACAAGACATGGAAGAAGAACAGCCCCTTTCTCTACGACATGATCCTAGGGTGAGTCAGGAATCTCTCGTTCATTGTTTCGTTGTTCATATATCTGACAGACTTAGTATGGCTTTGACGTGGCCGACCCTGACTGTACAATGGTTCCCTGATGTAAAGGAACCTGAGGGTAAGAATTACCGGGTTCACCGACTCCTTCTTGGAACTCATACTTCCGATGAGAGCCCCAACTTTCTACAGATCGCCGACGTACAAATCCCCAAAGCCGTTACGCCCAACCCTGACGACTACGATGATGAGCGCGGCGAGATTGGCGGTTACGGCAAGTCGGGTGATGTTGCCGCCATCAAGTGCGACATTGTTCAAAAGATCGAGCACCCAGGCGAGGTCAACAAGGCCCGTTACCAACCTCAAAATCCCGATATCCTAGCTACTCTCTGTGTGGACGGAAAGATTCTCATCTTTGACCGAACGAAGCACCCTCTCCAGCCCGCTTCCCTAGGCAAAGTAAACGCTCAGATCGAACTCGTTGGCCACACGGCTGAGGGCTTTGGTCTGAACTGGAACCCACACGAGGCTGGTTGTTTGGCATCCGGTAGTGAGGACACAACCATGTGCCTCTGGTAAGTGCTTCAGATCTTTGGGCCAACTCTATTGAAGTCAGCTGACCCAATTCCTAGGGATCTCAAGACTCTCGAGGCAGAGACGAGAATTCTCAAACCATCTCGGAAGTACACGCATCACAGTCAGATCGTCAATGATGTTCAGTATCACCCGATTTCTAAGAATTTCATTGGCACGGTCTCGGATGATCAAACACTACAGATCGTCGACGTGCGCCAAAGCGAAACTAGCAAGGCCGCTGTGGTAGCCCGCCGAGGTCACTTGGACGCGATTAACGCTCTTGCTTTTAATCCAAACTCCGAGGTACTTGTAGCTACAGCGTCCGCCGACAAGACGATCGGAATCTGGGATTTGCGAAACGTCAAGGAGAAGGTGCATACCCTTGAAGGCCATAATGACGCCGTGACGTCCCTGGCCTGGCACCCTACCGAGGCTGGCATCCTGGGCAGTGCCAGCTACGACCGCAGGATCATATTCTGGGATCTATCTCGTGTCGGTGAGGAACAGCTCCCCGATGATCAAGACGATGGTCCTCCTGAACTGTACGTACACTCTGGCTTGTGCTCTGTCCGGCAACTCACTGACTCTATCCCAGGCTGTTCATGCACGGTGGTCACACGAACCATCTGGCTGACTTCAGCTGGAACCCAAACGAGCCCTGGCTTGTGGCTAGTGCCGCCGAGGACAACTTATTGCAGATCTGGAAGGTTGCCGAGTCGATTGTCGGCAGGGATGATGGCGACCTGCCTGTTGATGAGCTCGACCGATAGTTGCGGTTGATGTTCGAGACCGAAACTATACGGGAGAAGCCAATGTTTGACCTATGGCCCTGGTGGTAACTACGCCAGCGAAGGCTAAAGAGCCAGGACAGTATCAGAGGATACTAGAGGATACCAAAAGGCAGTGTACTACTTAGTTGAGTAGTTTCAATATTGCACATTCCCTAACCTTAGAGCGTGAATTTAATATCGCCAGACTGTTTGTTATACTTACTCTATTCCAGGTATAGGACAAGACCCAATGTATGCGCGGCCGTTGACAGCTGACAATACAGGAACGGACCACCTTTGCTAAGGTACTATGTACCGTATAGAAAGATCATCGCCTTCACCTCACTTTTCCCTCAATCCAATGCCGTTTGCTCTCTTCACTTGCGGGTCTATTGTGTCGTCATTAACAAGCATATACGACATTGGTCCTGAGATACCTTCTACCATTGTCATTGTCATTGTGACCTAAGTTCATGCGGTCACCTCCCCCACATCATTCGCATGTTAAAGAGAGATTCTTCCACCTCGTCTTTGCAACGACAATACTAAGGGCCCTACTCGCGGACAATGCGAATGAGTATCCCCGCATGCCGTTGACTGCAGCGACTACAACAAAGCATCACCAGATCGTATTCCCCTTCGTCCTCGAACCACACAACCGGTTCGATTCATCATGTCTGTTCCCACTACGAATCCTCCATATCCCAACCTCAACAGTCGTCCTGTATACGATATGGCCCTGCCTTTTAACCCGAACACTCTTGTCGCCAGTGCTCAAGCTCGCGGTCTTCCTCATCAAGACGCTGCTGTCTTCGCACACATAGCCCTACAAGAGCTTCGAGGGCTTCAGGACCAACGAGCACCCGGAAGCGAGCCCGTGTCAGCACTTCAGGTTGCTGAGGCTATCAAGAAGTACGCCGCTTCTCAGGTAGAGCGCGAAGAGAGATCGCAGCAGAGCATTCGGGCCGTTGGCGTGTCGATTTCTGATGAGATGGAGTATGAGATTATGAAGTATGGCTTGACGGAAGATCCAGAGGGAGAACCGAAGATTTCTGTTGAGGAGATTGATTGCTACGGCCAGCGTCAAAAGAGATTCAAGTTTTCGAAAGACGGGCTCGACCAGTACTTTGACGGCAAGAACCCATACGATCTCAACCAGCAGATGACCCAGCTCAGCCTGAAGCATACGAGCAACGACATCATCACCGCCATGTGCTCATATGTCGAACTCGCCGTTGAGCTTGGCAAACACTTGCACCCCAAGGACATGCTTAATCTCTACCGCTCAAACCGAGCTTTTTACAACGTCATCAACGGGCACATGTTCTCCAGCGTTCGCTTCTGGATCGACTACAACGCCCCAGAAGCTGGCCGTGTCTTCTCCTTCAAGCTCTACAAGAGCAAGCTCATTCCTGATCCTGCAGGTCGAACTTGGGAGTTCCAGTACCGAGGGGCGACGAACGGTCCGTCACCTGAGAAGAGACGTGAGGTGCGGCTCATTCCCGGTCTCAGATATCTGCAGCTAGTTCTTGGGCGCGATCGTTACTGCAGAGAGATCATAGCCATCATGGCACGAAATGGCCACCGCATGCCACCGACCATGCACCGAACCCTACTCCGCCTCTGGCTCCTGATGGATGTTGCCACAACAGCTCAGCGTCGGGTGCTGTTGAGAAGTCCGCATATGTGGACAGACCAGGACATTTACAATGCTCAATTCCTCTTCATCAAGCTTGCCATGGCTTTCAACGACCCCCTCTATGGCACTAGCACGTATGATCTTCTCATCCTCATGATGGGACAAAAGGGCTTATACCCCCTCTGGCAGCTCCTCATGCGTAAGAACTATACTAACCTGTCCGAGATTCTCCAGCTCAAGGTGCGCTACGACTTTCAAGTGCCGCCTGATCACTGGGGCCTGAGCCTCTTCGACCAAGAGCTCCACGGCGTACCGTTCAATGAGATTGGCACCGGCCATTACGAGGGTTGGGGTCTTGGCCACAAGCACCTCATGCGACCGGATGAGCTTATCCCACTTGAAGCTGTCACGCGAGGGATTGAGCTTGACGATCATCTCATACACATGGTTACATGGGGCTACATCAACTTCGAAACCGGCGAGAACCTCGTTCCTACGGAGGAAGAGATGTACATCTCCGACGATGAGACCACGCTCGCGCACATGGATAAGACGCACCACTGGCAGCGCAGACATGCCCTCAAGAAGCGTTGGGAAAGCCTAACTCCGAAGCAACAGCAGGATATCATGGATGACGACGAGGACGAGCGTCTGCGTGCCATGGCCTGGTGCGGGTACCATGACGAATATGAAAGTGACGGCAACGAAGAGGATCAGCCGGGGACCGATTGTCACGATGAAGGATATAATGAAAAACCCTACTCTCTGGATAACGAGATTGATCGAGGGTACCGTCTACAACCTCTACCCAAGGACCAGCCATCTACAACACCCGCCATGACCGACATAGGGGGCTGGACGAATTTCATCAGCAGGTCCGTCATCGGCGCACCCATCAAAATCGACGAGGACGAGAGCCTTCGCGCGCAGGCGCTGCATTACATCCTCCACCCTGAGCCGGAGTCAGACGACGAGCTCCATGGGTTGTCGCCGCAGCTGCAGGGCGGTTTGGGTTATAACATCATGCTGCACGACGAGCAGTTCAGGTCGCCGCCGAGGCTTGAGGATGAAGTCGATGCAGAGGCTGACGTGGGAGATGAAGGCGATGAGGATGAATAAGACCTGAGGAGCAGCAGATGAGTAGTCGCACTCAGATGCTCTGCGTGTTCTGCTGCTACAGACATCTGGCATCTCGTGAGATCATGCAGAGGCGATACGCGTCGACTAGCAAGAACATGTCGGCGAAGAAGGAGAACATCTCTCAAGATCAAGGTGAGACGCGAAGCAAGAACAGCGGTCTTCTTATATGCATCCCAATTTAGGCAATCTAGACAATCAATCTTGTGCAAGAAGTGTACACATACCAGAAAAGATGATGAAGGCAAAAAGACCATCTCGGGAACCCCAATTTTAACAAGAGCAGAGGGAAAAGTGGTAAAAACCTTCACAACCTCCAGCCGTAACCGATCCATCCATCCATCCAGCCAGCCAGCCGCCCATCCGTTCACCTTAATCACCCCATCCGTTCACCTCGCTTATTCACCATTCCATTGTCTTATCCTCCGAGGCTCCCATGTATGCAGACCTCTAAAAGTTAGCGGCACAAATCAAGCACAGCTCCAAAGCAGAATGTGAGCGAGGATGAAGAGCGAGCACGCAGCCACCAGCACCTTTAGCCAAGCAGCAAACAAGACATAGCCGGCCCTTTGTTGAGATCAGATCCCTTTGCACTCCCCGACTCCTCCCATGTATCCTATGTCTGCTCCGCCACTCCCGGCTCCTTGCGAGTCCCAAAAAAAGGAAAGGAAAGAAAGACAAGTAGCATCGGGCAAGAATAAAAAGTAAAAACAAAAAGCAGGACAAGAAAGGCAGAAA
Organism: Coccinonectria pachysandricola; assembly: GCA_003693555.1. Classification (NCBI taxonomy): domain Eukaryota; kingdom Fungi; phylum Ascomycota; class Sordariomycetes; order Hypocreales; family Nectriaceae; genus Coccinonectria; species Coccinonectria pachysandricola. The sequence continues at coordinate 94,569 of QUZF01000034.1, forward strand.
AGGCAAGATGCAGTAGTTTGTATGTGAGGCGATGAATGACAGTTGTGTGGGGGGTAGAAGGAGAGAATGGAAAGAAAAAAGACGCGAGAAAGTATGAGTGAAAACAGGAGGGAGCAGAGAAGACAAGAGAGAGACCAGTGAACTGGTTATTTGAGTCGCACACAAAGGCCATGATATATCCCTACACTCCCCTTCGCTATGCACCCGCCCCGGAACCAATTTTCCAGCAAGAACCGCCCATTGTCTTCCCACGCCCTGCGCAACGATGATCCCAGCGAGAAGAGGAAGATAGAAAAACGAACCACGCCGCCCTGGCCGGCCGAAAGACAACAGAGCAAAGCAAAGCCCATCCCGTGTTATCGGAGCCTATGCAACCCCATAGCTGGTAAGAGAGTCGCTTTTGTCTTCCAACCCTCAGAAACAATACAATAAACCGATTTTAAACATGTCCAGCCCTGAAAAACAGTGTCCGACACTCCATCCTGATCTTCCAGATCCAATACAAACCACCCGCCTTTCCAGTCAGATAACAGCCAAGTCCAAAAGAGAGATGCCGATGTCAAATACTCGTGTTCAATATTTTCCCAAGTCGTGTCCATGCAAGTAGATGTAATCACAAGGGGGAACATCCCCTAGCATCAATCCTAGCCAAGACATTTCAGGGGAAACGTGTACAGATCAGCTTGGCTGTAGCAAAGCTTACAAAGCTCAGGTACATGCTTAGGCGGGCGACTTGCTGGGAGGAGCAGGTCCGCCGTTCTGGCGAGCATCACCGCCGCTGACGGAGAGACCGCCGATACCGCTGGACAAGAACGCGAAAGGGTCGTTCTCGCCGCCGTTGTTCGAGTTGCTGTTGTAGAAGTTGTTGGAAGGACCTCCAGAAGCAGGTCCGTTAGTAGCCGACTGGAAGGCGGCCTCAGCGGCCCTGCTGTCGAAAGGGCCGGCCGAGTGGGATCCAGGAGCCGAACTGAAGCCACCATGGGTGTTCAGGGAGCTGGGATAAGCGGCGGCACCTCCGCCGAGACCGGAGGGGAGGTAGTGGCTTGGGGGACCACCAAAGTGCTGGTTGTAGCCACCACCAGAGCCGAAGGAGTTGGCAGCGGCAAAGGGTCCGGGTCCGGGAGTGCCGGCCATGGAGCCCTGGCTCATGCTATACTGCGAAGAGTTGTCCATGGGCGAGGGGTAGCCAGAGTCAGCGACGACCGCGGCGCCAGCACGGCTAGCACCGCAGCGGAGGCAGCAAACATTCTTGGCGAAGTTGTGATAGCCGCAGACCTCGTTGCCGCACTTCCAGTCACCAGCACGGAAGGGCACGACGCCACTTCCACCCATTCGGCCGCCGCCGTGGCCCATAGGTCCGTGGTGGCCAGCGTGAGGAGGAGGAGGCATCATAGCGGGAGGCCCATAGCCATATCCATAGTTGTTGCCACCCATGTCGTTTGAAGGACCGGCACCGACGGCGGGGAAAGAGCATCGGAAGCAAGCGGTTCGGCGCTGAAAGTTGGAGAACCCGCAAGAGGGGCACGTCCAGTCACCGGGGCGGGGGCGGTTCTTGCTGGGAGGGAATGGTGTCAAAATATCTTGGGCACGGTCGAGCACGCGGCTTGAAGAGGGAGAAACCTCAATGGCCTTTTCATTCAAGGCACGTCCATTCATGCACAAGCTTTCGGCAGCCTATATCAGAGTTAGCACACATCGGGCGATGTTGGTCTAGTATGTAGCTTGCTGCGTGCGTGACATGGTCTCGCACGACACAGCTGTACACAAAGAAAACGCGACTTACCTCCTCGTGAGAAGAGAAGACGGCAAATCCGGTACCGGTAGGCTTGTGCTGCTCAGGCGTACGGAGGGTCCAGAAAGCGATAGGACGCCCACCGAACTGGGTAAACCAGCTCTCGAGCTCCGACTGGGTGGTGTCGTGAGGCAGACCAGACATGTGAAGAACCTTACTCCTCTCCGAAAGGAAAGCTCGAACGTCCGCCCGAGCATCCATAGGTCGCGTCAATACGTCGGGGTGTTCCTGCGGAGGCTGCGACTTGCGGATCAAACCACGTAGAACTCGAGCGAGAGTAACGGCCTCTTCCATAGCCCTGCGAGGAGAAGCCGGAGCCAGCGCCTGCAGGTGGAAGGGGAGGTTGTGCTTGATGGGAGCGCTCGACTGAACGGGTTCCACCTCGAGAGCAGCACAGATGTTGGAGAGCATCGAGGGTCCGAATGGGAGGGACTCGGGGTGGTGCTGTTGCCAGCGCTGATACTCGGTGCGGAGATCGAAGGTGCGCGAGTGCTGCAGGTAAGGGGGCAGTACAACGGCCTTGTCGCGGGCTTCACGGGGAAGCTGGACGCGAAGGTCCCAAGCATCGAGAGTGACGAAGACGAAGTCGAGATTCTTGGAGGTCAGGTACTCGTTGGCGAAAGTATCGAATCGCGCGATAGCATCTCTAAAGGTACCGGCATTTCGAACGTGTTCCCACGTCAGAGTGGTTAGGCTCGCTGCGGTGAAGGCAGAATTGTTAGCCCAATTTTTCGACGGGGCGGTTTTGGACCGGGGAAAATGGAGTCACTCAGATTTGCGGTCGACCAGCAACGGCAGCGACCAGCAACAACAAACGGGGAGGGGGGGAAGCGCGAAGGTCCCGGCAGAGAAGACTTACTGCAAAGAGGAGTGATGGGGGTGTTGACAGGCTTGACGAGAACGCTCTCGTGGGTAATCTGATAGCAACATGGTCAGCCGCGGGTATCCAATGGCGGTGGTGATGTGTCGGCTCCGGAGCGTGGAGTCTGTAGAATTGTGGTGGCTCACCTCCTCAAGCGAGTTGGCATCGACTAGGATCCAACCAAGCTCAATCACCTCTGCCGAGTCCTTCGTCACATAAACGCCGTGCTCGTCGCAGGTGGTGGCTACGTGGATGACGACATATCGGTCGATGTTAAGCTGTGGAAGCTGCTGCGAAGACATGTTTGCAGCGGGCTTGGTCGGACAAGAGCCGACGGACGACGCAGGATGCTGTGGTGTGAAATTGAAGAAGCGGCGAGGCGACGAGGGAGTGACAATGATGATTCTCGAAGACGGCGAGGTCTTGTCCGGGACGAAGAGAAGAAAGTATACAACTAGCCCGTGACCCGGCTAAGTCGCGATAGAGGGTTCTGCAGAGGGAGGGAGGAAAGTCAGAGTAGGTAAAGTTGAGTTTGGCGGAGGTCGGAAATGCTTGTCTCGCCTGGGACGAGTGGGAAACAGCAAAGCTTCAGGAGAGATTGAGCCGAGCGAAAAGCGCGCCGCGGTGCCTGGGGCTGCCGCCGGGCTTACCTTGCCGTACCTGCTACTGGTACTGTGCTGTAAGGTGCCTTATTACCGTGGCGGTGGATACTATCGTTACCGTTTGCGCACAGTGGATGCGGGTGAGAGAGAGGGAGAGAGAGAGAGGGAAGCCGGCAAACTCAATTCGATCAACCACGCCAGAGAGCTGGGAGTGGACTTTTGACAAGGCTCGTTTGAGCCTCTACTCTAGTCTAGGCAGCCGGCTGATAATTGACTCGAACGAGATGGTGAGATGATTTGACCCCAAGTCGAAGAATCGTGTAGACGAACTGCGATGGAAGGATGGGGGGGGGGGGCGCAGCGTTGTTTTCGCGCTGTTGGCTGAGGTACCTCCCACTCCTAAGCAATCTTGCTGGAGAATGATGTACAGCAGCGGAAGCCGTTAGCTGTAGAAGTGGTGTGGCAGCTGAAAACGGTACAGCACCGTAGTCCTGCCCTTACCCCTGTCGCTATGCCGGCTACGGTGGAGCTCCGGAGGTTCGTAGCGGCTGCGGAGGTGGCCTCCAGCGCGTTGCGACTTGCCCGCCCGCTCGGGCACCACGGGTGATCCCTTGTCACTGTGCGAGCGAGTTGCGTGCTGGCGGCGTTTGTGGGTGCGTGTACGTAAACAAGAGCACCAACAAGCATAGGGGACATGATATGACTGCTACATATACGTATACTACAGTAGCAGTATCGCACTTGAGGCATCCGTCATTGATTCGGAGGGGAGGAAGCCATCCTGTCGTCAATGCCACAGTACCAGGTTAGTGCAGTCTGAGTGAACTGATGGTACCAAAACAAACAAAAAAGCGGTTGTTGATATGGGAATTTCAGCATAGCCAACCAGTTTGTATTCAGAAGTCTCTTACGGGAGTTTAGACGATAATAATAAGCATATAAAACTTTACAACCACGGCGAGGCATAATGAACCGCGTCTCAATTTTTAGGTGCCTTGCCTTTCCTAACCCGTCCCCCAACCTCCGTCTCAGGAAGACTTCAAACCAAACGCTGTATCTCATCGTGCGGGACGTGATACCAGTGATCGATCTTCATCCAGTTGAGGCATTCATCGCTACGTACCAAGAACACAGTGCTCAGCTGTACCTGTCTGCTGTTCTCAGGCTGTCACCTCAAAATTACCAATCACGGCCGAGACATCCTCGCACAGTCTCTCGCACAGTCCCGGGACTCGGGATCAGAAGAGCAGCGACGCAACACAGCACAACTTGGCGGAAAATCTCTCGACTTGACTCGCGCAACCAAAACATCGACAAGCGCGCCTGCGACTCGAGACTATCGTGGGTTTGTCCGTCCAGATCCAACATAAAAACCTTAATCAAAGATATCGAGCGCCCATTCCATGCAGTTGGAAGGGTCCGGGCCTCTTCCCCCAGTCTCGCGAAACTCTACACGCAGGGACAGCAGGGGTTTCTCTCCAAAAAACGACGTGAAGTGAGGTGAAAGAAACCCACTTCTGCTCAGGCGCTTGGTCTGCACTGTACATCAACTCCGCAACCGCCCAACGCTTTACGCGCAGTGCGCCCCGTACCACGTACCGTAGGGCTAAACGCTGTCGGTTCCAACGGGTTATACAGGACGGACTTGTTCTCTGCTCGGCTTCAAGAGGTGATCCATAGAGCGAGATGATGTATTCCTCATACCCTCACTTGGGAAAATACACCAGTAACCTAGACACTTATCAGGCTCCAACGTTGCCTGCTGTACATAATTAGTAGCAGCTAATCTCTTCCTCCTTCTCTATTCGTACAACCAGATACCTTAATCGCGGCAACAAGAATGTGATAGGAGGGTGGGGTCTGTCTAGACCAAGATGACACTTTTTGCTGTCCTTCGAGCGAGGTGTCAATCTCGCTCCCTGTCCACATCAGTCCACAATGATGTTAGCCCCCCCTGGCACATCATCGCCAAGCAGACGAGGTAGGCGGTTCAATCATCATCGTTCACCCGACAAGTGAGATGGATACCTGGTCACGCTCAAAACACAGAGTATTACTTGTAACTACTTTCCACAGCATTGCTTATGCTGAGTACGCGCAACACGATACCCATCAAGTGGGATATTATATACTCTGGAATCCTCTCGTGCTCCTGATGTATCCTCCTTACTAATTATCCACGGCAAGTCGGTCGAGATCAGGATCCCGAGCACGTCAACGGCGGACTGATTTAGGGCGTAGGCAATGCCTGCCGCCGGGGTTTTGGTTCATTTACAACATTTCGTATCAGGAAATGCGTTGTAGGTTCGCAACGGGGAGAGTCCCCGACTCCCAACGTCCCGGTTGGGGCGCCTTGAACTACATGGGATGGGAAGTGCTATCAGTAACCGGAACCTGCTGGGAGCCCGGAGATACGTTCATCTCACTGTTAAGTCGCCTGCTACAGTGTCCGTACGCCGAACACATGCCGAACAGAAATACCCAGGCACATAAGATACTGCATGTGATGACGCGCAATCATATGCAGCCCTTAGAAGATCGCGATATCGGTACTCCTCATGGTTGTTCGCTCCCTTGGCAGGGACTTGCAGCTCCCGGTGCAGGATGAACCAGAGAGAGACGGATCAGGATGAGTAGAGCATGTTTCGCGACAGTTCGCACTCATAGGGCGAGTCATTCATGCTGGCGTGGCGGATGCTGTAGATGCCGCATGCAATCATGCCGCCACGAGGTGTGCACGCTGTGACTTGGCAGTTGTGGCTTCGCTTGCTCTGGGTTAAGGCATGTGCAATAACTTGTGGTGTAGGGCAATGTAGGTACGAAGTATGTCTCGACTCTAGAATCAACTCCGAGTCAACTTCTTCCCCCAAACTTACCAGGGGTGACCGTCAATTAAAGAGTTTATTGTGAAGCTTCCTACTTGGTGGTATACTAGAGTAGTAAGCAGAGCAAGCAGCATGATGACCAAATCCAAGATTCCGGGTGAAGTGTAGTAATCATTTAAGTAGGTAAATACGCTCGGTTGTTATAAGCGTCAAGTCATTGGTCTTATCTTCGCAGAGTGTCCTACGTCACTGATCCCTCACCACGTCACCCGGCCAGCTCAGCCGCGATTCTGGATTCTGCTTTCGCGCTGCGTGAAGGCTTAACTTTCATAGGTTTAGGTTGAATGCTTCACGTGTGACTCGTAACATAATAGTTCAACGTTCCCCTCTTACGCTCGATTCCCGTCTTGATCGGATTCTCTTCTTTCCACCGTACTTGACCACTGTCTCCTTCACGGCCGGTAACATCTCACTCTGCTTAGACGACATCAAACAACAACCGCTACCATGGGTGTCGTTTCTACCATCTTCCTCGTGCTTATAACCGTCCTTTGTGAGTCACTGCTAGGCATCTCAACACCTCTGCCTGGGTGAGCTCTACGCGAGCAATGAAGTCGCTAACTGCTTGCACAGGTCCACCATTGGGTGTATGGGCAGTCGCAGGATGCGGCATGGGTAAGTTGCCGAAATACTTGGTCGCAAACAGGGCGCTGTTGGCGCACGCAATTGCACACTCGAACATGAAGCTGACGCGAAGACAGACTTGTTCATCAACATCTGCCTGACTATTCTGGGCTACGTTCCAGGTCATATCCACGCCTTCTATATTGAATATGTCTACTACGATCGACGAGAGCAGGCGCGGGAAGGTCGATTTGCCACTGGTCCCGCGCCCGGTGTGTACTCAGATCATGTGCAGACGGGCGGCCAGAGCTACGGCACCATCGTCCAGGCACAAGCTTAAATGTCTGCTCTAGAAAGCAAAGAAAGGCATCGATGAGCTTTTTTTTTTGGGGGGGGGGNNAAGGGGGTTGAAGAGGCGGGATGACTAGAACCAAGACAGGACAATCAGACGCGGCGCCATCGTTCAGATACACTCTATGAAGATAATGGCGTGTCTCAATTCACACAACAGTTCCGCGCCTGTACGTTTCTCCAAATGGCTGACTTGATGTTGCGATTCGGATGGTGATGTAGACGGTTTCATCAGGAACCGGTGAGGTGGTTCTCCTGTGTAGGCAGCCCGGGGAACGATGAGACGAGTAGCCAGGAGTTACGATGTTTGATGTATGGGTGAATACGAACATGCGATCAGCAGGATGTTTGTAAACGATAGATGTACCAATGTTGAGAGACCAATCGCTCACTCTGTACGGATGGCAGATAATTGCTAGTCGGGCAGTAGGTTAGGTGGTGATCGTGAACCGCATCTGGCTAGGCCAATGAGATGATGCGCATGGAGTTGCAAAGGAATGGGACCTTTAAACGGCAGCCACGACACCGGTGCATGCCATCTGCGTCCACAGAGACCAAGAGCGATTGGCACCTCACCGTCCTTTTCGGTGGACTTCCCCCCCTCCTTATCCCTCCTTTTCGTACTGCAGAACACTCGGGCAGCTACTCACTCCTAGGGATCACCAAACAAATGTTCGAATCACAACCAATTTGCTTGATCAATTGAAGTACAGATTACCCCTCATCTCCTCTTCACCTTTCTGTCGTCCCCGTCAGCCTGTCCTTCTGTAACCGTATGCATCGTTGGCTGCACTGCACAACCAACCAAAGACAACCACATCCGCAACCGCTATTCCCCGTTTGCGGCTCGCGAAGTCGGACTGTTCTCACTGCACAACTTTACAAAGTAGTACTTAGCTCTGCTGCAGAGGAGACAAGTACCGCTCTATCCCGCTCCGAGTCTCTCCCGCCGTTTCTTGCATACCAGCATTGCATCGCCTTTCCAACTCCACCCGCGTCGTGGCATCGCATTGCAGAAGACCGCCCTTTACGGAGACTTGGGACCCTTCGTTTGCTCGGATAGCTAATGGCGTTATGTCCTGACTGAGTTGCCATCCTCCACACTCACCAGGTTCATCAGTTCCGCGAACCCTACGCTTTTCGCAACGTACTCCGAGCCCTGGACCTTGCATACAATCACTACGGGTACCTCTTCTCGACCTCCTGCGTCGCCGCTTGACAGGTGCTTTTCGTGCATCTCTCTAGCTGCCAATGCTCCACCGAGTCCGAACAAGTCTCATCTACACTTAATCCTTGATCGCATTGACGAATCTCGCGCACCTCGATCTACGTAAAGTCCACCGCCATGCCTACCCCATCCGTCCCGTCTGCGTCCCAACCAGGCTCGCAACCCCATCCGCCGCATGCCTCCGCTTCTATATCATCTGCTCCAGGCCTTACCAAGTCTCGACGACACTCCCTTCCGTTCTCGTTTCCGCCTCTCTTCCAGTCCAAGCCCTCCTCGACAAGTCTCGTATCGTCCACTGCGGAGGGCAGGCCTATTCCTGTCGACGCTTTCAAAGCAAAACATCGCACCTCGGCACTCCGCGAACTTAATTCCAATTTCCCTAGCCGCCATCGCTACGCGAAGTCGACAAGCGCCCAGAATAGCACATATTCGCAACCTGTCATAGTTCGAAGCTACTACCCGCCTCCTTCGCCAACTCGCTCTACTCGCGCTGACCGTGCCTTTGTAATCGTCAATGGGCGAGGACATCGTTCTACACTATCTGAGAGTGGTGGACCTGCTGATATAGTGAGACGGGTACTCCCCTTCGCCGCCAAAATCACGCCCTCTGGAAATGGCATGTTAGGTACTATGGCTCGTACCCGCACTAAGAAGCAGGCTAAGGCGCCCGAGGAAGCGAAGCTTCCACCCGTTGATGCTTTTCGCTTCAAGAGCTTCATGGCCAGCATCGAAGATGAGAATGGCAGCACTGACATTAACACTGACCTTGATCGTATCGCTGAGATCTGTGCCAAGTCTCGCTATTCTCTAAGTAACCAATATGAGGTTCATTACTCGCCACACGGTTCTGGTTCTGGATTCCTCTCAGGAAGAGCTCCGATCGATGATAGCGAAGGCCCTACTCTTCAAGTGGTTTCATCTGACGATGAACGACATTTGAAACGTCAGAGAAGACCACTTGGAATCAGGAGAAATAGCAGGGCGATGGGCACCCTTGAAACAATCATGTCCTCCAGTCGATCCTCGGACGAGGACAAATCTAAGAAGAAGTCAGCAGATGAGCTTGCAAAGGAAGTTCGCGGCCGCGCGAGGCGAAAAAGTACAAAAAACACTTCGTCAGCTTCGTCTCAGAGCGGACAAGAAGAAGAAATGGTTATGGCAAATGAAGACAGCTTAATCCCGAAGACACCGCGTACAAGAAGATCCGGTTCCCTGGCTCTGATCGATGGCTCGCGCCACAGCTTGAATTTTACCGACACGATTTCTCCGAATAGCTCAGCTGTTGGCCTTACCAGCGAGCCTGCCCTTCCCCAGACTTCGAGCAGTCAATTAGAAATCCGCACTGCTCCAGACAACCCAATCAAGGAAGCTGCACCCAAGCCTACAAAGACCAAGCGGACTTCTTCAGAAGGTCTTGAGCAGCACCTTACGCGTGGTGCTTCGTCCTCCGTAGATTATTCTACTTCGAAACCAGGCCTAATGTCTACTTTAAGCGGTTGGGTGGCATGGAAGCCATCTGACACGCCGCTCTCCTCTGGGCGTGCCGAAGGCAGCTTGCGGGAACTTTTGAAAACGCCAATTGTTAAAGGAAAGGGGGTTGACACGACAGACTTTTCGCATTGGGAGTAGTCTCTTTATGACGCTGATGGGTGTATGCTTGAACAAATAACGTAACTAGAGCCAGGTTCACTATGGCTCGATTCTGGTAGGCGGCACTTACAGCAGCGACGTTCATTTCGGCATATGCCAGGCCATTCACGACTAATGACAAAAAAACATGCAAGATTTGACAAGCAACGATAGGTACAAGGGTCAAGTAGGCGAAATAATGAATCATTTTATAAGGAGTTCAATATAACGAAACGACTCTTAGCGCAAACATGCAAGGAACTTGAGCTAGAAATGCTTGACTTGTAACGACATACCCCTGATAAGTAGTCGTCCGCTTTATGCTTTCGGGGAAGCCACAAGAAACAAGGGCCAACATTCCCTATATGTGTTTCCGCTCTCAAGTGTTCCACGTGCTGCCGTCACACACGTTGTGCTATCCGTGAAACCTCGCTTAGCCATGCACATATGACATGATATGGAATATCATCCTGTCGTTCATGTCCCAAGGCTAAGTTCGACCGATCAATGGAACCTTCCGAACTCGACGTATAAACCTCGCTTGTTGGAAGACACCATGCCAAGGCTGGGGCGTTTCGAGGACCACTAGCATGCTGCGTCTCGTGTATATCATTTTGAACAATAGTATGGAACAAGGCCGTCATCATAACCCCTCTGAATTCTGCGCGCCGACTAAACAGAACAACCCTATAAACACCTAGACACCATACATCCGAACCAACCGACGAGTAAAGAGACAAGAACGCTACACAGGGAAAAGAAGTGGGCAGGAGCATGTTCGAAGAGAGCCATGCCTCGGGCAGAGTGCTGCTGGTGATCCTCTGCTGGTCCTACGTAGGAATGGGCTTGGCACCCTTGTCGACCTGCAGCCGTTTCATATCACGTTGCTGCTCCTGGCTGTCGATGGCGCGCTTCTTGTCCTTTTCCTTTTCGTTGCCGACCTTGTCGCGCGCAGCACCATCCTTAGCAGCTTTGCGGGCGTCGCGGTCACGGCGCTCGTTTTGTTTACGTAGCGCCTTTGATTCGAATTCGTGCCAATCACCATCGATCGCAGCGAGTCTAGCGTTATCAGTTAGCAAGCCATTCGTGATGATCTAGTCGATATGCAAGGGCAGTACTCACTCTATAGCTTGCCGCGCCTGCGGTTCCTCCGTGGTGAAATATGAGTGTTGCAGAACTTCGGCGGCGGTAGGACGCTTGGCTGGGTCATAACGAAACATGGCTGCTAACAAGTCGAAAGCAGCTGGGGTCATCTTATCCTTGTATTTTTCGGCAAACATGCTCTTACGCTTGACGGTAGGCCGGAGCAGCTCGAACCAAGCCATATCGACCAGGCCAGGCCAGTCTTGCAAGTTTGGCGTACCCATGAGATTGTAGATTTTCTCGAGCTGGCTCAACTCCGTGCCGTCGCCAGGAAAGATGGCATGCCGCGTGAATATCTCCACCATGACGCACGCCGCGCTCCACACGTCGACGGCGGCGTCGTACTTGGTTTCACCCAGCAGCAGCTCTGGTGATCGATACCAGATGGTAATTACTCGGTTTGTGTAGTCGAGCTGATGCCGCTTTGCATAAAAGCGAGCCAGGCCAAAATCAGCTAGCTTCAGAATGCCCTCATTGCTGACCAAGATGTTGGCCGCTTTGATGTCTCGGTGTAGGACTCCTCGGGTATGGAGGTATTCCAAGCCTTCAAAGAGTTGTCTGGCGAGGTGCTTCCTCTGAGCCGCATCTAGCGTGAAAGATGGGTGGTTCAGTAGGCCAGTGAGATCGTGCGAGAGATACTCAAAGACCATGAAGCAGTCATTTTTCTCCACCATAACTTCCTGTAGATTGACAATGTTGGTGTGCCTCAACGATTGAAGCAGCTTGATTTCTCGTACGGCAGTGACGGGGAACCCGTCCCTCTCCCCTTCCATTCGAATCCGCTTCAGCGCTACCAGACCCTTCGTATAAACGTTGAGACCCTTGAACACTTTACCGTATGTTCCTGAGCCAACAACTGATTCGTTCCCAGGCTTTCTAAAGAACACCGAGTCCGAATTGATGTGATCCGCTGGCAGCGTTGGCCGCGGCACTGGTCGCTTCATCAACTTCTTAACTTTCCGCATTCTAGGCGCCGGCCTTCGACTGTCAGGGGCATTGCGGAACTCGTGGCGTGAACGCGCCGAAGCCGGCTCAGTAGGCGCGCTTCGAGGTGGTTCTCGACTTCGGTCTCTCGGCTCCCGTGGCGCATCCCGTGGGGGCTCTCTTCGCACAGGAGCAACGGTTAATTTCTGGGATATCTCGGGTTTCGGGGCTGCTGGTGTTGGCTTCGACGAAGGTTTAAAGGCGAAACTGAATTTGCTAGAGCCCCCTTGAGATTGTGAGCTAGGTCCTGTGGGAGGCTGTCGGCTCGGAGGTGCCATCGCCTCTCCCTCGCGGTTCTCATGAGAGTCGACTTCTCCAGCGCGCGCTTCGCTGTCTGATCGGTAAGTTTGGCCATCTGCATCTGGAGCATCCGGGTCAGCGTAAGCATGCTCGCCATGGCCGTTACCAAAGTGGCCGTTATCTCTTTCGTCAAAGGATCCCTGAGATGGCCGATCTTGACGTCCTGAAGTCCAAGAAGCATTCTTGAAGCCCCCTCGTGGACCTCTACTCGGAAATGACGAGCTTCCACGGAAACCACCACGATAGTTACCATTGTGATTGCCTGAAGGATACTGCTGCATTGGACCAGTAGGGGCCGCATAAGGGGGTGATGGGTTTGGGTGGTAAGCTCCTGAGGGCCCCTGAGGCGGACCATAGCTACCTCCAGGTGGATATTGCGGGGGATATTGTCTAGATCAATGTTAGTACCAACACTTGCGTTGAGCCTCAAGGATCTTACGGTTGAGGTGAATACTGCTGGCCAGACCAAGCGGAACGGCCCGCCCCATACGGCGACTGGGTTGGCGAAGTGTGATAGGATGGGCCATGTTGAGGTGACTGAGGGTACCCGCGAGATTCAGATCCATACTGCGATCTATGAGAGTACATGGGATTGTACCCGCCTCGATGTGCTCCGCGAGACGTCATCTCGTCGTCCGCCTCCGGTCTATGTCGCCTTTCAACTGATTCGTTTCGTGGCCTCCGCTCCCGGTGACCTTTGGGAGACCGAGGCGGCAGTGGCCGGTCAGAGACCCGACGTTCAGTATCTGAGATCCGATCACGAGTACCGCTGGACGAAAAGTCTGGGTTATCCCTACGGGATGACGGCTGGTGGGCCTGACGGGACGATGAAAGCCGCGTGTCTCTCGAGCGCGAGCGAGTTCGTGAACGGTGTCGAGGCCTGTCAGATCTCGATGCGCCGGAATCTGGGCCGGCGCGCCGTGATACAGTCTCCGATTTAGCCAGTGATCTCGAGCGCGACCGACGTGTCGTACGAGTGGATGTTTCTTCCGGACGGGCTGGAGAGCGTGGCGACCGTGCAGATCGACGGGAAGGCGACCTGCGTCGATCACGCGATGAGCGTCGACCGTGTCTTCGTGACGTGGATTCCCTGCTATAGTCTCTATGTCTCGATCGAGGGCTTCGTTCTCGACGCGATCTCTTATGAGAAGCACTTGGCGAAGGGCTGCGGCTTCTCGGCCGCTTCACGGGGGTTGAGGAAGTGCGACCGTCGGGGGCACGCTCTCGACTCCGGGTTCGACTCCGCCGGCGTAGTTTTTCCTCGGGATCACGCTGCCGGTCCCTACTTGCCCGGTAACGGGGGATCAAGTCCTGAACTTCGGAAGCTCGGTGCGTGTGATCGGGAGACGTGTTTCGGCTGCGGTTACGACTGCGATCGCGGGAATGGCGGCGACGGTGGGAAGAAGAAGCTGATGGTTCCGTCCTGGTCGAATGACGATGGCGGTCTGTCGAACCGTGAGGGTGGCGGAGCTCTCGATACTCGCGATGCTCACGATGATCTCGGTGCTCGCGGGGAGATCGCGGTCTTGAGGAGGATCTTACACCTCGCTCACTTCGAGCCCGTTCTCCTACTTCAGAACGTCCTTGCTCGTCTTTCATTTCAGCATGCCGAGGGCGACGTGGAGGCCTGGCCGAGTCCTGCATGTTCGGCTCCGGGTTTGAGTTTTTAGGAGCTGGGCAATTAAATCGCCGCACCTTAGCCGAGCTGACCAGGGATTGTCTTGCGACCCGCTGCCGATGGGCTCTGAGGGGGGGATGAGTACAACGAGAACTCAGCCTGAGACATAAAACTGGTTGGATAAGTGATGAGCCGAACGCAGTCGAGTGATGCGATTCGTGTGAGTAAATCTGGCAGTGCATCGACTGGAAAGCGACGGCGACGTTTGGCTAGACCCGTGACCTTGCGGAGGTGATGGATCTCGAGGCGCGTTCAACGCACCAAAAATAAACTGTAGTGCTCGAAGTAACGGTCCACGCTGCGACAAACTTGCGTGCACTTGCAGACTTGTTGCCTTGCCAAACCTCTTGCTCTTTTAGAGCGTGAGTTTCCAGCCCGATCTCCTGCCGTGCGAACTCGACCTGGTTCAACGCCACCAGCAGAGCTACCCTGTTCTGAATAGGGATAATTCCCTGTGCTTCACAGTCCCACGGGTATCTAGCCAGGCCCCATCCGCTCAACTGGTTCGCGCAAAAGTACTACATACGCATCCACGAGGATGATTTACGATGATCAAAACCTTGCCCCTGCTCCATCCCCAGCGAAGACTTCAAATGCTGCATCTGGCTCGATATTGAAATGCACAGGCCTTTGCGGAAAGCGCCCGAATAAGCTCACCGTTGACCGTGGCCTGTGTACCGACAGACTGCCTGCAGGCATAGATTTGACCTGTACCATGCGAAGTCCCTACAACCGAGTGGGCTAACATCGCCAGCAGGTCAGTCATTGTGGGTTAATAACGGGAAAGTAACCCGGATGTTGAACATTCAGGTTGCAGCTGGGCCGTTCGTTGACCCTCCCCAACACCCGCGTTGCCGGCTGCAATCTAGTGGGCAGACACCATTTGCTACCGCTAAATGGCACGTTTCCCACTTCTTTCCGGATGGCACACAATGTTCAAGGCTGAAGCATGATGTGCGCAGAGACTTGCTATTCAAAGCCAAGATGACACACCAGGACCTAGATGCAAAACCACATGACTGGCTCAGCAGTACAGTCATGTCTCGAGCTAGAGGTTAATGGCAGCATGAAAATCCCATGCATTCCCTGCTTTCCCATAGAGGCCCTTCAAGGCTTCATTGTTCTTGGCGACTATTGAAAACCCAGCGATCTAGCCGGCATCTAAACGACCCTGCTGTCTTCAGCGAGGGGAACTTTGATCGTCCTACAAAAGTGGTAGGATGCGGCCATGGAGAGCGGAAAGTAACTTAGGTGCCTTTAGTTGCGAGGTGTAGAGGTCGAGCCTCGCCGCGCCGCACGTTCGTAGGGAGCGTCAGACTAGGTTAAGTACCGGAAGTAGGGATGCCACGAGAGGCCCGGACGGGCCTTTCCGGATAAGTCGGGTTAACCCATGGCCTCTTCCAAACATTCGTTATGACGGTCGATAACAGAGATCGGCGTTGTATACATCGCAGCGATGGTACGCGGCGACCGGCATACTGTTGTTGTAGGCAAAGTGGTAGATAGGGATCGAGTGCACTGAAGTGGTGGTTGAACGATGATTGTGTGCAATCAGAGTCGAAAACTGGAGAGCAATCGAGTCACGTGGTGCACTGGCTTTTCTTCGGGTAAACTTAGGCGTCGAGAAAGGCCGAAGCGTTAGGGAATGCATGGCTGGGCGCGCTAGGGCGACGTGCCTCGGCACCTGCCCTCCCAGACCCACCTCTCGCAAATCGCATCGCGGCCTCGGTGAGTAGCTTGACATAATTAACGTTAGTACAAGTATTCCTTTCCTGTATTCTACTCTACTCTACTCTACTCTACTCTGCTCTACTGTACTCTACTGTACTCTACTCTAGTCTAGTCTACTTTTAATCATGAAAGAACTCTTTGCCTTGACTCGCCCCCTCGGCACCTAAGCTCAAACCAGTATCTATTCCGAAGTTGCATACGTGATGTCTCGGATTTCACAGCAACAAACCACACACAGTCGTCATGTCTCGGGCCACGCCACGGCCAAACGGCGACCGAATCTCTCCGTTTCACGACCTGAAGTGAGGCTCGGCGTTCCCTACCGCTACGGCAACCTCGGATCCACAATATAACCCCCGAACCATGCCGTTGGGCCCTTTTAAATCAGTGTGTTGAGAACTTGCGACATCCCGTGAAGCGAACAGATCTTCTTCTCCTGAGATTTCTCTCTCTCAAGTCGCTTTTGAAAGTTATGCGGTGCTAGCAGCCTTCTTCCTCTTCCTCTTCTTCTTCGTAGGCCCCCGACCCTGATCACTTCATCGCTTCTACACCGCCAATCCTCACTCAATCAGCTCGCAGTCAGCTTCAACAACCGCAACCATGGAGTGGCTCGGACAAGCTAAGATCGACTTTACCCACGCGCCTTCGCCCAGGACCATCAAGGAAAAGAACGGCCAGGAGACGGACCTTCTCAAGATTGTCGAGCAAGCTACGCCGCCTTGTAATGTGAACCCGTTGCTTTTCAATGGCCACCTCCAGACCATGTGGTCGGCCACCAAGCCTGTCGGTCCTCAGATTTACTACAAACGCAAGCTCTTCGAGGCAGAGCATGAGCTGTATAGAGGAAGCTTTGCCGTCGACTTTGCCGTTGATCCTTTCGAGGGTAGCGACCCTACCCTCTCCCGACGAACGCTCTACTACACCGACGAGGAGCTGAAGAGCATTGGCTCTGACGATAGCAAGCCCATGCTGGTCGTCATGCACGGTCTGTCTGGTGGCTCTCACGAGGTTTACTTAAGAACAACCATCGCCCCATTGCTTGGTGAGGGCGGATGGGAAGCCTGCGTGGTCAACTCGCGGGGTTGTGCGAGGAGCAAGATTACCACTGGTACACTCTACAACGCGCGCGCAACTTGGGATGTCCGACAGGTAAAGACCGATCATAGGATTGCATCGTGGGAGACGACATGTACTGACTGAGCATTATAGACCATCAAGTGGCTGACGCAGAAGTTCCCTAATCGCCCCCTGTTTGGTCTGGGCTTTTCTCTGGGCGCTAACATGATCACGAACGTAAGTTTTGAGAAAAGAAAGGAAGAAAAGAAATGCCCAATATAGTTGGTAGAAGTACAGCAGAAGTGGAAATACTGATCTTGCGTGTAGTACTGCGGTGAAGAGGGCGCGAACTGTGTCCTCAAGGGCGTCGTCGCGTGCTCGAACCCATTCAACCTCGAAATCTCAAGCAAGATGCTCCAGCACACCTTCATTGGCCGAGAGGTTTATCTGAAGATTATGGGAGACGCGCTCAAGGGCCTCATTCGCGCGAATCGGGAGGTCCTGGACAAGCACAGCAAGATTGACGTCGAGGAAGCTTTGAACACAACCTATCTCACCGAGTTTGACCGCGCGATCCAGTAAGCTATGCGCTTGCCGTCTTCCCAAGAGGACATGCTAACGTCCGAAGGTGCCCTTCGTGGGGTTATCCTACCGAGTATGCCTACTACCGAGATGCGTCATCATCCGATGCCGTGCTCTCTATTCGTGTTCCCTTCCTAGCCATCAGCTCAACCGACGATCCGGTAAGCCATCTCGAGTGACGAGACAACCTGATAGCTGCCCCTCGTGCTAACCCGGTCCAGATCGCCGTGAAGGAGGCGCTGCCGTTTGAAGAATTCAAGCAGAACCCCAACACTATTCTCCTCACGACCTCTCTAGGTGGTCACCTTTGCTGGTTTGAGAATGGCGGTGGCCGATGGTTCACCAAGCCGGTACGTGATCCCACTACGAGAGCGATGTAGCATCAGAGCTGACTCTGTGTAGACAAATAACTTCCTGAACCACCTGGCCTTCAACACCGACATCGAAAGCATAACGCCTTCGCCCGAGCCTCAGGCTGATGGGAGCGGCTTTGGCTATAACCCCATGCGGCGTAAGATGCTTGTTCCACAATAAGTGAAAGGATCGGAACGATATAAAAAACGCCTGCCTAATGCCTAAACTCTCCCTACATAGATTTTACTTGTAGATCATTCATATTAGACATAGACGCATCGAATAGCATTTGAACATAATCTGGAAGAAACAAGAAAAGGCCATGTATGAGATATATGATTCGATCGAGTACGCAGCAGTCAAGTAGAATTGAGCTGCCACACCCATTTCTGCCAGCCGTGTATCGGTCTAGTCCCGTCAGCAAGTGATATTGATATCAAAATTTCCCTCAGCCGCTCCCAACTCCAAGCGCCAAACAATGCAATTGCAACAAGCCTTTCCTACTCAGCGCGAATGCGGAAATTTTCAAGCCATCTACGACAACTCAGTATTCGAAGAGACTAGGCGAAGGCAACACGCTTCTTCGACTTGGGCTTGGTGGCCTTGGATCCCATCGTCGCTGCGTCCTTGAAACTGCTATCCTCATCCCCGACGTTGGGGCCATTGCGCTTGCGCTTCTTGCGTAGGGAGTCCTTGGTATCCTCGAGCTTGCTCTTGCGCTCCTCTTCCTTCTTCGCAGCCTCGACCTTGCGCGCTTCGCGGATCTCTTCCAGCTGGCGAGCCTTGATCATCTTGGACTCGATCTGACCGTTCTTTTCGGCCTGGACGAGGGATAGAATCGTGCTCATGCTCTCCTGTAAGAACTGCAGTGTCAGTGTCGGACGGGGGGGATGAAAACTCCGATTTTGATGAGTGTTTAGGGGTCGGGTCGTGCGCACCTTGTCATCGACGAAAACCTTGCCCTTCTTCTTGCCCTTGGGCTTGACGACTCCCACAGGTGTGATGGTGTTGAGCTTGGGAATACCCAGCTCCTCCTCTGTATACGTTCGCTTCTTGGGGTTCTTGAGTTTGTTCAGAAGGGCGTTGCGGCCCTTGTCCTTGATCTGCTGAGATGGCGGAGTACCCTTCGGTTTCTTGGACTTGACGATGCCGTCGGTGGGTGCGCGCTTGTTGGCTTTGCTGGAGGCGATGCCTGACTTGGCAGCGGCATGCTTGTTCTTGACGGTCCTCGTCTTGGAGGGCGCCATGTTGAGAGACGTTGAACTAGTGACGGGTTTCGGGTGGATTGTCTCGTTTTGCGATGTTGCGACTTGTCGTAGCTTTGCTATGCGTGGTGGGTTGGGACTTGATGGAGTTTGTCCGGGATTTTTTTTTTCTTTAGCGATAAGATAAGGATTGGGATAGCGGGGCGCTGGCTGCGAGAAGTTTGCGACAAAGGAGCTCTGGCGGCCGCGATACGTACTTTCTCAATCTTGCCGCTAAACTGATAACTGCCTCACTGCTATCTAACAAATCTCTAAGCGCTATTCACTCTTGGACATTAATTCAACTATTATGCTCTACCAGTAAATAAATTGCTATAAACGTCCAAGGAACAACTAAGAGAATTCCCTACTGCATTTTTAACGAATCGCTTCGGCTAGCTGAGCTTGGAGCTTAAGAGTGAACTGTGTCACATTCTCGCGTTGCGTCATAGAGCTACTGTAGCTTTGCTTCTTTACTCGGTCTAGCACAGCACATACGACAGGGCAGGCCTTACAAATACAGTATCTCTATCTTCTCATTCGCATCCGCAACCCTCCTAGCACACATGTATAAACTCGCAACTCGCCAACCGCTATTCAAACGCAAGCTCGGACTCTTTACTTTAACGGTCAGTTGTCAAGCTCCATCAGTTGATTGGATTCATCGAAAAGCTGAGACTATTTTTCGTGTGTCGTAGCTCGCCCAGACAACTCGCGCCATGCATATCCAGTCGATTCCTATGTGTACGCCGATAATCCTCAACTCCATTCTTCCCTACTTGCTTAATGATGAAGATGCTGATTCTATGTAGGGGAGGGGAGTAGCAATAACTACGCGTATCTGGTAGTTGATGAGAAGACCAAGGATGCTGCCATCATCGACCCCGCAAATCCTCCGGAGTAAGACAAACCTCTGCGCATATAGATTGGAACACAACAGGAAGCTCATCACATCTGAACAGGGTTGCGCCCGTCTTGAAGGAGGCTATTCAAGCTGGCAAGATCAACTTGACTGCTATCATCAACACTCACCAGTGAGTTTCCCACCCCAGAGACGAGCAACCTAGCTGACCAGAGCTGGGTAGCCATTGGGATCACGCCGGAGGCAACAAGAAGCTGGTAAAGTCGTCGAAGCTCACGTCGCAAAGCATCCGCTGACTGGCCATAAGCGAGAGGCACTTGGAACACCCAACCTGAAAATCATTGGTGGCGAGAACTGCGAGTCTGTCAACGAGACGCCAAAGCATCTCGGAACCTTCCAGCTTGGTGACATACTCGTCAAGGGTGTTCACACGCCGTGCCACACCCAGGACAGCATCTGTTACTATATGGAAGACGGAAAGGACAAGGCCGTTTTTACCGGCGACACCTTATTCATCGGCGGTAAGTTTCATTGCGCAAGCGTACGAGCTTCAAGAACATGTGTCTTCACAATGAGCGGCACCACGAGGTTTCAAAGGCTGCTCTTCATCGCATGCTACCGCTATGGCAGGTATTGACACTTCTACAGGATGCGGAAGGTTCTTCGAAGGTAATGCGGCAGAGATGCACGAAGCGTTGAACAAGCGCCTTTCCGCCCTCCCCGACGATACCGTCGTATATGTAAGCCCGGCTCTGCAACATTGCATTCTATGGACTAGAATCTGACGACATCTAGCCCGGTCACGAATACACAAAGTCCAACGTCAAGTTTGCTGCCTCCGTTTCCCAAAGCGAACCCATCCAGAAACTGGAAGCGTTTGCTGAGAACAACAAGGTCACAACGGGCAAGTTCACTATTGGAGATGAGAAGGTAAGTCAGGAGAAGAGTGCGTTTAGTTCGTGTGCCAAAGCTAAGATGATTACAGAAACACAATGTCTTCATGCGCGTCGAGGTAAGCAGATAAGTCCCCGTCATCTGTAAGGGTTTGTCTGATGGATATGTTTTCTAGGATCCCGAGCTTCAGAAAGCTACTGGGGAGACCGATGCAGTAGGTGTCATGAATAAGTTGCGTGAGATGAAGAACAACTTCAAGTGAGTACCTAGGTATGGCACCTCTACTCTCAATGGTCTACCACGTATGAGCATCTCGTTGACACGACCCAGACCTCCTCAGTCAAACTTATAGAAGTGTCACGTCGTGTAATTCGACGCTGTACTCTCTATAGCAGTCATTTGTGGCCCCTTGCTTGTCGAGGAATTATGTTACAGCACTGAAGCCAAAGGCCAGGGTTCTACGAGACTACGATAATAGCATACAAACACAATCGTTTTGAATTGATATGTCTCCAAGGATCGCTAGGCACCCGTCTCAAGGACATGGCATCGCTTGCTACCCAATGGAACCGTTACTCCGTAGAGACGCGGCGTATTTTCATCTTGCTTCATTGTCCACACTTGCTCGCTGTAGTACATTTGAGGCGGCAAGCTCTAGCATATGTAGAAGCGATTGTTTTTTTTTCTTTCTGTTTTGCGTCTGAAGACAGCGTTACATGTCACGGAGCAGTCGTTTGGTGGAGAGAAGAAGACGATGACTCAATAATACAAACCTTGATGCGCATCACGACGAATCATCTTCCGTTGGAAACGCGGATGGCAGGCAATCATGACTTTGATTCAACATGTTGAGGATGAAGGAGGTCAGTTCTGTAAAATTTTGAGAATTCTCGGCAGTATATGTACTAACCAAGAGACCCGTACAGTATACGCACTGTATATATGCACGTGTTTGAGCACTGTACTCGATGTTCCGGCTGGGCGCCGATCGGCTTAATGCTGGTGACATCAACCTCGTGAAAGGCGAAAGGATCTATTTTGACGCTTTTAACGTCGTTGTCGCATGCGAAATCATGGTTAGTCACAAACTCAACTTCAAGTGTCAATCGCGGAAAGGTACCGAGTCAGTTGCTGATTTATTTCCAACAACAGCCTCCGAAGCGCAAAGCGGCCAGTAACGGGACGACCACGCCCAAGACGCGACAGTCTAAGCTCGCAAAGGAGCACAATGTATCTGCTCAAGAAGAAGGGGAGATTCGCGAAGCATTCAGTCTCTTCGCCGAACCGATGGATGGAGAGAAACACGGCGTCTTGCCAATAGACGACGTCAAGTCAGCGCTCATGTATAGTCTCCCGACTTCCCGCTCCCTCTCCAGCACATACGTGAATAAGTCAGAACATCGCAAGAAAGATACTAACATGCTTTTCTTCTTCCTCCCCCCCGCAGAGCCCTCGGTGTTCCTCCATCATCACAAGCGGAACTGAAAGAATTCGTCTCAATCCTCGATCCCGAATCCGACGGCTACGCGACATTCGAGCCCTTCTTCGCCATCTGCGCTCTCAAGTTCCACACGCGCGAGCATAATTCGGATGCGCATCAGAGCGAACTCGAGGAGGCGTTTCGACTCTTTACCAACGGCCAGGACGGGCCTATTACGCTCGCGCATCTGCGTCGCGTGGCGGCCGTGCTGAAAGAAGACGTCGATGAGGATCTGCTCAAGGACATGATCCTCGAAGCTAACGGTGGCGTCGGTGTGGCCAGAGGGGTGGGTGTTGAGGAATTCGATGGAGTTATGAAAAGTGCGGGTGTCTGGAGGTGATTGAACTTCTCATACGAGATGAACTTCCAACGACTACAGACACTCTTCGATGCTCTTACCCTGCGCCCCGGGAGAGTAAGCAGAGCTCCTTGCGTGCTTGAGGGCGATCACATTGCATCGCAGCGCAACAGAAGATGGTCTCGCCAAGATGACGTTCCGCCTGGAGGACTAGAGCTGTCTGCCTATGGAGTACAGTGCAGTCACTTTGTTACACCGCCGTTTCGGAAAGAAAGTTCGCTACAGGGGATGGAAAGCTCCCGTGTCAGTGTGCGGCTACGGCTCACCGGACAGGCCGCAAAGTCTGTCGCTTATCCATCGCCGGAGTGGAGTAGAGCAGAACATCGAAGGCGTTTCGAAGCAAGCCAAGTGTAGTCAGTCACATACACCTTGTTCGATCATAGGTGTATGAAGGTGACCTGCCTACAGCACGATAGTTACGTGTATCGGGAAGTATATGGCAAGAAAACGCAACGTTAAGGCCAGTATATGGAATCGATATTTTCGACATAAATACGGGGGAGATTCAACCAAGAGGATCACGAACGTGGCATGTAAGCATGGAGAATGAAGTACAGTACAGATTGGACAATCCAATGTCAGATAATTTTAAGCCAAGTTCGTAACGCCGTGAGATATGCAGGACCCTCGCGCCCACCAGGGGCCTTGAGGGCACATCAAGCCAGCACATAAAGTCCTCGCTCATAAGCTAAACATGAAAAGGCGACTACACTCTAGCTTGCCTGTATATCATGAATTCGTAAATATTTACTGTGGAGATTGCACCGTCACCTCCGGCTTGTTGACGCCCACATTGACAGAGGTCTGGCCCTCCGGCTCTCCAGCAGCCTGCTGCTTGGCAGCCTCGGCGCGCTTCTGCGAGTCGATGACGGCCTGCAGCTCGGGGGGTGCATTGAAACCGGCATGATCAGAGTGCCTCTTGTAGAAATAACTATCGGGACGAGGACGTAGCTCTTCCGGAAGCTGTTCGAGGACGCAAGCGAGGATGCCGTCGATTGAGTTCTTCTTGGAAGCGTCACGGTGCCAGATGGAGATGAGGTGGGCGTTGAAGCGTACAGAAAGACCGACACCGCAAAGCTGGTCGTCTTGAGAAGCTAGCATTAGCACACGGTCAAGCTCATGGCAGACAGGCGACACATACTCTCATCGAGAGCGCCCTGAAGCGCCTCGCCAATAGCTAGCAGCTGAATGCGAGTCCAAAAGTTGGGGCCGACATCCTTGGGCACGCGGAAGGTCCAGCTCCCACCAAGGACATTGCGACGGTCCTCCCACACTGGTCGGAAACCGGCCTTGAAGAGATAGATAGACTCGCGCATCTTGATCTGATCTACAGGGGTGTTGTTGTGATAGCGCCAAAAGTCCTGGACGGACTCGATCTGGGAGCCAAGCTGCTCGAGCTGGACATTGTACTTGATACCATCACCACCGCCTTCAGCTGGGGCAGCCTGCTCCTGCTGCTGACTAGCTTGAGGGCTACGATCGAAATATATGTTCCAGTAGTGTTGCGTCGGCAGCGCTCTCATAGTCTTGAGAAAGTTGCGCTTAGCATCGTCGCGAGACTCGGCCGGGGAGTTTGCGTCGGAGGACTGAGACAGGCCGGAGGCGGTACGAGTGAAGAGCGGGGGCCGTTCAGACATGGTGCGGGCTGTATCGTTGTATCAGGCGGTCGAACGGGTTCAGGCCGGCGCGATGCTTACTTGGGTTCGTGGAGTGAGATGCGTTTGATAAGGAATAGGGGGCGAAGGCAGAGATGGGGCTAAGAAAAGTGACGGAGTTGCAGCTTTACGAGCTTTGAAGCTTCATGCTTGTGACTTATGCGGTGCCTCGGACTGGCTCGCAATCATCCCACCTTTGGAAGGGGGACGTGGGGCAACGTCGTCGCAGGCGCACTGAGGGAGCAGCCGAGACGCTAGAGGTGCTAAGGGATGGCGGCGGGACGGTTGTAGCCACAGCACCCTGGAGCTACAGCCACAGCAGCAGGTGACATCCTAATTACCGAACAACTCCAGGTTCTCTACCACCTTCCACATTCACTTACGACACTTGTCTCCTATCTAGAGTTCGCATCGAACTGCACATCGTAGCTGATAACAAGATCGTTAGGCCTGCACACCCGGGATCCAGCATTTGGCTACGAGGGCGGAACAACTGCAGCATTACAAAAGATGGAATGCAGAGAGAGAAGCTCTTCGCGTTCCTACGGTTGCCGCCGCTAACAGAGCCCTCCCCACCCATCGAGTGTTTCAAATTTCGCCCTCGCCATCGCCCTCGGTCCTGCTGACGGTGGAACTCTTCAACGGTATCGGACACGATGGAGCATCCATCCTTGCGTGGGCGATGAGTCCGTTGATACCAGTCAGCAAACAATGTTGCTGCCGAGCAGCACACACCGTATGCATTCACCACAGGACAGGCAAGGGATGATGCGGCGGACAAAGAGCCTCGCCCACCTTTTTCCAAGGATGGCCCGACCTTTTCAGGTACAGCTTGTTGAGCGATGCGTTCTATGAAGCCCTTCTACATCTTGGCACTGGCAGTTTCGGCAGAGTTGGAGGTTGACGTTTCTCGAAAAGGCTAGGTGATTGAGTTCATGACTTCAACCCTTGCTCGATCATTACCCTGGACAAGGTATGAACCCAGAGTGCGACCATAAACGCATATGGCTAAGATTAACTGACTGGCTAACCTTTACGCCTATTTTTATGGCTCAAGTTATGGCGTCCCACTACTGGCATAGATAGGTTCGACAGTCTGGAGGCTCTCGAGCTTCCCACGATATCTTCGTTCCTGCTGCGCTGTATCGTCCTGGAATACATTCTCACGACTACTTCTGACATTCTAGGGAGGCATGTAGGTAAGATGTGATGGGTGGTCTTCGTGACTGTCAACCCTCATTAATCAATCGACTACTAGGGCCCCCCCCCTGCTCCGTTTCCTCCACGGGTTCGGTCGACCCTTGCAGCACGGGGGATACCGGCACGAACAGCCCTGGCAAGCTGATACGTACTGCAATCGGCCCTCAACAATCACTTTCAATTGACAGCATAACATGTAAGCCCCCATACCCAGACATCCGGTTGAAGCGTGCCGAACACATCAGACAGTCCAACGATGATAGGGTGACGCATTTTGAGATGGCAGACAAGAATTAAGCATATGAGCTTTAAGTTGACGTTCATTGACTACTCTAGTCTAGCTGGCTGCTAAACCTCATTTTCCCCACGATCGCTGCGGCATCACGGAGTTAGGTCGGGCGAAGCGCCAAGCGAAGCGCAAATGGGAGCAGAGCAATACGGTATGATACTGGACAATAAGAGCATCCGACTCCACAAGATACTAGTGGTCGGCTCAAGTTCAGTACGTACAGTACTGTACCTGTCGCTGCATGAAATTGTACTGTATGATCAACCAAAACAAAGCGATCGGAGGCGACCCGAGTCCTGGCACGTACAGTACTGCTAGAGGATGCCTCCGAGATCTCGGGCGTGCTAATGATGTTTCAGACTACTGTACGCCGTGCTGGTCACCCACCACCAATGAGTGGCTGCAAAGGCTACGGAAGCTTCCAAAACGAGTACCGGTGGAGTTGAAGAGTTCGATGGTCTGCCTGAAATAGGGCAGAGACGTTTCGACACCGGGCTCACCTTGATTCCCAAGCCATTCACGAAACCAGAGGATTGTTGTTGATAACTCACTTTCACCAGCCATCAGCCTAGTCTCGACGAATCTGTTGACTGTTTTCGCCTGCCGGACTTGGCATTCTCCGATCCAACAATTAGGACGCGGGGCGCACGGAAATGAGCCATGGGTCCAGGCATATCAATCAAAGCTCATTATCCCACTGGGAACTGCCGCTGATTGGAGCGAAGCCTTCGTGGAGAACTCGTCCTGCTGATGGTTACTGGGGACCTCCTTCTTGAAACACGTTCTAGGATGACTCCGCTCACTTGCCGGATCGTACAGCATGCCCCTGCTACCATGGCACATGCAGTAGTTGCTGTGCCTATCCGGGACATTGTACCGAACAGAAACAAGGCCTTGTGCTGGGATATGTCATGAGCCTCAAGGACCCTTGGCGATAGCGAGTTTGTTACTGGTAGGAACGTCTCAGTTGTTTCCACCCCATCACCCTGAACCAGGTTCAGCGAGCTCTTCCATCAATGAACGCTCGAGTTTGGGTGGTCTGTGGCTCGCCCGAGGACTTATCCGGGAATACCAAAGGAGGCTGCCCGGTAAGGCACCGATGAGTTCCTCTACATGGCTTCGAGAACTCGAGAACTTACACGACGGGCTCTATACTACCTTCATATATATATACACACATATATATAGGACCCGTTCGCCGCTGCCTCTGTGGACGTCTTTGCTCTCCTCATCCAACAAACACTTCACTCTCTCTTCCCATCATCAGGATCCTGGCTTGATTCCTCACCTTCACTTGTTTGCTCCATCTTCATTTGTCCACTTACATAAACCATTCACCAACCTTCATTCCTCCACAATGCACTTCACTTCCCTCGCTATCTCGGCCCTGAGCCTCGTGCCCACCGCCATGGCCTGCCTGGGCTACACTGGTGGTGTTCCCAAGGCCACCGGCACCAAGACCAACAAGTCCGTTATCACTGTTGGTAAGAACCAGGTCTTTGATGGCCAATGGGCTCGCTACGACCGCGGCAGTGGTGCTTGCGGTGGCCAGAGTGAGGGTAACTGGAAGGACGCCGTCTTCTACCTTCAGGAGGGCGCTACCCTGAAGAACGTCATCATCGGCAAGAACCAGGCCGAGGGTGTCCACTGCTCTGGCCACTGCCGTCTTGAGTTCGTCTGGTTTGAGGATGTTTGCGAGGATGCCATCTCTATCGTAAGTTTACACGCTGTGATTGTCGTCTAGCCTACTGCGTAGCGGGCGTTGACGCTAAAGGCGTAAGAAAGACATATGCTGACGCCCATAACAGAAGAACGATAAGGCCGGCACTGAGTCTTGGATCATCGGCGGTGGTGCGTACCACGCCAGCGACAAGGTCATCCAGCACAACGGCTGCGGTACTGTCAACGTCATCAACTACTACGTCGAGGACTACGGCAAGCTCTACCGCTCTTGCGGTAACTGCAAGAAGCAGTGCAAGCGTAACGTCTACATGGAGGGTGTCACCGCCAAGAACGGTGGTGAGCTCGCCGGTATCAACCAAAACTACAAGGACACTGCCACCTTCAAGAACGTCTGCACTGACGCCAAGTCGCGCTGCAACATGTACAAGGGCTGCGCGGGTGGCTGCGAGCCCAAGAAGGTCGGAGTCTGCCCCCCTTAAGCGACTGCAGTTCGCTCAACAGGGGAGGGTGTACTTTGTCTTCTCGCCTTGGTTGACGATGTCTTCTATGATTGTTTGAGTTCAAGGGAGTGATGACGGGGAGGATGTCAAGCTGGACGGGCTTACTTAACTACACTTGTATATGATGTACTTCTTCGTTGGATAGTTTGCATTGATAAACCGGCTTTATCATTCATGATGTTCTCTCAGTCTACAATCGTCAGTGGGATACTAACACTTGGAAGTAATAACTTGACCAATACGATTTACTTCTCGAACTTGCTACTGCTTGGAGGCTAGCAAACTTTTTATTCTATAGTTGGGCTACGATATTTGACGCCTCATCGATGGCCACAACGAATATTCCGATATCTGGTCTTTGAGGTCCGTTATCACTTGACTTGAAAGTCAGAACTTTCACACTCATACCCTAGATATAGTCATCTGATTATATGAGAAACGCTAACAATCTACATAGTTCATTCGTTCTGCTGTTCATCAACTCCCTAACACCGCGCTCGCGAAGCCGTCCCTTAAAAACGGCATACAAGTCGTTTTCTCGTAACTTCAAACCAACCTCCCTCAGACGTTTTCTCTCGACCCCAGAGGCATGCGAGCGCTACCCTGGTCTCGAAACCGTGTCACGTCACCACCAATCAGCTTCCTCAAGTTACCCATGTCCTGGAGGTATCGGTACATTTCCTCCTGCAAATCGTCCGCGCTGTATGCCGTACTGTCCGAATCGTACTCTTCATCGTCATACTCGGAAGCATCTTCTGTAATCTCTGCATTCTCCTTGCCATCGATTCCAGCCTTACCAGCTTCCATCACGCCCTCCGGCTCTACAGGAACAATGGGGATGGGGTTCTTCAGACTGTCAATGGCGAGCTTGAGATGAAGCTTGAGGGCCTCATTCTCCGTCTGCAACTTCTTGATCTTGCTCTCGGCCACCATACCTCGTTCCTCCATCATGCGCTGCATCATGGCGACGCGGTTCTGGTACACTTCCAAGCGTTCTTCAGCATCTTTGGCGTTCTTCTCTTTCTGTTGCGAGTTTGACACGGAGAGCTGGAGGACACGAATCTCCTCAGCCATGGCTGCAATTTGTGCATCGCGCTCGGCTGTGGACATGTGGTCCTGGTTAACAATCGCACGAGTTCGGATGCGCTTGGCCTGATCCGCGTATCGAAGCGTCGAAAGGGTTTCTTCGTAGTCCGAGGGAGCGATGCAGGCAATCATGGCCGTTTTGCTGTTACCGCCAAGGGAATCTTTCAACAGCCATGTGAGGATCGAGTCACGGTAGGGCACAATGTTCTTGCTCTTTCCGGATCCTCGAGCGGCTTTGGGGTCGGCCAGAGCAGCAATGACACGTCCCAGAGTGGTCAAAGATTTGTTGATGTTGCTACCCTCACGTAGACGAGCACCGGTCGCTTCAGTAGCCTTGGCCCTCTCGCTGCCTGCAAGATCGACTAATCTGATACGGGAGCTGCGCTCGGTCGTTTCGTCCGTCTCCATGTCGTGGTGTATCTGCTTGAGCATGATAGTGAAGACAGCGTGACTTCGACTGCTGGTGTCATTCATCTTGGTACTGGCAACGGTACGTGAGCTGTCGCCCATGTTCATATAACGCAAGATTTCATTGATGTTACGAACAGGGACCTCGGTGAGATCCTTGACGTAGGGGCCCTCAGTCGGTGACTCGCGAATCTTGAGGTAGTTGGGTGGCTTGTTGGGCATTGCGGGAACAAGTAGATCGCGAACGTGCTCGTTGTATACTTCAAAGTACGAAACGCGGACGTTGTAAGCAATGTTGGCGTTCTCGTTTTGGGCAGCATCGATGCGCTCGAAGAGATCCTCACATGTGCGGGGGATCAGGCCGGGGTGATCGGGAGTACCCATCATGGTGTAGCTTTTTCCAGAACCTGTCTGGCCATAGGCGAATATGCAAGTGTGGTACCCCTCGAAGTTGTGGTCGAGAAAATCCTCGCCTAAGCTATTGTAGACATCCTCCTGTGTGGCATAGTGCTTATCATCGGTGTTATGACTCCAAAAGGAATTATCGAACGTGAACTGCTTCTCTTCAATGACCTTTCGCGCCTTGAGTTTACCGGCTGCTGGATCATGGTCGTCAGGAGAGAGGAGTGTTGTAAGCTGAGTGATGGGGTCCATCTCGATCAAGCATCTCGCTCGTCGTTCAAGCTCTGGTTAAGCACATGGTCAGTCAAAGAGTTCGGTTCTCAAAACCACCATCACAAGAGCTTAGGATCGTTACCTCTCCTCAGAAAGGCTCGTACGCGAACGACGACTCTGACATTGCCGCCAGCGTCCATTCTGGCGTGCATGGGCAAAGTCCCATCGCGAGAGCGAAGAGAAGGCGTCGAGGCCGAGGAGTAAACGGTGTGGACGTCGTGAGAATTTGGCATCAGTCGAGTATCGAGTGCCATCGTCACAAGGGTCTCGTTGATATCGTGAATATTGTCGCGGAGTCTTTTGCGAAGAATGTACCACATTACAGCCCTTGCCTACTACTCTTTTTGTTTACTATCGTCATTCGCTGTTGCCAGGGTAAATATCTGTGGGCCAAAGTTTCCCAAGTACATACAGCGTGTACCTGGGGTACGTACCGATATCTGAGACTAAACGCGGTCTAGTGCCGGAGCTTGGGCCGCAGCTTCCGCAGCTGAGTTATGCTATTCTTAGTCTAGCCTTGCCTGATCCTGTGGCGCAGGGTGACAAAAAAGCTAGCTCATACATCAGAGATTTCTGTCGTTGGCGAGTGCCATCTGTTTTTAACGCACCTTCCACTCTTGCTTTTGCGAAGTGGGGCCCAACGCGAAACTGATTGACGCGTGCTCTATCCGCACAACGCCCGGAGCTTAGAGCAAAGAGCTCTCCCAGCTCTCTACGACCTTCCGTGCGCCGGGGGGTACAGAGAACAACCTCTAATAAATCTCTTTCTTTCTTTTCTCCCTTCCCAAATCAACTTCTCCTCGATAACTCGCGGCGCAATTGTAAACCACGCATGATTTTGAGGAATCTGCATTGCTACGCTGTCTGTCACTACGCTAGTCCATTCGAACTATAAGTTCTGCATCTCGCAGATCACTTGGATCCCAGCACACCCACCACTTAACAATGGCGCGCACAAAGGAGGACGCCATCGCGGCCAAAGAGGCAGTCAGTCCAGCGCATGACAACCCCATCAACGACATCCCCAAGTCCGATAGCGGCGTGAAGCGACCCCGTGGCCGACCCCGCAGTGCGAACCCCAAGGTGAAGGTGCCTTCTGGCCGTCCGCGCGGTCGTCCCAAGGGCAGTACCAAAGCCGCCATCGCCGCTGCGAGAGGTGAGGGAGGAGAGGATGACAACGACAACAATAAAAACAATAGCAGCAGCAGCAGCAGCAAAGCGAAGAACGAGACACCATCATCGGAAACCAAGCGAGGTCGTGGTCGCCCCCGCAAGTCTGATGCGACATCGACGCCGTCCAAGGGATATGGCAAGCGCGGTCGACCTTCCAAAAAGGACATGGAAGCTCGACAGAAAGCGCTCGAAGGGCAAATCAATATGGGTGTGAAGGATGAACGTCTTGATGTCGTAGGGAACGGCAAGTTATACAATCTGGCGCATACGCAGTGTTAGACAGCAGCACGTACTAACCAACCAACAGAGGATGCCGATGGCGAATTAGACGACACCCACTTGATTTCGCCTGTTGGTGGAAAGACGGATGCGAAGGCCAAGAATGACGGTGATGGTGACGATGATGATGACGCAGAAGAAGTAGGTTTACCCATGGTTCTGAGATTAATAAAACAGCATAGCTAATAGTCTGCGTAGGCTTCGAGCGATGTTTCGGGCTCGGAGTAAGACTTGGAATAGCTTTTCCGCATCTTTGATTGACATCGGCGGTAAGTCAGGAATACTACGTTCGCTGGGTTGGCTTTAACTTGAGAGTTTTGCCGCGTTTTGCCGCCTTTCCTTGGGTCGTGTATGGTATATACATAGGTTTGTTTTGTTTTGAGGGGAAAAGCACATATTCATTCCTGGTCGTCAAATTATAACACAATAATCGTAACAAGCTGATGGCTTGAGACAACTCGCTGTCAATGCCTCTAGACCGTCGGTATCACAACCTCTTCCAGGACTGATATTCTTCCTCAAGGTGCTCCTTAAGCCGCTGGAACTGATTCTTGAAATTACGCCCGCAACGCCAACATTTCATGTCCCACCTCAAGTAAGCGGCCTCTCTAGTATGGCGCCTGGGATCATCCGGGACCAAGGGAAAATCAGCTATGTCAACGAGAAAAGGGGTGTTGAAGGAATTGTAGTGCTTGCGATGGCGTAAGGTTTCCGAATGCATCTCGCGCGATAGTACGTGGATATGCAGATGTCTCATGCTCGGCACCGCGTGCACTCCGACTTTGATCTCAGCCTCCCAATCCCGGCCACCTGGCAGCTGACCGTCTTCGGCCTCCTTCTCACCATTCAGCACGGCCTGCCGTGCAGTATCACGCGCACTATAAGGTCCTAGTCTGCGCTGCAGCTCCTTTGCGACGAGCGTCTTCAGCTTTGCGGTCTCTGCGCGAACGCGTTGGAGAAACTCCGGATCTTCAAAGGCGTCGAAGGGGTGTTGAAGGTTATGCTGTGTTGACCGAGGGAGCAGGAGCGTGTGGATGGTGGCCTTGGGGAAGCGATCGTTGATTGCGACGAAGTCATCGTTGTGGTAGATGACGCGTGAGGGCGGGTACGATTCTGGATCTTGGAGGTATGCGCCGAGTCCCATGCGGTCCTTGAAGGGGTTCCCCCGTGATGTCTCTGGCAGCGATGATGATGATGGTAGCGATGTTGGAGGGGCTGGCTTTGGTTTGGGTGTCATGAGTTCGGCGACTGGGCACACGCTGTGAGTTTCAAGGCATGTTAGAGAACTGGTAGTTTCCATGGTTTAATCTCACAGGCATTACGGGAAGCTGGTTTCGGCGGCTCTTCGCCTTGGATTTCCTCCTTGGTGATGGCCTCCTCGGAATCTGAGTTGTCGCGGTTCATCATCGTATCTTATAGTTCTTGACTTTCGTTTGTATAAAATGCAGTCCACGCGTTGTCTTCACCTTGAGAAATGGCCCAATGTGGTCATCCATATAAGTTGAAAGCGAAGTTCAAGACGGTGAGGAAGGCACGACGATCACATCATGGTACATACAGTACAACTGGTTGTGCATGTATGAGCTAAGCTATAGTCAGCTTAGCGCGGAACATCCTTCCGTTTCTAGCACACCTTCTATTCTACGGAGTACAGTAGACTTAGACCGTGTAGTAAGTTGATTGTTCCTTCTCAACCCTTCACAAACAATATCCCAAGTTTTGTCACAGGGTCTCGCGCAACATCTTCTCCGCTCTGACATCGCCATCTGCTTTTCGGTCCTCCCGGGGATTTATGTGAATTTTCGGCGAGATGCGAAACCCCAACTCCGAGGTCCCGTGTGATGGTGCTGAGAACTATCGATTCCAAGCAGGCCACAGCTGCGCCTTCCAGCGCTAAAAAGCAAATCGTTCAGGGGCAAAGATCTAGCAAACATATGGGATATCGGTCAAGATCTGTTCAAACGATGGCAGTCCTGCCGCCTACTACTCTAGACCCTTTAGCGCCGCGGTAGCCCCTGTCAACCAGCGCGGCACCGCTTGACGTTATTCCCATCATCTTTAAGGCCGCGCACTGACGTGAGAGAATGGCCTGATTTGGCCGAGCCGTCGACTATGTAGTAGAGCATCGTGGATCTACTAGGTGCGATGGCTTAAGAAGCTGTCAATATGGTGGAGATTGGATGATGAAGTTGGGGATGGTAAGAGTTGGTTGGTATATATGAGAATACAATGTTGTCAAAATGTCAAGGGCTGGCACAAGAGGCATCTACTTTCGTTCTTGAGATCTGCTCACGTTCGTTCAACAGGTGCAACAGACATGGTCTCGACGAGGGCGTTGCCCGTTGCCCTTGGGGCACTCGGCCTAGTTGGCGTAAACGCGGGACCGTGTAGACCTCACGCGAGCGTTTCGCAAAGCCCTTCGATCTCAATGAGAACGGAGACGACGACGGCCTCGCTCGGTGCATGGACATCTTCCTTGGCCGAGACTCTTTCGTCCGCTTTGTTGAGTACATCGGTTGTCACCTCTTGGCCGGGGTCGGATACAATCTCGAGGAGTATCGCGACAGAGTCTCTGGTCACGTCGACAGAAACTCCTTGGTCAGACTCTTCGTCGAGGTCTCCATCGGGGTCTACATCGGGGTCTTCGTCAGAGATCTCGACCGCGACAACATCCGAGATTTCTTCAGCAATATCAGAGACATCGGCCTACGGCTTAGAGACATCGACAACCACGTTATCTGACATCTCCACAACTAGCTCGGAATCGCTATCGGTTACTTCAGAAGCCTCGACATCTACATCGCTAGATATAGCGAATACTGCCCCGGACACTTCATCGACCACCTTGGAGTCATTCACTATTGCCTCAGAGTCAACTACTACTAGTACCTTAGAGTCGACTACTGCTAGTAACTCAGAGTTGAGTTCTGCCTCAGAGTCGGCTACTACTACTACTTCAGAGTCGGTTAGCTCTACTACCTTGGAGTCAACTACTGCATTAGAGACATCGACCATGAGTTCAGAATCAATGACCAGTTCAGAGACATCAACCGTTACCTCAGATTCAACAACTACTACAGAGTCAGCAAATACTTCAGATTCCACAGTTACCACAGAGTCTGCGACTACTATAGACTCTACAATCACTACAGAGTCTATAACTACCATAGAATCATCAACTACCTCAGAGTCTATAATAACTACAGAGTCTACGATGACCATAGAGTCTACGATGACTATAGAGTCTACGACTACCACAGATTCTACGACTACCACAGAGTCAGCAACTACCTTAGAGTCTACAGTGACTACAGAGTCAGCAACTACTGCAGAGTCCACGACGACTACAAAGTCCACGACAACTACAGAGTCCATAACTACTACAGAGTCGGCAACTACTACTTCGAAATTAACGAGTACTACTCTGGAGTCAACGACCACTCCGTCTGACCCTCCTACAACTCCCTCCTGCGGCGTTGGTGGTACTTTCAATAGTGAAATGAGACTTGAAGGGGGTTACAAAACCTCTCCGAAAGCATGTACAGACTGGTGCCGTGGATACTTGGGCTGTAGCCAGGTCTTATTTGACTCCGTCGGAGAGAATTGCGAGCTATGGCCCAGCGTGCCTGGTCCAAATTCGTTCTTGCCTGATCCAACTTCGACCTGGAGCCTGTATGAGCTGGGCTGCGTTGATGATGAGCCGACCACGACCACGACCTCTGCCGCAGCCACCACCACGAGCGGTCCCACTTGTAAGGCCACCGCTGCCAGTGCCGGCTGTATCATCAGCAACAAGAGGGCCTACACAAGCTGGAACAACGCTGCCGGTATCCTCAAGCGCTACTCGCGTGAGCCTTCCGTGTCCCTCGAGGACTGCTACGACCTCTGCTGTGAGAGAGAAGGATGCACCCGTGTCGCATGGAACGCTAACGCCAAGAACTGCGAGATCTGGAGCGGAACGCCAGAGGAGGAGTACTTCCAACTCGTCAGCTCTTCACCTTGGCAGTTCTACGACATCGGCTGCCGCGCTGCGGATGCCCAGCCTGTGGCCAAGAGGCCTGGCTGCCGAGAAAAGGCCAAATGGGTACTCGACAGCACCACCAGCTCGCATCACTGGGCTACGATAGACAAATATGCGAGTCATGAATGCCAGGAATACTGTAATTGGTTTTCCTCAGTCTGTAACTCGTGGGGTTGGCATGAAGGTACGAAGAAATGCGTATTACTACGTGAGACAGTCAGCAGCTCTCTCGGCTCGCAGCTAAGTGCGCATGGCAGCTGGGTTTTCAGTGACCGGACATGCTTCCCTTGACCATAACTCTTGGCCTGTCGTCCTTTCCCCCCTTTCCTTTTCTTTTTTCCTTCTCTTTTGCTTTTGGACTAACTTTCCAAGTCAAGGAATAAAAAGGCCTTATATAAACTTGATCTTTTAGAAAAACACCATCTCCTTATACTATCGATCTTCCTTGACTTGCACTAGACTGGATAGTCACTTCGAATAAAGAGGAGATGCTTGATCTGCTACTCGACTTGACTCCATTATAGTGATGGAATCTCAGTACGAATTCAGCAAGCAAAATTCAATCCCATCTGATCCAATGCGTGTTAAATATCCACCAGGTATTGGCATGAGTCCAACTGGGCCTCGCTTGCTTCAAGCAAGTCCAAAAGCATGCTCACTCAACTCGGTTTCATATCTCATCCACTCATATCTTTTCTCTTCATAAACACGTATTTGTACTCATAGATAAAATCTCCTCCTCCTTACCCCTTTAAGAATCCAGACCGTCTAATTCTATCATCTTCGTCACCAGCTTGATCACATCGTTATCCGCGAGGCTCAGCTCAGGATTTTCCACCTTTTTCGCAATCAGCTCATCAACCATGCTACGCAATCTGGCGAGGAGCACTCCGATACGAGCCCAACCGCGAAGCCTTAGCCAGCCATCAACGAGTAGACCTCGACCAAGTGTGTCTAGTTCGATCGGTCCCGAGAAGAGGAGAAGAGTGTAGGCGTTGAGGGCTGTACATACACCGGTCAGTCTTTTTGTTTTCCATCTTCTTGAAGTACATCGACGTGAGAGGGGGATGGGGGCGTTTAGACTTACGGGTCAGGTCGCGAATGAAAATCTTGCTCGTCGCAATAAGCGTGAAGTACGACATGTACGCCGCGTTGCCCGAGAACCCTTGGCTTCCAAACAGCGTGCTGCTGGGATGTACGAATACACGACCATTCTCCTGGTTGAAGAACTTGATGGATCGCGCCTCTGGGTCGAGCTCCACGGCTCCGGACATGGAATTGGCAAACTTCTTATCGGGGTATTGGATGCGAGCAATCTGCGGCGTGAAAGCCGAGGCGATGAGCGCCCGCAGCAACTGTGGGCTTCCCCCCGTGCTGCCGTTTCGAGAGTGTGCCTCGCTCGAAGCTTCGGAGGCATGGACGATGCCGATCTCGGCCAGGGCGGTGTAGTACTGCGCTCTTGTGTTGTTGATGTCGGTGAGGGTCTGGAAATTCAAGAAGTTATCCTCGCAGAAGTTGCGAACTTGGCGCTGCGGTACCCTGTCCTGCATCATGGCCTCCCACTGTTGAAACGCCGCAAGATCTGTAAGCAGATCGCCGTCTCCGCTGTAGAAGCGCATGCGGGCTTCCTTTGCCTGATCTCTCTTCTCCTGGGGCGACATAAAGGGACTCCGCGTGCTCAGGATTGCGGCGATGATGATGCAGTCATCCAAGCACCCGAATATAGCTCCAAATACCATCAGCTTGCCGCAGCGTAGATCAGCCGGCAACATGGCCAACTGCTGACCCATGGCTGTGAGCTCGTCTCCATCCAATGCGCCCATCCGCATCAGCATCTTCAGGGCGCCGTCGATAGCCGTCGCTTCAGGTGGCGTCGGAGACCGGCCGAGGAAGCCAGCAACATCTCTCATGCCCATCGCCCGAACAGACAGGCACAGCTGTTCTAGGGGCACACGCCGAATCTCCGGATCAGGTCGCTCGGCCATTTGGTTCTCCAGATTCTCCGTGTACAGCTTGTAACACCTTCCCTCTTGTACTCGACCGGCTCGTCCACGCCTCTGCTTACAGGCTGCCCGCGACGCCCACGTCTCTTCCAGCTTCCTCATGTTGCTCTGTGCGTCGTAGCTTGTCTCCTTGACCTTGCCACTATCAATGACGGCAATGATATCATCAATAGTAATGGAGGTTTCCGCAACGTTGGTCGCGACCACAATCTTTCGCTTTCCCGGGGGTGGGTTGGAGAAGACCCTCTTCTGTTCGCGCGTTTCCAGGGAGGCATGCAACGGTAGAACGTGCAGGGAGTTGACGACTTGTAAAGCACGACAGCAAGAGTTGATCTCGCCAACGCCGGGGAGAAAGATCAGTATACCGCCCGTCTTCTTTTCGTATGATAGTTCATAGTCGATGGCCCTGACGGCCTCAACAATCAGATTATAGTTGATGCGATGGCCAAGCTTCAGGATGATCTTGCCCATGCTCTCGTCTGTGATGAAACTCGTGTCGGCTGTATCGGTCCCGTAGCCGGTCATCCGAACAACATCATCGAGGTAGTACTCGTCCACGGGGAACGTCCTACCCTCAATCTCCACCTTTCCGACGCTGAGCCCCTGGGAAGCAAAGTAGTACTCGAAAGTTGCTGCGTCCAGAGTTGCTGACATGAGGATGACCTTCAACGTATCCTTCTTCGATCGCAAAACCTCACGGAGAAGGTTCAGTAGAAAGTCTGTATCGAGACTGCGCTCGTGTACCTCATCGATTACAACGTGACTGACATCGGCCAAAGACGCCACCACATCCTCAATACGACCACCAGACGTCTGCAGTCGTCTGAGGAGCACACCAGTCGTCACAAAAGTGATCTTGGTGTCCTTGGACTTCCGAGACTCGCCACGAATGGCATATCCTACTTCGTCGCCAACTCGCGAGCACCGCTCTTCAGCAACGCGATCTGCGAGACCCAACGCCGATATTCGTCGCGGTTGCGTGACTATCATGTTGGCACATCCTCCAAGACCTTGCTCGTAGAGGTAATCGAGAAC
Organism: Coccinonectria pachysandricola; assembly: GCA_003693555.1. Classification (NCBI taxonomy): domain Eukaryota; kingdom Fungi; phylum Ascomycota; class Sordariomycetes; order Hypocreales; family Nectriaceae; genus Coccinonectria; species Coccinonectria pachysandricola. The sequence continues at coordinate 133,155 of QUZF01000034.1, forward strand.
GAACTGCACCGACTGCGTAGACTTTCCAGAGCCCGTCTCACCACTGATGATGGTAACATGGTTCTCTTCCACAGTTCGGATGATGGCATCTTGCATCTTCCAGGCCGGCAGCTTCTGGCGCTTGAAAATCATCTCCTTCCAGGCCGGAGACTGCTGTCGCCTCAACCACTGATCCCTGCTGCGAGAGTCCTGAACCCACCTGATGCTCTTTAGGGGACGAGCAGGCCGCTTCGTGCCGGTGATTGCAGCAACTGGCTTCGTCTCGGCGGCCGCAGAAGACACGGCGGAGATGTCCACGAGTCTGCCAGGATTTTCGATGATGTCGTTGATGTTCTGCTGTATCCAATCCATGATCAAGAAGATCTTCATGGGCTCATCGCGCAGTGCCTCGTCCATGTGCTCGAGGGCTTTCCTGATGATGCTGAGTTTGATGTACGACGGGAGGTTGGCAACAATTGACAGGATCAGGTTCGCAGGGTAAGAGTCTGCCCTGCGAACTTGCAAGAAAGTTTCCACTTGACCTTGCTTTCCATTCTTGACAGAGTCCAACTTCACACGGATCACCCTTTCACCATCACGTTCAAATCCATCGCCATAGATGGCCTCGAGACTGCTGATTTCCTCCTCCCATTGCTCCTCCGGTGAGCCCATGTCCAAAAAGTCCCCTGCGTCACCTGACGGGCTGGTTCGACCTGGACAAAGCAGGTCTTGAAGCTTCTCAGCGGCCTTGTTCTCGTCAATCCCTTGCTCGTCGAGAACTCTCGCGGCAAGCTCGAGGGAATAGCCAGTCTGGGCAAGGCGTTTGATGATGCCTTCTCGTCTCAAGTCCGTCGCACCCACTGAGACACCAGCAGAATAGCTCTCCGGCAAGGCCCACCGGGGCAGGTCATCTTCAGGAACGTGGATAAGCAGCCATTCGAGAGTTTCCTCCCGGTCCTTGCAGTATTCCACCGCCTCCTCCGCGTGACTAATACGGAAACCAAGCTTGCTCAGCTCACCCACGACAGCGGACTTCTGGGCCTGAGCCATGACAACTTTGTGAGGATTCCACCGAACGCCGTTCCTCAGGAGCGTCTCCAGCTGCGTCCTGACCTTCTTGCCCATCTCAACCTTGGGCACCGTGGTCCAACCCTTCATGACGTTGGAACCTCGGCCGGAGCCGTCGTTGGCGTTATTCAGCAGCGCCAGACCAGCAGCGCCAGGCATAGCCTTCGCCTTCGCCTTGGCCGCCTCCATCTCCTTCCTCTTCTTCTCAGCCTTTGCCTTTGCATCCTGACGCTCCTGGAGTGCTTTGAAAGGGTCGGCCTCATACATCCACTCCTTGCCCTCCTTCATATCTAGCGCCTTCAAAGCCTGGAGGTCCTTCCACAATGCTTTGTGATCTGGCGGCAGAACCGTGTGCTTGTTCTGCATACTGCATACCCGGAAGAGCGCGTACGTAGCCGCAGCATGCTTGGCCTCTATCGCCGTATCTCTGATAATCAGATGCTTATGGCTCGCAGGAATCTTGAAGGGATCCAGCTTCGTCATCGTCTGCGTCTTGGGATCCTTTGCGCTCAGCGTGACCCATACTGAGAACCCTTCGGGCGTCTTCCTGGTGTCGTACTCGGGTCGCTCCCAGTGCTGCTTCTGGCAGTACTCGCTCAGCAGGTTGACGGGCAACTTGCCCGTCCATGATGAGCCGCCGATGAGTTGTTTGACCGTGGGCTTTGGCGGCGGCAACGCTGGGCCCTCCGGAGAAGGTGCTGAAGTCCCAGGTTTTTGTCCCTTTTTGCCCTTGCCGCCTTGCTCCTTGCCGGGTGCCGCGGCACTCGCAGTCGGAGGCTCAACTTTTGCCTTGCCTTTCTTGACCATGTTCGATTTTGCGATACTGGGACCTGCCGCGTGTGTGGTCAAAGGGGGGGAAAGTAGGATGCGTTGCGAAAAGAGGTCGACGTGAATATAGAGCGCTGACAGCCCCTTCTAACAGTTGTGAATTTCCAACTCCTTCACAAGCAGTAAGCAACGTGTGACGAGATCCAGGCAACAAGAGGTTCATCAAAGTCAAGAACAGTCCTGCACCTGAGCAGATTCGATGAGGCGTGATAAAAAAAAACCCGACAGGCAACTCAGAAGTTCGCCAGCGAACGAATCCAGATCATGGCGAAAAATCGATTTACCATCGACGGAGATGATTCGCACTGTGTCTTCGCGTGAAGGGCAGTGGGCTGCTACAGTGTGATGACACTTCACTAACCCCGCTGTATCGGGACGAATTCATCAACCCAAGCAGCTTATCGACGAACGTAGCAGCTCTCAACCCTAGAGTAGACTAGGAGGAGTTGATGCTTAAGTTGATGCGATTGAATGCAAGAGCATGTTTGAACTGATCTAGACTGATCGCTCGTCAGTCTTTTGGTGTCTTGCTCCTCTCAAGATCTACGAATAACTCCAATAGTTGAATTTCCCTCCAGCTTTGATCAAAACTTCACACTACATCCAAAACGTCGCATCATTTGATCAAACCATCAGTGTAAGTAATCCGTTGAGATTTTTCTTTTGCTACGGGATCGATATTTTCTCAATGAGATACACAGCCACTTGGCAAGTGAATCGTCCGCAGTACACATTTCGCGACAGAAACCATCATGCACTGGCACCGGCTTCCAATGTGCAGCATCCATCCCATAAACGCCATGATGCTTCCTTCGGTAGCAGTCGTACGTTGGTCTCGTCAGCCATGAACAGCATTAAGTCATGGTGTCCACTACAAGCCACGCGAACCACTTGCTGCCTGCCATTGGTGCTCCTGCTTGAGGCACGGGACGCCTGGGCGACCTCGGCTTCTTCTTCTTCTTCTTCTTCTGCTTCTTCTTCTACTTTTTCAGGCTGGAGCTTTCAAGCTACCATAGGGCCTGTGCATGGCGAGGATTTAGTTCCTCCCTCACATGAACGTCTGTGCTGAATAAAAAGACGGGGGATGTCGAGTAATATCGTAAGGGGGTTGGGATAATGACAGTCTAGCAAAACTGTACGGGGTAAAGGGGATGTGCGAGAGAGTCCAGTCGGCAAAGTGATCCGCGAAGCAGTGTGCGCTCCACCTTGCAGGCCACCAGAACGGAAAACAGGTAATCTGCTATCCAGCAAAAGTCAGGTGGCCATTTACATGTCCATAGACTCACCTCCGTTGGCAAAGTTGAAGCCGCCAGACTGAGAAGCGCCGTTGGCACCGAAGCCAAAGGTACCGTTGGGTCCAGAAGGTTGGGCGATGCCATCATCAGCGTTCTCCTCGTCATCGGAGAAGTACTTCTCGATGATGTTGTAGGCCTTCATGTAGATCTCCTCGTTGGCGTTGTTCTGGCAGTCGTGAATCTTCTCCATACCGCTGCACTCCTCAATGAACAGAGCATAGCGGTTAATCGCCTCGGCACCCTCGCCAGCAGCCTGCTTATCGAGGTCGCCAATCTTGAGGATGTTCTCGAGACCATCAAGAGCAACCTGGATGATCTTGTTGTCGGGACAGGCAAGAAGGTCGCACAGGGGCTTGATGCAGCCCTGGCCAACAAGGTATCGGATCTGCTCAGGCTTCTGCAGACCACCAGATGTCGCGTTGCTGATAGCCCAGCAAGCCTCCTTGCGGGTCTTGAGATCACCGTTCGAGAGCAGGTGGATCAAAGGGGGGATAATGTTGGCGTCAATGACAGCCTGGATCTGAGACGAGTTGCCAGCGGTGATGTTGGAGATGGTCCAGCAAGCCTCCTTTCGGATGCCGTCCTTGGTAGAGCTCAGGAGATGGAGGAGGCAGGGTAGGGCACCGCAGTTGATGATGACCTGGGTCTGAACATCATCGCCGGTGACAATGTTACCGACAGATCGCAGGGCGGGCGTCTGAACGGATGTGGAGGCATGCATAAGCAGCTCCACCAGTCGTCGAGGAATGCCTGCTTCGATAACGGCCTGAATCTTATCGTTGGAACCATCCGAGAGGTAGGAGATAGCCCAGCAGGCATCAATCAGCACCTCGTCGTCAAGAGAGTAGACAAGCTTGGACAGCACAGGGAGGGCAGGAGAAATCTATTCACCATGTTAGCTTATTGAATTAGTACGAACAAGCAATCATATTCGACTTACCGTGTTCCAGTCAGGCTGGGGGGTCTTGCCACGACAGAAGTTGCTGAGAGTCCAGGTCGCATTTCGAAGCATGCTGAGCTTGCGGCTGTCGCCAAGCAAGCTAAGGAGGGGCTTGAGAGCGCCGCAGCTGAGGACGTAGTCACGACAGTGAGGGCTGTCACCAGCAATGTTGCCAAGAGCCCAAACAGCCTGCTCACGGACATCGGGTTCAGGGCTAGCGAGGAGCTCGCAGAAGATGGGGACAGCGCCAGCCTCGATCACAACCTGAGTCTGGGTGGCAGAGCCAGAAGCAATGTTGGTAAGAGCCCAAGCAGCCTCAAATTGCACCAACGTGTGAGGGGATCGCAGGAACTCAACGAATCGGGTGACGACGCCGGTCTTGATGACTTCCTCGATCGGAGGGTTTCGCTCCTTGGAGAGCAGCTTTCGGAACTTGGTGGTAGCCTGAATCTGGAGGTCGATCTGTTCGGAGAAAACGCCGGCGACCATCTGAGGAAGGTCCTCGTTCAGCTATGCCATGGTTAGCATGTTGTCATTACATGAAAGGCAGTGATGCTGGGCACATGTGCAAGATCATCGCATGGGAGGCCAAGGTTCATGGGTGTCAACCTTGCCCAGGTCGCCTAGCGAGGATGTGGGGTTTAGGGGAAGCGTCTTTGCCCCCCCACATCACAGGCAAATTGGCGACGGCCTGGGCAACGAAGCGGCGACAGGTCCCAGACCAGAAGGAATCTTCCGCGATATGCATCGTCCGATGACAGAGCGCAGAGATGAAGGTGGAGGAAGGATGTAAACGTACCTGGGACTCGGTGGGAGCAGACTCATCGTCGCTGTCGGGAGCAGCACCCAGAGAAGCGCCAGGGCGGTTCTCACCAGTGCCGATGCCTCGTCGCTTGGCCAAGTTCTCCTCACGCTTGGCCTTTCGAATCTCAACCTGCTGCTCCTCGCGGCGGCGGCGGAGCTCCTCAGGCTTGAAGGTGTTCTTGGCCTTGAACTGGGTTCGGCGATGCTCGGGAATGTACCGTTCAGCCATGATGTCGGCGGTTTATTTTGTTCTTGAAAGAGGGGAGGAGGGGTGAACAACAGAAAAGCACTAGATGTGCGGGGGCGATGGAGAAAAGTACCCAGAGGGAAAAGTTTGCGAGTAGGCGCAGCGTTAGCGAAAAGCGGCTATCGTCCTCACTGCAAGCGTATGGAAGAGGAAGCGCAGGATGGCCAGAGGGAGGGTAATGTGAAGAGGATGGAAAGGGAAGTTTTTCTTCGTTGACGGGGAGAGAGATCAGAGACGGATGGGGACATGTACCGTAACGTAACGTAGGGACTAGACCAGGAGGGCGTAGAATTGACGGCCCCAGTTAGGCTCTGGGAACCAGTAAAGACGGCCCCTCTTCCAGGGTCTTATAGGGCCTGTCGGCGAGGTGTCAGCGAAAGCTACTGGTGCCACAAGGTGCCACAAGGTGCCGGAAACGCCGCTGGCTGAGGTGCTCTAGAAGTGTAAGTGATCCGATTGTTGATGCCTTAGGCAAGAAGCAAGTTAAAAAAAACATGAACCAAGAGTTGCTTACACGAGACTATTATCACAGACTTAATGACAGTAATTCGTCTATTTGCCTGATTCAGAAGTCAAGCAATGACATATGAATGTTGTAAACCATTTCATTAGTGGTTTATAGATTAAAGTGCCGGTATAGCTCTTTGCCGAACTTGTACTAATTACATTGTGATTCGATTTTGCCCTCTCATCACTGAACAAGTTTGCCACCAATATGAGCATAGGCAGCATGAAGCTTTTATACCTTAAGCTAGCTTATTATGCAGCTACTGAGTTAGGTCTGCATAAGATCATGGCACCCTGCTAAGTTTGGAGCATAATCACATGCTGCATCACGTGCTTGCTTAATTGCACATGCGGGTCCTCTTAACGCGTAGCGCACCGCGTCGCGAGCTTGCCGACTTACACGGCTCTGATTACAAGGGTAATTGTCACCATCAAACCACCAGTCAGTCGCGAACAAATTACTCGTGCACGTTGTTCTGCTGTATGTGTTGAATGTCTATCTGAAAAGAGATGTGGCGTGTGCGCCATCGAGGTTATCACCATGGTCTCTTCGACACCAGCAACAACAGCAAACGTGCTGGTCCAGTCGGGATTCAGCCTGATCAAGGATATACTCGATGATCAAAAACAGCGAGGCTCTATGATCAGTGTCATTGGCCTCATCACAGATTTCCGGACTCCTATCCCAACAAGAGGCGAAGGTCAGTCCCTAGTGCTTCCTCGAACCCTCAGAGAGTAACCCTAACCAAGACAGATTGGAAATGCCAGTTTCGAATTTACGACACTTCCGTACAAGATGATCCGGATGAATCAGTGCTATTCAACCTATTTCGCCCCAAGGAGCACATGCCTACTGCTTGTGCGGGTGATGTCGTGATCCTTACATCTGTCAAGGTACTTTCTCAACAGAACAACTCCGTCGTTACTAGAATATAAGAAAACTGACACTCTCAGTTGCAAAAACGCAACATGGAAGCTCCTTCATTGCTCTCTAACAAGACAACCAAGGTCTACATCTATGAAGCCGATAAGGTCCCTAAACCCCCTTCTGATGCATCAAGCGCCTTGCGACCTTATTCACACTCCCGAAACGGGGTGCCGTCCAAACAGCACAATGTGCTCGTTTCCTTGCTCTATCATAATATTGATAAGAGCCGCGTTCCTACCAAAGAAGAGTTCGAGGTCATGACTGTACAATCAGCCAACGTCAGAGAAAAATTCAAACTACTTCAGGACGTCAGGGACCACCAGTTTTGTGACTGTCTTGTGCAGGTTGTCAGGTCTCCGTATGATATGGGAGACAAGGTCACTATGTGGATTTCAGACTACACTGACAACGACTGTTTCTATAATTACGCCTTCGGCGGGTTTGATTCAACAGAGGAGCAGGAAGGTGATCCCGGGGGCTACACGAAGAAGTTCTCCAAGACCGCCGAGTCCTCGACCGACTGGAAAGGCCCATATGGGAAGAAGAGCTTGCAGGTTACGTGTTACGAACCACACGCAACTGCGATACGCTCCAGTGAGATATCAATGGACTCATGGGTATCACTTCGCAACGTGCAAATAAAGTTCGGTAAGAATGGGGCGAATTTAGAGGGTTTCCTACGAGACGATCGGGCTGCGTTCGCCAGCAAGAACCAAGTCATAAAGCTGGATCCAAACGAATACGCCGAAACATACCCGCACCTTAAAGAAGCGCTCCGGCGTAAGCGAGCTTACCTTGGGGCAAAGAAGGAGCAGCTCAAAGGCATATCAGCAGCTATTCGGGCGGGCCAGAAACGAGCGTCTGATACCACTCTTGAGAGACCTAATCGCGGTAAATCCAGGGCTCGTCGAAATGCTGGTCGAGCAAAGGTGCATAACAAAGATGAACACCAGGCACAGCAACATGTACATGCAGTGCCGGTCGGGGACTTAAACTCGCGAGGTTAGTAGCTGCTTCCAGGGACCTGAATTAACTAAAACAGTGAGTAGTTAAATGCGAAAACCGGAATCACGCCATCACTCCTGTAGACGAGATGCTCCGACCGGTCCTGTACGAAACTACTATTGACGGGCAGGACGTCAAACTTCCGCTACCGTTTGTAAATCTCGACTACCGAGTTGATGTGCGAGTAGTCGACTTCTTTCCTGAGCGACTGGAGGACTTTGCTATTCCTAAGAAAACTTCCGAGTTCGACCAGCTAAGTGATAACGGGGTTTCAGGGTCGGACTCCTCTGGAGGAGAAGTCGACCAAATGACAGATTTCACTAAGCAGCACGACTGGGAATGGCATTTCTACCTTGAACTGGAAGACGTCACACTCAAAGACGGGAAAGCGAATAGGTTCTGGGCAGCCGTCGACAACCTAGAAGCGCAGAATCTCCTCAGCTTGGACGCATCCAATCTGAAGCATGATCCAGAGAATCTGGAGGCTCTCCGGCAGAAGACTTTCACGTTGTGGGGAAACGTGGAAGAACTCAAAGTCAGCCAACTGGCCAAGAAGGAGAAGTCCAAGCAAGCAGCTCGCAATGGTGAAAAACCTGCTGATAGCGACGACGAGTCAGCCTCGGAGAAAGAAGTAAAGGACCCGATAAACAATCGACCCTTTTCCTGCTGCATCCGTCAATATGGCGTCAAAGTGCGCGAAACGGATGTCACCAAGGCAGACGCTGGGGATAACTGTAGATGGCAGCGGATGTTTAGCATGTTCGGCACAAGGATATCGGGCAGCTAAGAACATCTGGAGGATCCAACGGGGTTATTCGGGTGTGGCAATCACACGTATTGGTCGTATATCGCATGCACAAAGCTTAGGGACAGTGAATCGTTGATCAGAAGGCGTACTTGGAAATCTTGACATCTTCAAGCACAATCAATATGCGTACGATACAGACAATACGGAGACCATCAGACGCCTATACCACAAAACTCTGCTTTGGCCACATACCCAGACTCCGGCCACCGTAATAGGCAAATCAACTAAGAAGCACATACACAGCTGAAAGATTGCTGGTCCCTTTGCAATCTTCAAAAGCTAGTAAAGAGAAGAGAAATTGGATGAGCTGCGTTGAGTTCAACCCAAACCGAGCTTCGAGGTGAGGGTACAATATGCCCCATTCTAATCTCCGATAACGTCCTCGTCCGAATCATTAGCTGGTCGTTCCTCTTCTCCGTCGCTATCGTCGATGGGATCCTCTTCCAAGAGTTCCCTGCGGCGTAAGTCCTCTCGCGTGCCTTCCGCAGGCTCGCCCTCCTCCTCGAAAACATCCTCAATACTATCCCTGCGTTCAGCGCTCTTCTTTTCTTTGCCTTTATTGTTTTCGTTCTCGTTCTCGTCCTCGTCAAACTCATCGTCATCATCAACGATAATCTCCTCGCTCATCTGTAGTTTCGGTTGCTGTTTAGCTGTAGACGTAGCCTGTGTGGCCTTCCTTTTCGTACGCTCGGCAAACTTGTGCTCGTCCAAGTACGCAACGACCTCTTTGAAGTTGTGGCCAAGTTTGGACTGGTTGCGGAGGAGGCGTCTTCGCAGCTTACCGGCATGGTTGCCCCGGTTGTCTACAAGCCTGGCGGTGATGGTCAGAACGTACTTTGCCGTCAGCTCGCAGAGGGCCTTTTCGGCCTTGAGCTCGACAGTCATGCGCTCTTCGGGCGACAAGTCCTCTTCTTCCTCTTCCTCCTCAAGGTCTTCGTCATCGGCCATGGGGTCTTCATCCTCGGCTGGCTCATTGAGCGCCTTGTCCTTCTTTGTCTTCTTGGCGTATTGGCGTTCAGTACCGTCAAAAATGGCGATCAATTCGGGGATGAGGCCGGGTTCGATCTCCACAACAAGGTTCTTGTACTTCTCGCTGTCGGTGGCCTGCGTGCCACCACTAGATGTTGGTCGGAATTGCTCGATAGCGGGACGAAGAGTAGCAAAGGTGAGGTGGAGATCGCAGAGGCTTCCCGTGGCGAAAAGACGTACTTGATCAATCGCTGCTCGTGATGAGAAGGTCTCAATCAGATATCTGCGGAATATTTGCCGCAATGAGGAAAGTCGATCAAGTTCTGCGTCTGCAATACCCACGCCCGAAGAAAGTAGCTGGGAGTATGATCTAGCTTTCCACATGAAGTAAAACTGGCAGGCCTTGATAGCATAAGTAACTACCTCATCTTCAAGATCGTCGATCTCGTCGTCCAAAGGCTCGTACTTTCCTCGGTGCACGATGCTGCATAAAATCTGAACAGTCGCAGAGCTTGATTCCTCCGAGGTAGAATCTGCCTCCATCACGTCGACGCAGTCAGATATGCTCGCCAGCTTGCTTATCTTCAGCAACGCAGTCGAGAGCTCTCGAAGAGGAGCCTCGGCCAAGTTACCTCTTGAGGAGAGCTCGCAGCTTTTGTCGAAGTTACGAAGAGCGTTGATGGCATTCTCCCACAGGCCTGACAGCTTGGCGTCTGTCAATTCTTCGAGCTCATCATACTGCCTTGAATGCAAAAAAGCCGTGGCTGCCTCGGACAAAACCCTCTTATCGTCGTGTCTGTTGAACTGCGTGCTGACTTCATCTAGTAGCTTCTCATACTTGGTAGAGTCTTGTCGCAGCTGTTGGAATGCGTCTAGGTTGAGGAAGTGCACAAGCCGAAGAACTGTGGCGGCTGTATCGGGGTCGGCTCCGAACTTGTTGAGTAGCTTAGGGATCAGAGTGGCCAGGTCTAGCGCAATATCTTCTTGCGCCTCCATCGCCTCCGTCCGATGGCCCCTCTTCCTTCCCTTATCGAGATCACTCGTCTGGACGAGGCTCGACTTGACAGCTGAGCTAAGGACATCCAGCAGGATGGACTCTTCTGCAGGGCTTGGGGCCACGGCCTTCTTAAAGGTCATATCCGGATCGTTCTTCTTATTCTTGGACCTCGATTTTGCGCTAATGGTGTGGTCGAAGAGCAGGTAACCGGCAAGAATACCCCATTTCTTGATCTCCGGTATCCTCTCATACAAGACTTGCGACGCCAATGAAATCCTCGTATCAGGAACAGTTGCTTCCATGAGATCAACTGCGACATCGGCAAGAGATTCGGCGTTTTGGTGGGCTTCCTCGATCTGACTGTCGTAAATAGCGAGCGTTTCAGCCAAGCACTTGATTTTGACCCATTCGGGACGAGGAGAGTCGTGGTCGTCCTCCTCGACACCCTCGAAGAGTTCTTCAACGGCGTCAGACCCGCCAATCTCTTCCAGTTTTCCTTCGTGCACATCCATAACGCAAGCAGCAAAGAATCCTACAACAGCTTTGCGAATCCTGAGTTCGTTGTCAAAGATGAGCTTCCCAATAGCATCGATTTCGTCGGGCTCGAGCATGGCAGCTGCGCGCAAGTTGTCGATGACACCAATGGCAGCCACACGCACAGATACCTCAGAGTCTTTGCAGGCAATTTCAATCAGCCTAGGTCGGAACCTATCAATGAAATGGCCTAGTTGCTGCGCATCACGCTTGAACACCCTTGCGAGCTGCTTCAAGACCTCCTGGCGAGTGGCAGCATTGGTATCCGACAACATCCACCCCAAGTAGCGCAGGTAGCCCGGTTCCATGAAGACCGTTGGTAGGTCCCAGATCCAGGAACCCAGAGCCTCCACGCATTCTGTTCGAATTCTCGGGTCGACGTCTCGGTAGCGGTGGACGAACACGGTATCAAAAAACGACTGGATTCCCTCGCTACATAGCTTGCGGTATCCATTGGCCTCGGCGAGGTTGCCCTGAACTTCGGCGATTCGAGACTTGTTCTTTCCCTTCTTGGCAGATTGGAGCTGCTGTTCTATGCTGCTGATCCTGCGGTCGAGGGTATCGGCGACGTCGACCAAGCCTGATTGAAGGGCCAATGAGATGGTGGTGGCTGTGTGACGGAACGGTCGTAGCGACGAGGAGGACATGCTGGCCAGCCATGAATGCACGTTATCGACCAGAACTTGATTCTTATACAGTATATCGGTTTCGTGAAGGAGGACAACAAAAGTATGGAAAAAGGTAACGAGGGTATCTCGGAAAGAGCGGGTGCTCTTCGCCTTGGCGATCAGGGGGTAATCTGTGATGTTTTGCTGATGCAACTGTTAACAAAACTATGCCGTGCTCTGAGGCAGAAGATAGTCACCTCTTGGTAGACGCTTTGCAAGTCAACCAACCTGTCTGCGACATTTTCCGAGTCGCGAATGTCGTCCTCCGTCACCTCCTGGTCGCAACCAGCGCATTGCAGGATGCAGTTGATGAGGTCGGTCAAGGCAGCAGCTTCATCTTCGCGATATTTCTCCAACCACTGCTGAGCAACGGTATCAATCGAGTCGCCAGAGCCGAAAAGATCAGCTGGTCGAACGTCAGCATCACTGGTGCGGCGCTCCGCATCGTGGGGTTCTTACCAAACAAGCCGGTTCCCTTCTCGCCGGCCTCGATGCGCACGGATTTCTTAGGCCTGCTGGGAAGGCTGGCGGCATGAGCGGTTCGCGCAGGTTGTGATCCGTTGATCTTGGGCTTCTTCGATGATGGCTTCTTTGCGCGACGTGTTTGCGACGCCTTCCTACGGGCCTTGGGCGCAGGATGGTCATCATCGCTTTCGTCTTCGGGCTCGTCGCTCATATCCTCATCCGATCCAGGCCCTTCATCCTCAACGTCTTCTTCGTCATTCTCGTCTCGCTTCCGCTTCGGGTTCGCTGATTGAGTCGAGGGTTCAGGTGTAAACTTGGCCGGCGCTTTCACGACGCGTCCAGATCGACGACGCGACGAACCATCGGGATCCGGCGTTGGGGTCGGGCTCGCATTGCCGTCCATGACTGATCGCAAGGGCAGTCGCGTAATTGTGGTATACGTGAGATGACAGCCTGGTAAACACGAATTGTCGAGCGAGCCAGAGGCGACAAAGGTGATGCAGAGCCACTTGTCGCGTCTTAGGATCGCGTGTATGACGACCAAGCTATTCTCGCAGGCAGCTGGGTAGGTGTGGTGCTGCTGACCTATGGCGGTTGAAGTCCGGGAGGACCTGGAAGAGCCACACTTGGCCCAAGCACAGCCACATGGACTGGCTCTGATGTTGCAGTTCTCCATGTTCCACTCATACCCATACCCATACCCATACCCATACCCATACCTATACCCACTTTGCTCCTAGTAATGTCTCAACGGATTGCTTTCGTTATGAGCGGCTGGTCCTCAAGCACTAACCTCCAAGATGCTCTAAATTCCGACACAGGGCGCTGCTTGTCTTCGATATGACATGTCGATGGATTCTCCATTCCCACCATCTTCATCTTCCCCAGGTGATGGCCGCATCGTGACCAGTCGCCTTCCCGCCGGGGGAAGCGGCCTGGAAACCATGACCTATCAGTATCCTCTGAAACTTATCTCCCCATCTCCTACGACTCACCAGGCGAGCGTTCTTGTATTTCTTCTCTCCTACGGCGGCGGTCTTGTTGGCGGCGACTGCGTCAATTTGTCAATACATGTCCAGCCCGAGGCTAGACTCAGCATTGCAACTCAGGGACACACGAAGGTCTTCAAGTCGCCCTCGGCTGCCGTTACTACCAGACAGAATCTGAATGTACAGATCGACGCTGGAGCTGGTCTCTGTCTTCTGCCAGATCCTGTCCAGCCTTTCGAGCACAGCGTCTATGCTCAGACGCAGATCTTCTCATTAGCAAGCGAAGCATCTCTATGTCTGCTTGATTGGGTTACGCAGGGCAGGAGCGCTTGCGGAGAAGACTGGAGCTTTATTACATGGAGTGGACGAAACGAGGTCTGGTTGCGTAGCCCCAGTGGGTCGCCCAGAAGCCGGCTCCTCATAAGAGACTCTGTTGTTCTATCTCAAGATGGAAGTAAAGCAGTGGGCCAAAGTCTCCGGGAGTCGATGCGAAACCTGGGCGTCTCGGGTACCTTGATTCTGCGAGGCGACATGATGAAATCACTAGGGGAATTCTTCCTGGCGGAGTTCTCCAAGCTACCGCGTATTGGAGCTCGAGACTTTCGATCACCGGAGGCTCAAGCAAAGGCCAATCCGAGCATGTCAGACCTTGAAATCTGGCGGTCACGTAGACTCGAGCTGGAAAGAAAGTACGGCGTTCTTTGGTCTGCAGCGCAAGTTAGAGGATGCGTCATCGTTAAATTTGGAGCAACCACGGTGGAGGCTGGGAGAGACTGGATCGGTACAATGATCGTTAGGGAAGGGAGCATTGCAAGGAGTTTTGGGGATCACGCTCTCATGTGTGTTCGATGATGCACATAAGTGCGGAAGCTGGTTTTGGCGTCACGTATCATATAGGCCGGCAATACTAGAGCGGCTTCGATATATTACTGCATCTGACTTGGAGAAACAGTTGGAACTATGAAGATGCTTTGTTCAAACAGGATGTTATCCCTTTGTTCAGTCACTCAAGCTCCTCTCATAGTTGTACGTACAGCTCCAAGCAGTCATGCCGAGGCGCATGTAAGTTAGGTGGAAAGGCGGTCTGCCACGAGCACCATGGCAGAATTATCGTCCCCCACCATGCCCCCCACTCTCCAATTCAATATCGGCCGAATTTTCTAGAGCTTCAAACCGCGAATTCCGAAACCGTACCGAATCCCTCGACTTTTCCTTGTTTTTGTTTTCCTTGCAAATTCTCGACAAGCCTCAGAGTATTCTTCGACTCACTCGATATGGTTCGTGGAGGGGCTCCCGCTCGGGGAACCCGCAGAGGCGCGGCCACCCCCGGCCAGCGGCCCGTCGCTGATATGGGCGAATCGAGTAATAGCCAAGCGGCACCCTCTGGAACTGCCGAAGGCGCTTCAGCAACACCCGCTGCTTCAAGTAGGAGCACGCCAGCCGCACCAGCAAGAGGCGCTTCAACAGCTCGAGCTACTCGAGGCCCTGCGACAGGACGGTTCCGACCTAAAGTGGTTCGAAGAGATGAGGCCGAACGAGACAGCTTAGCTCGCCAGGAAGAACAAAAGGCTAGTGAAAGAGCAGCAGAAGAACGTCGCGCGCGAGGGCGGTCGCGGTTCAGAAGCAAGAGAAGCCGTGGTGATGCGATGGGAGCCAGAGGCGGTCGACCAATTTCTGGGGCAAGCGGGCCTTTCTCATCTGGTGCAGCAGGTAAGATTAGAAATCGCACGATTATTTTCGTACATTTGACAATTCTCTGACCCTTCTTCGCGATTCAGGTTCATCCGGCGGCGGTTGGTTCGGTGGAGGCAGCGGAGGCCGATTCGGTGGTGGTGGTGGCTTTGGCGGAAGCGGAGGCGGAGGCGGAGGCGGTGGACGGGGACACAAATCAGAAGGAAAGCCTGGCTTCGGCGATGCGGGAAGCGGCTTTCGAGAAGCTCGAATCAACGCCGACAAGCTCAACGTCAACCAGCCCGAGGAAGAGTACAATAGCGACGACGAGGCCATGGTGGCCGCGCTTGGCAACCGGCCAACAACGATTCTACCGATGGGAATCTACCGACGAGAACACAAGGACGAGGGCATTGTGGTTGCTACTACGGCTGAACTGGAGGCTGCTGAGAATGCCAATGGCGAGGAGGAGAGCCTCTGGGTTGACGGAGATGAAGCCGAACCTCAACCGCTGGCGGGCGACCAGCCAGAAGAGGGCGGAGTATGGGATACGGACTCCAAGAAGGTCGTCGCAATTAAGGAGGAGTCCGCCGATGACGAAAAGATGGATCTGGACGAGGTGAAACCGGCCGTTGATGAGGAGAAGAAATCCGCAGTCGCAGCAACGCCCAAGAAGCCCGTGCCTCAAGACATCGAAGAGAGGATTATTCAGTCCGATCTGGATCTCCTCGCCAGCGAACTCGGCACCGTCACTGTCACCGAAGGCGAGGATGGCAAGGAAGGGGCTTCAGGAAACAAGGATGGCCGCATGTATCTGTTCCAGTTTCCCCCGCTTCTACCACCCCTCAAGGAAGTTGCTCAGCCGAAACCTGCGAACAAAGTCAAGCCCGAGCCAGAAGATGCGAACATGCTGGATATCACACCGAGCGCCGCCGATCCAACACCAGTCGACCTAACAGGGGAAACGCAACAAGCAGATGCCGAAATCGCCGCGGCTGCCGATGACCCAGAAAATACGCTGGGCTTCATGTCGCAACTCCTGGGCCAGGGCGGTATGGTTGGACAGCTCAAGGTACGCAAGTCGGGCCGTGTAGAGCTCGACTGGGGTGGCCGGACGCTTGAAATGAGCCCTGCCGCTGGCATGAACTTCCAGACTACGGCAGTCATCGTCGAGGAGAACGACGAGAAGCCCAAGCCAGGCGTGATTGGTGGTGAGAGCATCGGCATGGGCAAGATCATGGGCCGATTTGTGCTAGCACCTACGTGGGAAGATGAGGAAGAATGGGAAGTTTCGTCTCAAGAACTAAGAGTCGAGTAAAACGAGCTTGTGTGCCTGAGAGCCATAATGAACAGAAACCGTCGTGGAGACAAGTTGTGCACAATAGGCAACATATCCAGAGACCGAGGTAGCCTTTTTCTTTCATTGTAAGGCTCACACTTGGGCAAGCACAAAGCATGCGTGCATGTGCGTGCATCGCCTCAGCAGGATTAAAATGGCATTGCAGCTAGAAGTGACGCTTCCGAATACTGTAGGTACGGAAAGCGATGAGAAACAATAGAAGGAGACGGAAGATACCCTTGCATATCAGCCAACATGATGGTTGGATAACATGACAATATGAACTAGAAGCCTATGATCCGCCAAGCGGTCAGTGATGCTTGAACTTGAGAAAGGCCAGTCGACCGTGTGAATTTTGTTGCAGTACCTTTTAAATCCCTCCTTTTCTTTTCTGCTTAACAAATAGATTGGCGGTCAACTCTGAGCTTCCAGATCATGAATCCTCTTTCCGGACTCGTTCGCACAGCTATAGCACCTGGCATGATAGCGCGACATGCTTTCACCATCAGGCGGAAGTCCATTCAGATCGCCTAGGAAAGCAGCGCTCAACGTTTTATGCGCTGAGATATTATCCTTGACCCCAAGTGGGTTTTCGGAGCTTGCGTCTGACATAGCTCTTAGATCAGAAAGTGAGAGCCCAAATTGCGGTATAACACCACTCTTGCGTCGACGGCGAACAGACTGGTTGCAAGAGTTTCCAGTGCCACGAGTGTTGTTCGTCGACTCAAAGCCTCTGATCTTCCAAGCGCGGAGTAAGGGTCTAATCGTGGCAAGACTTGAAGCAACAATGGCAATACCGGGCTCAATGAGAGTCCAAATCATAGCATCGGTGCCGGTATCTGGGATCAGGTAAGCTTACAATGGCTGTCTGAAATCTGATCACAAGCTTACAGAGAATATCCTCGATATCTAAAAGATCAGCTAAGAAGCGTGTACGAACAAGAGTTGCGACACTTGCACTGCCAATGATGATCAGTCGGATATTTCAACCAGGCCGTTGTTCTGTTGATAGGTGAGACATACAAGATACCTAGACCAAGGATGACATAGACCGTTAGCTTAGCTTGCAGAGTCATCTTGACCGACCAAAGCATAGGAATCGGCAGCAGGGCCTATGATTTGTTAGCGCTGAAGCTGAGAGATGTCGTTGGCCTTGATTCTCACATAGAGCCAGTCGGACAAGACTGTCATAACACTAAGAGCATATGCCGCAGCAACGACCTCGTCCGGATGCACACAGTGACCTTGTTTGACCCGAAAGTCCCACTGCTTTTGCACAGGAGTGCACTGAAAGATGTTCCAAAAGAAAAGGATCATACTCCAGATGCCTACAACAATCAGGGTGGTCCACAGAATCCAATTGTAGACTCTCCGAACAGACAACCGTAAGAGAAAAATTCCCAGGCTAAACTTAATAAACATCATGTTAAGGATGTATGTTGCCGTAGCAAGTGCCTGCCACTAATAAAAGGACTCATGTCAGTGGTGCGGATGGTGGTAGTGGAAATTCAAGCAGCTCACCATAAGAGCATCGACTCTAGAACTTTCGTCCAAGACGGCAGCATTATGTCTACCGATACCGTCGCGAACCCCTTCAAGTATGAAGGCGCATGAAAAAGTCAAGATGATCTGGGAGTGTTAGAAGTATTGATTTGTAGGATGGGGTGTCAAGTTCGTACTTGAGATACTATCATGAAACAGTCATCGATCTGGAAGCTCTTCGTTAATACAGCTCGGGTGTATATACGCAGACCAACTGCGATCCAGCTAAGTATCAAGATGATACCGCTGGTAAGTACCAGCGCCTCGCCGTTCTCCTCTGCTAAGTTGATGCTTCTCTTGGTCATGGCACCCTAAAATCCGGGTAATCAGCAGTGTTGAGGTTGTTCTAGTTTGTTTACAGTAGGCGAAAAGGAGGAGGGAAGGTTATAGATCGAACGGAGAAGACAACGGGTGCTTTGTAAGATGGATCTGCTTCTCGTGGGATACAGTCCAAACACGGTTGAACTTGACATAAATTGGTTGCTACAGCATTACAGTAAACCAAAAAAGACGGGACGCATCGGTCTCATAGTACTAGCCAGACATGATAGAGGCAAAATCTTAAGAGACTTCCAAGGTCGCGTGCCAGGCGGCAAGGGTGGTAGCTGACTGCAAGATGCCGTAAGTGACACCAAATCCGGATATTCGTGGTGTTGCTTGCTGGCTAAGGGCTTGTGTTGAACCAAGTTGCACCCAGCGGTTGGTGAAAGTTACATCTTCTCCCTTCGCATGGTGAGTTAAGCTGGACGGGAAGGGAAGTAACCGGACTGGCTGGTCACGGCGATCAAACGAGAAGTCTACAGATCCGCAAGGATCCCAATCGTCTGACTGAAGCTTAAACAAAGCAGTGTTGATTGCTTGAGAGTGGAGCAAGCGAAAGCCGGCATTGTCGGGCTAGTCGGGGTCGTTAACTTGCTGTGACTGTGTAAGTCGACATGCCATCATGGTTGAGCAGAATGGAGGTGACAATGTGATACTGGGTGAAAGAGATGAGAGCTAAGTCAGTAGCAGTACCGTAGCAGTAACAGTATATACACCTGTCAAGAATATACCCTCCAGGGCCTGAGGAAGACATCTGTGTGACAACGCTTTGAGGAAGGAGTGATTTTGTAGTGTAGATAGTGGTTGCCGTTGTCCGTGCGGCCCGTTCGGGACAGCACAATAGATAGATAAGCTTAACGTTAATTGTGGGTGCAGGTGCAACCGCCTTTAAGCGATCTCATTCCGAAAAGCCTCATTCCTCGCTCTATCTGGAAACTTCACCCCGCGCGCTCACATACTACCTTTTGCAACATTTCTCCTTACTTGGTACCCAAAGCATAGAGTAAGCTACCCTAACTGTGGCTTCCTTTCCCTGGATTTGTGAGCTTTTGCAAAGCCGTGAAGATCAGGATCAGGAGATAGGATCAGCTCAGTGGTAGATAAGCGTTACTTTTCTGTGGTGCAGAAAAGCCTCCGATTGTCGGCCGACAACTGCTCAAATTACAAGCCAAGACGGGGTTTGATCATGGTTTCAGAAACATCAGAGGTTGTTGCCAAGTCATTCGGCTTGAACTACACGCGACACCAATACGGCCAACACAGTCGCCAGAATTTAGGGGTGTGGAGGTTTGCCGACTCTCCTGATCGAATATCAGGCTACTGGGTAATGTAAGAAGAGTGCTTCAAGTTTCACCAGATGAGTTCCCTGAGCTGACATGACGTTAGCTACATACACGGAGGGGCCTGGTGCGACCCGCGGAACACCGCTGATGACTTCTTGGAATCTATCAAGCGCATTGTGTCGCAAGGCGCGAACTTGGCGTCGAGGATAAAGGGATTCATCAGCATCGATTACCGCCTATCACCCCATGCTGAGTTTCCTCAGGATCCAGCGACCACTCCTGAGTCCGAACTACGAGTTGCGAGACATCCAGACCATCTTCAAGACGTCTGGTCTGCTCTAGACTACTGTCATTCTCATCTTCAACTAACCAACGATTACATCCTGGCTGGACATTCTGCGGGAGCTACCCTCGCCTTCCAGCTACTTATGGGGGATGTGGCACTAGCTAACCGCCCTCATCCTCGCGTTTCTCTCCCTGCTGCCATCGTTGGTATGTCTGGGATCTTCGACCTAGCCAAGCTCAATGCCAGATTCGATGGCAATTATGCAGGTTTCATTGGTCGTGCATTCGGAGACGGACAGGGTGGCTGGGAAGCTGCTTCGCCAACTCGATTCGATGGGAACTACAGGCAGAGCTGGACAGGCGGCAAGTCTTTGATTCTGGCTTGGTCTCCGGACGATGGGTTGATTGACGAACCTGAGATTGACGATATGGCCGCGCGGTTGAGGAAGGATGGCCTTGAGCCAGAAGTATACAAGGACATGACTGGCGAGCACGACGATGCCTGGAAACAAGGTAAGGATGTTGCCCGCTTGGTTCTCAGGGCATTGGATAGATTATAAAATATCTTAGAGCAGGTCCTGTCTGTCCTATCCAGGGACGTGATTTATCGAAAGGTAGTATCTTCTTGTAGATCAAGGCAATGTCGCGATACAGATTTGGTCGTTTCAGGGGCCACCCATTCATCCCTTCATGCTGTTGTAGAACGAGCTCGCTCTACACAATGCTCTTCACTTACCTGGCAATTATCACACCTTAGCCTTCAACTTCAAGCCAGTACTGGCAATTCGCGCTGCGATAAGACAACATGCACCGGCTAGAAACGTAGACGCAGCCCAAATCTGGGCGCCGATAAACTTTCCGTCATACCTGTCAATGATGGCGCCAGCCGTCGGTGGCCCAGCCAAGCTTGCGAATCCACACATTGTCATGATCATGCCGAATCGCGTTCCCATCTTGCGCGGATCCTTGGTCAGACTAGCGGCTGCACCTACATAGGTTCCTTGACAACTGCCACTCGCAAAGCCGAAGAAGGCGCTGAAAACATACATGCCGGTCCGGGACCCGACCGCTGTCCACCCATATACCGTCATGGAGAGGCCAACTGTACCCAGGATGTATGTATTGATAGGTCCAAAAGCGTAGTCAGCAAGGTAGCCAACTATTGGCCGAGCGGGAATGCTCATGCCATTGCAGAGCAACAAGAGATTCACGGCTTCGAGGGAAGAGAAGCCGATGGCTTTGCGGGCGTAGACGTTGATCTGGCGATGTGGTCAGCTACTGTTACGTCTTCGAGACCCTTTGGAGAAGATTCGCAAGCAGAGGTTTCTTGACTTACATAGAAGAACCCGAAGTTGAGAGCATAGTGATTGAGAAATGCCCCTAGAGAGAAGAAGAGATAAGGTCGCTCCCTGAATGCAGCCCACTCCACCAACGGGCCCGACTTTCTCGGGCGCAGGTAGGGTCTCAACAGAACATTGGCAAGGGCGGTACAGGCAAGTGCAACAAAGGCGGCACAGCGGACAGCCCAGGGGAAACCAATCTGCGGGATCAGATACTGAATGGTCGAGGGGAAGATGAGGCTGCCAACACCAGTTCCCATGGCGGCGAGAGCTAGAGCAAATGCTCTCTTCTGCTTAAAGTACGAACTAATCACAGAAACAGCTGGCATAGCAGCGATACCCAGTCCCAATCCCGTACAAACGCCCTGCGCGAGGAAGATCTGCCAGTACCTCGTCGCCAGACTCGTCATGAACGTCCCAAAGACGGCGAAGAAGCTCCCCACGGCAACGCAATGGCGCGTATATCCAGCATCAGCCAGTCTTCCGGAGAAGGTGCTCGTGGCGAAGGTCAGGAAGGTCATTATCGAGCCGATCCACGAGACTTGCGAGGCAGGCAGGCCAAGCTCTTCTTGGTAGTGCAGCTGGTACACGCCGAATGTCGAAGGGTAGCCCCATGCTAGACAGTTGATGAAGAGGCCCGCGAGGACTTGGGACCATGCGACGAGGCCACCGTCGGGTGGGTTGAAGGAGTCGTTGTTGAATACGGGATTCGTGACGGGGGCATCAGTATTGGAGATGGAAGCGGCGAGGACGTGGTGCTGCTGCTGTTCCCGCAGATCAACCTCGGACTTGGATTGGACTTTGGGACAAATCTCGTCGTTTGTCTTTTCTACATCATCTTCGTGCATGATCAACTAAAGATGCCGTGATCGAAACTCGCGGTGTTCGTCAGATACATGCCTGGAGGGGCAGCCTTCAGCAAGCCAGCCTCTAAGGCAACGATCCGTTCGGGGCTGGTGAACTATATACTTTTGTAACAGAACAATGCGTTGAAAGCTAATTGTCAGGGAACTGCAACACTAGCCGGGAACGACATTGAGTCTTAGCTGGTAAATCTTGACCCAGCACAGAAGGGCATTCCCATGTTGTGACTAAGTAGCGGCGGATGCATGTCCGATGTCGCGACCAGCCAACACCTCGTAACGAAGTCCGACGACGCCCTAGAGACGACATGACTAGCAATCATGGTGTGCTTCATGCTTCAGGCATGCAGAGCGAGAGAAGGGGTAACAAGGCGGACATAGGAGGCATGTCATCCTGGGACCGAAACTCGAGTTTGCGTTATACCCGGTCTCCGAATGTAACCATAGTCTGCAGATCTTGGAAGCTGATCAATTCTTATCGGTTTGGGGCCATCTTCTTCGCTCCCAGCCAACGTTGAAGCTTCATGCGGGGCTCGGTTTAGCTACAGCGAACCGCTGGTTGTTGATGGGAAAAGGTTGGGGTTTGATCGCAGCAAGATACAAAAGTGGGCACTCAGCATGGGGAAGAATTCCGTCCAAGCGCCGACTGAGTGGGGAGTGTAGGGTAGCCCCCACCGAGTCCCGTAGTTCCCCAAGGCGATCCCGCTCCGATGGCCGGCCGGAAGGTAACGGGGCCTACCAGAGCGCCGGCAGGTCCCGATAGGTAGAGAGTGGGGAAGCCGCAAACGAGTGAAAAGTGCAAGGGGGGAGGCGCAAGCGGGGCATTTGTGCAGCCTTCATCTTTCACCGCCCTGACGCAATTCTGTAGGTGGTAAGCAAGCGGGTGACAGTTTACGTGGCACACCAAAACAGGGTTTCCACCAATTTGTAGGAAGCAAATTAGTGTAAAATTGGGTGGGGTCGATTTTGGTGTGCCATGTAAACTGTCACCCGCTTGGTAAGATGACAGCTTCGGGGTAAAGCGTCCGCTAGAGGCAGATGTATCCCAGGCATAGCGAATGAGGTCAACCACTCACTCACTACTTGCACCCTAACTGAAAGCTGGCCTAGTACGCAAACGCAACGCAACAACATGTATCTAGTCTAGTAAAAGCGACCACGACAAGACAATGCGTGCATCGCACATGTCAACAATCGAAAACAACCAACCCAATCAATCGATAGTCGTGTTTCCTTTCAACCCGAAACTGCATAATGCGACGCGCAAAGACCCTTTTCCGATCCCGCTACCCCTCCTCCCAGCCTGCGCTGCGCTGGCAATCTGCTTTTTTCACTCGTTTTGTGCGCGTCGCAGGCGCGGGGTAATCGCCCAGAAATGACGTAAAAGTCGCCAACAAAATTAACAACAACAAAAGCAAAGAGTGAGCAAAAATCCAGAAGTGGAAATAGATGCCAGGCTTCACGTGACAGCTCAGCTGAGACACCACCCCGCTTTCGGAAGGTGATGGGCCCAATCGGCTTCTGTCCCCACACCGCGTCGGCGCGTGTTGGTGCTGCGGGAGCGCTGCGCTAGTTCCCGTACGAGCTTAGCGTTTCTTTTCAGGGCTTGTCAAAAAAAAAGGCTCCGCTTTTTTTCTTACCCTGGCTGCATGTGCGATGCGCTGCAGGGATCGAAGTGTCGGCGCATTATTTTTTGCGACGACGTTTTTTGGTGTAGGTTAGGATGGAGCGAAATGAGCTCGAATTTCGTAAATGATGTATCTCAGTACAAATATCTGTTCACGCTGTCGCATGATGATAGGATGTGTCGCGTATACTATGCGCTTAACATAGGGCCCTCTTAAGCGGTTTCTGAAGCCTGCTGGGTAGACGGGGAGGTGGAGATGCTTAGGTCATCGGCAATCGTAAATAGATGCGATTTAGATGTTCGGTCAGTGTCCTGGTGTTTACTGCCCGAACGTAAGAAATAGCACGAGCAGATATGTCAATGTCTCCAGACCAATACTTTCAAGATTACTTTCGACCAAACAAGCTTATCGCTATAATTAGGTTAAAGCGTTGCTAAGACTAATATGATCGATTAGTGTCGGCGGAAGCATTAGAAAATCCAGTCTTCACTGTCAAGGTCACCGGTGTATCAAGACGTTGATGAATGTTTTCGAATACAATATAAGAAAGCGCAGGATAAGTAATAATGAAAAATAAACCGATGACAGCACCGCCTCCCTTCCAAAAGCCCCGCACTGCCTTCCCATGGCATCCCGGCGTCGCTTGTCCGCCACGCTCGCTCCGCTGTTGCTGGCACTGTTTGTTTACACACACACGTACACACCATCAATCCAGCCACCACGAGATTTCCAATCCCTCTCGCGCAATCTCCAGCAATCATGTTATCCCCTTTTGTTGTAACCCATCTCTCTGAACCCCTCCCACGGACCGTCGACAAGTCCAAACCTCCCACTACTTTGAATGCATCTCGTTGATCGAGTTGCCTGACCGCCAACCAGACCGTAGATCTCGAGAAATAGCCAGCCGGATTTATCTAACGAATGAATACTGACAGTTCCCTAAATCTTCCGACCCCGAACGCCAAATAAGGAGTGTAATGGCCTCAGCATGGCCGTCGTTATTACATCCCCCCTAAAATCATGCTGTACTCCATCTCCATCTCATTTCCCATGGTCCAGACAACAACCGGGACACATAACCGTCATTCCAACGACCTCCTCATTCTCTTGCGCCTTATGAAACCGTGCCACTGTATAAACTTTTGAAAAGCATGTGAGGTAGTTCAGTAAGGACAGGTGTGACTTGTTACTTGAGACGCCCATTCTGTGCCCATCGCCGATCGCAACGCTTATTCAAACCGCCAGGAGACCGAGTTCCTCCACCGTTCAGGCATCGGAGCATTCTACCGCTTGCGCTTCTTGGCCTTATCAGCTGCCATAGAAGTTGTTGCGATGGGCGCAGCGGGCAACAGTGCAGGCTGAACTGACGTAAGCAGCTCATCCTTCTTAATGGGGACACCCATATGGCGACCATATCGGCCCTTACGGCCATTTCCCTCATCTTCGCTGATGCACTGATCGGCCGACAGTCCTGCGTCGCGGCATCGTCCGCAAGGTCTCTGTCGGTCACAGCCCTTCTTACTCTTGCGGCACCGCTGGCAGCGCGGCTTGGTAGAGAGGTCCGGCGAGTCATCCTCTCCAGGAACATGGGGCGCATTGCCTGTAGAGACGATAGATTGCTTGCGAGAGGGGGGCAGCGATGCCGGAGACATGGGGCCAGCTGGGACCGGGGGGAGCTTCTTGGTCTTGACACCATTGGAAGGCCGAGGAACCTTAGAGCTCTTCGAAGCAGTAGTCTTGGGCACGGAGGAGGACTTGGCTTTGGTAGCCGTAGGCTTACTCTTGGCGGGTTTGCTCTTGCCATTGGATACCAAGGAGTCGTCAGCGCCATCCTCGTAGTCGGCGTCGTCGGCACTCATGTCACCACCTTCGGTAGGAGGAACGAAGCGAGACTCTGTAGTCTGGTAGACCCTGCCAACGGCACCGGGGGCATCGAGCTTTTGTCGACGTGCTAATGGCATATCGCCCTCACTGTCACTGTCACCGTCGCTAGTGGCGCCAGTCGACGACGCGATGTCCGCTCTACCACTGAAAGTCTCGTCAAGCGTCGAAGCAGACGTGCGCCCATGCGAGATGTTGGACATTTCACCCAAGCGCATAAGCTGAATGGCGACGTCTTTGTCCTCTTCGGACATGCAGCTTCCGACAGTTGGGTCAGGTGTGGGGAGAACACCCATTGCGTTTCCGCTGCTAGTATAACCGATGCTTCCACGGCCACGGCGGGTATCCTGTCCCGGTGTCGTGTACATGTTGGAATGTGCTAAGCTACTGGTGTAGCCCTGAGGAGATGTTTGAATCGGTCGAGGGTTCGTGAATGGGTTCGTGCCTGGATGCACAAACGGCAGCGAAGAACGATGGGGTTCGGCACGGCGAACAGGCGAAACGGAAGGGTTTGAGGTCGCAGCTGGCATTTGAGGAGGAGCGAAAAGAGGAAGCTCCTGTTGTTGGGCATCATCAGCACGCCGAACATATCATGTCATGGTCATCTCCTCATCTTCACTTACCGAGCTGTCGAATTTAGCCCTTTTTCGACGGCCACCCTCGACAATATTCTCAACGCTGATATCAGTAGTACCAAGCAGCTCTTTGTTTCTTCCAGAAGTTGTGCTTGGCGCATCGTCACCGCTGCTGTATTCGTTGGCACTGTCGCTATATGTGTCATTGTGGCCTCGGCCCGCGGAGGTTCGATTCTTGGCCGAGCGAGAACGGACAACTTTCCTGGCGGATGTGCTGGCAGAAGCACTCCTGCGACCTCGAGCATTGGGTGATTGGCTACGTCGCCGAGATGAAGGGGAAGTAGGTCTTGAGACATCCTGCGCAAAGCGCTGACCTTGCTGGACAGCAAAGCCCTCACCACCGTAATAGCTCTGCGTACCGGTCGAGCCAGCGTGGAAGGGGTGGGAAAAAGCTGCCACATTGGCTGGAGACTCTTCAATGACTCTGACATAGACAACCATATTATTTCGGAAGTTTTCGTAACGGGCGATGAGGGTGTTGCCGTGCTCATCCTCAAAGCTAACTCCCTTTGACCCGGTAGGGCCCGAGTACAGACCGTAAAAGTTCTTGACGGTTGTCACAATAGAATCAGTCGTATCGTGAGGATATATTTGTACCCGCATAGGTAAGCGCGCACGATATTGGGGAGAGTTGAGGAAAAGGAGCTCGAATGCGACATTCTTGGGGGTTGTGACCGCCTGCTGCGGCGAAACACTGCCACCGGCCGAAGAAGCCCCCGAGATGCCGGCAGCAGCGTTCGGGGGAGACATGGAAGTCATTGTGTCGAGATAGAGTATATTGTTATTTTTCGATGATTGATGTCGTGGTGGATGGGATGGGAGAGAGGTAGTGGATGGGTTGGATGATGTGCAGGTGCGGTCTTTGTATGGAGCAATCCTAGCCGAGCCGTGTACGGCAGGATCAGTCAACCGCACAACTCAGCGATCTAATCCGAGGCCGCAGGCCCGAGAGAAGAATCGATGGGTATGTTTTCGAACAACGCCGAAACTATTGAAGTATTCTCCAAATGTCTATTGGCGGTAAGCGCCGGAACTGGTGGTATTCTTCAGTGCCGGTTGTGCGCAGCGATGACGACGAGAATGGATAGTTGAACTCAGAACGGCGGCGAAGACGGGATTCTGTAACTAGATCGATGCTGATTAGCAACTGATAGATACTCCAAGTGTTGAAGACGACCGGAGACGCTTGACGCTGCAGACGATTGCAAGCAAGAGACAGGCACAGAGCGTCGGGGGTAGTCGGGCGCTCGCCTCGAATGGGGATAAGGAAGGGGACGAGGGCAAGCGGCGCAGAATGGAAGAGGGAGGATTCGGATGCTTCAAATTGGGACTCGAGGATGATCGCGCAAGATCATATCACAGCTGTAACTTACCAGAGACGACTAAATGTGACCTTCGAGGTTGACGGTGGCGGCGACGCTGGGAGAGGGTGTGCATGAGGAAAAGAGGAGCCAGGGCGGGAGGTTGAACGATTTTGTCGCTGCCGACTGGGCTCACTAACATGAGTTCGCTTCGTCTCGAAGATTGCACGGCCTAGGCCACCCGGAACCGCCTAATCGAGACCCCTGAGACCACTGCCACAGTGCAGCGACCGAGGGTCTTGTAGCGGATGGGGTGCTGAAGGAGGGTGGATTCCAGGGGGGGTTTTCACCGTACGGACGAGAGATTTGGGTGTTAGGGAAGCGTGGGCCTCGAACAACGCAGCAGACCGCTACCTTGGGATCAAGCCGTGTACAGAAGCCGCAGGCAGCGCCTGGCCAGCTATGTAGGTCTACGAGTATGTTTTAACACCCTATCTTGTCCGATACAGCTCTCAACAGCATCGGGAACCACGAGAATTGGCTGGTGGGCACTGATGGCGGTGCTGTTTCTCCTGGCGCATTCTGACTCCTTTGCGCGCTGGCGTGCGGTGAGAGAGGGCCAAGCGAGCCGACCCAGCGTGCACACGGCGCATTAAGCCCATCGGACTAAGACCCTCTCATCAGAGGCCCGAAAAGAAAGGTTGATTCAAGACCGCATCGAAACTCTTGTCATCTGCTGCCTGCTGTACACGGGGAGACTGGGAGGTGAGCTCCCGGTACTCAGTGTCGATCCCCAGCGAAGCGCATACTTTGTACGGTGACGACGACGAGTGGTGTGCGGTGGATGAGGCGCTCAGGGCCCATTGGTACTTCATCATCAACTAACCCACTACGAGGCGCAAGAAGACAGACCGATGCGATGCGCTCCTTGCGCTCGGGTCGCGAGTCGCAAACCTCGATAATCTGCGCCGAGCAAGCGCTGAGGGAGAAACAGAGGCGAGAGGGCTTTTCGCTGCTCGACAATCCGAATACACAGCGAGTCCTGCCTCCTTCAGCATCCTTTGCGCACCCTCCCGCCTCTCCGCTGGAGCGTCACATCCAATCCGGGCCCAGTGACCGCTTGCGATCCATCGCAAACTGCTAGTAGCGACAGCGCACCAGAAATGGACCCTAGTCTCGCCTAGGCGCTGGCGTCCAGAGTGACCAGCAAGTGAGGTGGCCGTGGCCACGACCAAGGATATGCGTCTCGCTAGCCCCTCTTGCAGCTGGCTCGACTCTCCATCTTGTCATATCTGCGCAAGAAGAAGCTCGAGTCGGTGGATAAATCACGAGGATGGTCCTCGTTAGCTTGAGCGACCACCGTGGTACGACACGCGCAAGAGCAGACGCTGGCCATGCCCGATGCTACTGTACTGCGACTGACTTGTTGCGTTAAGACACACAAATCGTATCGTAGGTCTTGGCGTTGGACCTAGAGAAGAAACCCTGCGAACGCCGCGGGCGCAAAGTCGCAATTGCGAACGGCGGCGCTCGTTTTGACTCTGGCGACGCAGCTTTGCACACTACAACGAGCAGAATCTGCTCTCCATGGCTTTTGTTTCAGCATCTATCTCTCGCAGTAGTCCGTCACTTCTCACGGATCCAACTCAGAAGCTTTGCGCTGCTCAGCGCACGTCAAAAGTAGTGGTGATCGACGGCCAATCGCGCAGGATGCCGTGGTCAGCCCAGACACAAGAGGCGTCCGGTCAGTGACGCTGGGTCGTCCAGGTAAACCGGGAGAGGATGATGCGATTCGGAGGAAAGAAGAGGCATCAATTCTCCTTCTTGACATTCTTGGTCTGCCAAAAGTCAGAACGTGCGATGGGGTGAGGGTGGCCCCACGACGTCACGCGAAGCTCATAATCGCTGCGCTGGTTCTTCCAGTTGCCATAGTCCTCTCACTACTGATGGTGCCCTGAAGCTTCTCCTTCTCGCAGGAAAGCATCACTGCCTGGTCATGTAGACACACTCTATATTCATCCGGCGTTTATTCTTGCTACCAAAAATCGTGTTTTCTTGAACGTTGCCTGGGCTCAGTTCTCCTCCGTGAGACAGTGGAACGCACATCCGCCAGGCCAGGGATCTACCTCGGTCGCGGGACATTGGATGTGAGCGGGTGCAAATTAGTCCAGTCTTGAGCGCTGCTGTGTACTAATAGTTAGCACCGACCCGTCCCAAATTGTCACTGTAAAGATGTTCAAAGTTGTTGTCTCTACTGCGCAGGTTCTTTCGGATTGTTCTATCATCTCGAGTCAGCTATGACCAGCCCATCCGATGAAGGGATCCAACACATGATTCTCAACTCACCTATGACCTCCATCTTCCGATCTGTAACTGTTTCACCAAGGTCCCTCCCTCGACCACCCTCTCTAGCTGAGTGGCTTGTGACGCACAAGCTGGCAGAACCGAGCTGGGCCTTGACTACGGCCGGGCCTCATGTTTCAGCAAAAGGCCGGAATTGGCTGTGATGGTCATCCTTGGGCTAGGATACTTGTTCCTGTGGGACCCCTGCATCGAATCTGGAAGCCTCGGGGAGGCATTGCTTCGGCAAAGTGAGGCAAGCAAGTAGTGGAGATGGGTCAAACCATGGGGTTGAAATGTACGAACTTGATTGACATATGTCTAACTGCACCCGCGGCTCTGAAGACTGCTTTGCTCGGTGAGTCGCACGATTTCGAACGAGGAACAATATAGCCAACCTCCTCAGGGACGGACGTTACAAAGTTGCGCAAATGCTAAAAGCATGCATCCGTGGAGTATGATACTTGCGCGAGCCCCGCTGCAACCACACTCTGGATGCGCTGGCGCATATAACCACCGGCAACATGTCAACAAACGCGACAGGTAATAACTGCCGATGAATGGGCAGGTTTCGCTCTAGAGCTACTTGAACCCAGTCGCAATGACTCTAGGTAACTGCGAGTACCTTGGGCTCTGGTGGCCGACATTCGTAGGGTCCTACCTGCAATGCTGTCATTCAGGCAGGTGTGTGGCCTCCTGCTGGCATCTCTGTCGCATACGATTCACGAGGTGCGGCCGCCTCTTTGCAGCACGTCTGTTTATAAGACGAGGTCCGCTCAGTGCCGTCGAGTTGACTTTCACCTCTTGAAACCTCGTCGCTTTACGCCACTGACAATCTTACGCATGTGCGCCCATGAACAAGACACTGCACGGATCCTTTTGGAGTCGATTACTCCTATGCGCTCGACTGGCCAGTTGATCGCCGTTTGAGGCCTAGAGTTTTAAGCCCATGCGCATTGCGTCGCATCCTGACAATGTAGTGCTACGGCCTGTAAGAACATCGCAGACTGCCGGGTGCTTCAGCGCAGAATGCAGAACGCCGAGGAGTCTGCTCTAGCGATGAAACTTTCTATCTTTCGGTAGCAGCGAGCTTGGTAGGAGAGAACAGGGCTCAGTCACGATCTCCAGTACTATCGATCGATGCCACAAACCTAGTGGAGAAGCTCTGCTTAAAATTGCGCCTGATAGCGTGAGACAATCGCACATTCGGCGAATAGTCAGCTGCCATGTACAGCAGTCGCAGCGGTTATCTGCTATGTGAATATGCGTGCAAACCGTCTCGATAGCAACGGGTTGAACCGGACCGAAGCTGTCGCATCTGAGCGAATCTTTTTTGCTGGAGCGAAATGTGCCACATCCGTCCATTGGCAGCGCCGGAACGCACCCATGTGATACCCACGAAACAGCGTGAACAGACGAATGGCGGGGATATGTGCTTCATCTTAAGCTTCCGGCCCAACATAGGTTGTATCGACATCGCTTCCACCGTGCTCCAGAGTCTCACGAGTGAGATTGGGTATCGTGATTCAGAAATGGTGGCGCGGAACTGGGTTTGGTTCAGCAGTTTGTGGCGGCAACGAGGAGGGGCGATACGATCCACTATGAGCGGGAAGCTGGCTCGTCCCAGCCCGCATGGCAGGGTCCACTCACTCGTACCGGTACCTTTCGGCCAACTTGAGCATCTTTCCTTGAAGAGCAGTCGAATAGAAGAAGAATGGTTATTATTTTCTGTTCGTGCTGGCCCGGTTGGTGGAAAATGAGGTTGTTCTTGCACACTGGTTGTCTGGTGCGATCAGAGGTCATCCAGAGTGATGGATGACCAAGCGCAAACCCTGCCTGATTATTCATTGTCTGTTGGTCCACTGAACCTTGCTTCAAGAACCTCCGTGAACATGACGTTGCTGCTCGTGGCCCTTTTTAACGTATCTCTGGCGATATCTCAATGTTTCAGTGATGCTGATGTCGCCCGCAACGACTCGCAGATTCGGCGTACATAGGCACATGGCCTAATCACGTGCTGTCGTGGTTTGTTCGCGGCTCAGTGTTTGGTGGCTGAACGCGCTCTGGTGAAGTGGATCTCATCCGTGTAAATCAAGATGAAGAATCTCCAGAAACAAGGAAATTGACGAATTATATTCGAAGAAGGTCAGGAATTGACTAAAGACGTATATAGCATGCGTAGGCAAATTACTATGGTTGTGATGATAATTTGACATCGAATGTCGTGAGATGGTGAGACGCGATGTAATTCAAAGTAGGCCATGATAGGACTAGCTCTGTCTCAATCTGACTTGGCGCGAACGGATTTCGCCAAGATATGTCATCTCCGTGACGACAGCTGGATTGCGTGCACGGACCATAAAAGCAGCTCGCGCGCAGGTGCCTGCGTTCCTCAGCCGCGGCAAAGTGAGCTTCCTGCGGCGCTAAGGCGCCTAATCTTGTAGCGCTGGAGCATAAACAAACAAACAAGATGTTCCTGGCTGGAAGTGGGGCCTTGTTGTGCAAGCCGCAGCGCCCTTGCCAGCCGTTGCCCGTTGCCCGTTGCACGGACAGAAGGCTATTATGCTTTAATCACCAACTACCTGATGAGCAGCTAACTCTTATTTTTCTCTTGTCCAGTCCGCCCTTCTTTCCCACCGTTCCTCACTTTGAGATCATTCACTTGCGCAGCTTGTTGTTGTGGTTTCGTGATCTTCGAGAAGGAGCAAGTTGAAGCCATAGTGAGAGCGGGCGATTACTGTGCAACAGTCGTTGTTTAATTAGCCGGACCCCTGCCATCCTCGGCCTCGCCAACCTGTGCTCGAGCCCCCCTTTCTCACCATCACGAATTTCGATCTCGGTTACACCTTCTTAGAGATCACGTCAAGCGGTTGCCTTTGAGCTTCTGCCTTACCCTAGCCCGTGCCGAACCGCGTCGATTTGTCGCGCTTCGTCACGTTCCCCAGCTCGCAGCAGCTGATAAACAAGGCTACACTGTCAGCTTCACCAAATATCGTCTTCGATTACGCAGTTTTACATGATATTCGGACGCGCAAGTCGGCATCGGAAATCCCCACGCACGCATCGCATATCGACGCTAGACACATTGCAGTACAAGCGCGTAGACCTTGGCCCCGTATAGCATCTTTGCGATCAATACCCATCTTTTCCCAACATGGACGCTCGGGTATGTTTACTTCTTGTAACGGACGCGTCTTCTTTGTTTGCTGTGATTTGGCTCAGTTGGTTTCTCCGCGAGCCGATGACAAAACAAGCGGGACCTTGTTGATGTGCTATCAAACCCATAACTAACACCAGTCATCATAGCCTTACCGACCACGCGGCGCCGAAAACGCACCCAATCTACACCAGCGACATAAGTCGACAGGGACTCTCGCTACCATGGCCTCGGTTTCAAATGCTGGTATTCGTGGTCCTGCCAAGCGAGCAGCCTTTGGCGACGTGACCAACTTGTCTAAGCAGGTTGGCCAGGGACGAAACGAAGTCAAGGTTCTGAAGACACAGTCGATCAACGTCCACGCGCCCGCTCCCTTAGCCATTAACAAGGAAAACGCGAATCACAGCAGAGATGCCCTCTTCCGCCCGGTTCAACGAAAGACAGGTCTCGAGCACAAGGCGCAGGATGCCACCAAGAAGTCTGCTCCCAATGTCCTTCAGGACAGCTCCAACGCCAGAAAGGATTCAGTGATTGCCAAGACCTCGACGTCGCTTGATGGGCCCGCTCTACAACCTCGTCATCACAAGAGTCAACCCCAGTTGAAGTCTCAGCAACCCACACTTCGGAGGACGCAGAGTAAGCAGCTGGAGACTGTTCTTACGAAGCAGGACCCCGCGAACGCCTTGTACCCCGGCGACGATATCATCGACATGCCGCTAGAGGATATCGACTATGCGCAAACTCATGGTGCTTACCTCGACTCCATGTACTTGCCCATCGAAGAGGGCGGCCGGCTTGACGTAGACGTCGACGAGCGTTACCTTGATATACCCACCAAACTCCCCGAGATCTCCGAAGAGGATGCACATATCCCCACTCAACCCCAACCTCATCTTCCTACAATGTCTGAACCAGAGGAGTGCTGGGATGAGGAGGATGATGAGGATTTTGATGATCAAGATCAGGCGTACACGACGGCCCATTCATTCCGGTCACGGGATCTGACAGCTGGTGGTGCTACTACTGTATTACCACCTCGTGTTACAGCAAGGGTGCAACGGGAGCTCGAAGACGCCAAGACAGAAGTCGAGAAAACCCGATCTCAAGATGACATTGAGGAGGAACTTTGGGATGTAAGCATGGTTGCCGAGTATGGTGACGAGATCTTTGAGTATATGCGTGAGCTAGAGGTCAGTACCTGCCAAGTCCGGATGTGAACGTTGCAGCTAACGCGTTTGCGACAGATCAAGATGCTCCCTAACCCGCATTACATGGATATCCAGACAGAGATCCAGTGGTCGATGCGATCAGTTCTTATGGACTGGTTAGTCCAGGTTCACGGTCGCTTCGGCCTTCTTCCCGAGACGTTGTTCTTGACGGTCAATTACATCGATCGATTTCTCTCATCAAAAGTCGTCTCCATTGGCAAGCTTCAACTCGTTGGAGCAACGGCCATCTTAGTTGCCTCTAAATACGAGGAGATTAACTGTCCTTCGTTATCGGAAATCGTGTACATGGTCGACCACGGGTACACACAAGAGGAAGTTCTCAAGGCAGAGCGCTTCATGCTTAGTATGCTGGGCTTCGAACTCGGTTGGCCAGGCCCAATGAGCTTCCTCCGCCGAGTCAGCAAGGCCGACGACTACGATCTTGACACTCGAACTTTGGCCAAGTACTTTCTGGAGTTGACCATTATGGATGAACGATTTGTGGCATCACCACCTAGCTTCCTCGCCGCCGGCGCTCATTGCTTGTCGCGATTCATCCTCAACAAGGGAGAGTGGGTATGTAGTCGAGCCTCTCCATGGTTCGTATGCTCTAGCTAACTGGCCTGCAGACCAAGAAGCATGTTCACTATTCAGGCTATACCTGGGCTCAATTGAGGTCGCTGGTAAGCATGATGGTCGAGTGCTGTGAGCAACCCCAACTACATCATGCCGCCATCTTCGAGAAATATGCCGATCGCCGATTCAAAGAGGCGTCGCTCATCGTCCAGAGTGCTATGGAGGCCGGTTTTCAGCTGCCATCTTATCAGCAATCAACCGTCAAACGCATGTCACAAGCTGCAGCGCACCTGGACACCTCGACTGAATTGTCATATACGCATGCCCAGCTGGTGGCTATTGAGGGTTAGCCCCACAGACGTCGGAATGGAAGTTTTCTTTTTGGCATCGACTTCGAGACATATCTAGACTTTCTGCGTGGCCCCGAGCTTTGCGACGGAATCTTCCTCATCCCTTGGCACCGGTCTTTAATTATACCTAGCTTGACTGGATGCGGTTCAGGACAAACGCACACCACATCGTTGACTCGATAACTCGCAAACGAGTTACGATGTGGACCTTTGCGACACACTGGACCTGTTTTAACGACCCGGGATGACTGTTATGATGATAATGACTGAATTACATGTTTTGTTCTCAGATAGCTTGATTTGCTGGCTGGCTTTAATGTATTTCGCTTGGCAATTGGCGTTTACAGGATCGCGTCAAGTTGCGACGCAACAGCACGGCGGTGCAAGATAATGGACGATGGGCTAATACACCGCGACTTTGGGAGTGGGAAAAGCTTGATTGCTGGCTTACCGTGGATACTGTGATGACTTATTGAGTTAGATGGGGGATGACGGAGCTTGAAGGCGAGACGTGGCTGGCTAAACGGTCGCGAACCCGGAATTTTCTACTTGGGTTCTGGTCGCGTTGTATGATATCTGATGGATCCCATCTCACGGGAGGGCATCTGCATTGTTATGTTTTCTTCAGATCAGTAGTGTTAGACCTTGGGCGTGGATCGAATGATGCGTCTCCCAACATTGGCGTTATATACAAGTCTAGTCTAGCAGCTTGCCCAGTCCTGAATCACTGTGTGAATGCATCGCAGCTCCTCGTAAAGCCAGCTGGTTCGATCTTCATAGCCTCGAAGATGAGATGACGGCTTTCATGAGCCAGTTGTTTTCAGACGCATCTCACTCGAGTACGAGATTCTTACCTTGTCCAGACAGTGCTATAGCCTTGCCTTCTTTCGGCTTACTCCCTTCTGTAAGATGTTAGTTGCCAGGAGGGTAGCTAAGGTACGTAATTGGAGACTGGGTACGAGATAGTTAGGGCTCCGGCAGGCGGCCAGGGAAGATAAGGAAGTTGGTGAGACAGATCGAGAGCCCGACCCAAGACCGGAAATTTCCGACCGGCTCCGGTGCCTGTGGCATACAGTACTGCGCTGATAGATCCCTAGACTTAGCTAAGAAGTTCTCCAGTACCGGTCACTAAATTGGGGGTTTTAGTGCGGTTGTTCGAGAAAACTGGAAGAAGCAAGGAAGCACGTCTGTAATAGACAATGCTGGACGCTGGACGCTGGACGCTGGACGCTGGACGAATAGATTAGATTAGTCCCCGTCTTTTGTTCTTGACACCCGGAGCCGGAGCCGGAGAGAGTAGAATATGCCTGCACCGACGTACAGGTATAGCGGGAAGCTTCGCGATAGGCGCGCAAAGAAGGGCGGGGGGATCGCAAAGCGGCAGAAGTCTTCTGCTCGATAGCACCCATCTGCCCTACGCATTTGACTTGGCAAGCTGGGCTTTAACAACTCGCTGAGGTGAAATTGTGATGGAGCCGTTGGCCTCCGCACGCTGATGTGATCCGCTCAATGGTGTTGGTTGGACCCATGACGAGGAAAACGGAGAGGGATGGGCATCAAACCGGGGTCGTTTTTACTTTTATTTTTATTTTTAAGAATTATTATTAACCGCCTCCTCGTCTCCAGGTTTCTGCCCATGGGGTTCTAGTCGGAGGAACCACTTAGACTAACCACTAATAGTACAGTAGTAGGGAGAAGGGGGCACGCGGACGCTGTTCGAGGACTAGCGATCCGCAAACCCCGCGAACCCCATCTTTTCCCTCTCTCTCTCCCTCTCTTCCTTTCACCTTCTCTCCGTGTCGCTCTGCAAGTTGACATGAACATTTGTCGGTCTGTTCCAAGGAGAGGCACGCTACGGACAGCTACGGACAGCTACGGCGCGGCGGATGATGTATTGGAGCGGAGCCGTGCGGAGTCTCAGCTGTGCTCCGGGATGGAAGGGGGGGGGTGTGTGAGATGCGAAGGTCTGCGCGGTGTCGATAGACGCGACGTCAGCTGAGCAGATGGAAAGGGGGCAGAGACTGCAGAGCCCTTTGGATGAGGTGCAAATCTGGTGACCGAACCCTCGATGCTCTGGTTCAATTGTTGCGTACCGTGGCAGCACCGGCTGATCCGAAGGGCTCCATTGGAGAAGGCTGGTGAGGAAGAATATCGCAAGTGCTATGTCGCAGGACTGGATCGCCCTGCGAGAGAATACAGTGCGAAGGTTACGGGGCGGGATGAAGTTGGGATGGGACACCGCTCAGAGGAGGAGGCTACGCTCTAACTTGAAGAGGGAGAGAGCATGCGCTCCTGAGAACCCCGAATTCGCGGGCGTGCTCAGCCTGGGTCGGAGATGGCCCGGCATCTCACCAAGAAGCAACACCTGGCTTTCCGGTTTGGTCGACTCCTAACCTCGACTTCCCTCCAGGTTGCTGTCGAACTAACGATACTCCGTGTTTTCCTGAACTGCACTACGTGCTATTAGTATACGTAGTAGGCTGCTCCTCCGTACTCATACCATGCACTAATAAGGTACTAGCATAACGTGCAGCGTATTAGGCATGTCTT
The DNA here is from genome assembly GCA_003693555.1 of Coccinonectria pachysandricola. NCBI lineage: Eukaryota > Fungi > Ascomycota > Sordariomycetes > Hypocreales > Nectriaceae > Coccinonectria > Coccinonectria pachysandricola. Next base: position 170,456 of record QUZF01000034.1, read on the forward strand.
ACCGGCATCTGATCGCGCCCTGTCTGTCCACTTGTCTTCCCAGCTGTAGGTCTTGGCACTGTGCAGATTGACTGCTACCGCAGCGTCGCGAAGAGGAATCTGCATGCCGCATCTTGCAGAACCGTGGAATCGAGACCAGATCCCTCGACGTAGCCTCGCATCCTCCTATGCCTCACAGGACAGTGTAATGTAATGCACCCAGACCTCCCGAACTGATGCCATTCCGAGCGTCCGATGGCATCACGCAGTAGCATATACAGTACGTACCGTATATGTTCGGGCCTCGTACTCTGTATGTGGGTACGACCTAGGGATCAGCACAAGGACGTACTGTATAAACGTACCTCGATGAACTCCGGGCTGTCGCAATGCTAAGCTCCATGGAAACTCGCTACTGGGGGGGAAAGGAAGATTCTGAGTCAGTCTGCAGCGAGTGCAGCGGGTACTGACGTTTTATCAAACCGCAGGTAACGGGTTATCGATACGTTGCACGTAGCCACGGCGGCTCAATGTACTTCCCACCCGCTTGACCGGTTCCTTCCCCCCCCACTGGAGGCTCGGCACAGTGTGAGACACACCTTGCTGATTCAGACACACCCAGGCCCTTGGAGCACGCCTCACCCGAGCCAATCAATGCTTTCTGCGCGACTATCATAGCTTCAAGTACCTGAACCAATTTTTTTTTCTTCCTTTCTTCAGGTCAGGTCCCCCAAGCGACAATTGGCGCACCCAGATTCTGATTCCTCCTGTCCTACAATCTTCCTCTTCACTCTCCCTATCGTGTATCTTAGCTCTGTTTGCTCGAGTTGTCCCATTGTCCTCGTCTGTAAGAAACCACGACACTTCCTCCTCGAAAGGTCGATCCTCTTCTTACACGCGCCTCTCGTTCGTGTTAGGCTGCTTGTCGTCCTCCCTATTGTGTGGCCCCTAGTCCACCTTGTTACCATCGCGGATCCTCTTTTTCCCCTTCGTCTCCACGGGTCTCGGACCACCAACCGCCTCCGCCTCCGCCTTCGCGCCTCCGCTCTCGAGTTGACCTCAGCCGACTCAAAGGTCGCTCATTAGCTAGCTCATACGACCGTCGCGTGCTGTCTCCCTCCGCACGGCTTGTCCTCAATTGCAGCTGCAACTCTCCTGATCCAGCCCGACAGCTCTCCTCCCAGACCTGACGTGTCTGTCCGACTTCTCCGAACACAAGATGTCAAAGGTCACCGTGGCCAAGGAGGCCATCAAGGAGACCCTCATCGGCATGGATGAGCCCATTCACATCTCCGCGCAGAGCAAGGCTCGCTTCTATGCCAACGCGGTCAAGGACACTGAGGACGGCGACCTTTACATCGGCCTCGATCAGTTTGTCAAGGCCGTCGCGCCCAAGGATGAGGACTTTGTGAGTCACCTGCTCAGGCCACTTCTCAATTTGAGCATCGGTAGACTGACCTCGACGTTCGCGCCGTAGCACAAGATCTCGCGCGATCAGTACTCCATCCTCTTTCAGGTTGCCGACACCAAAGGTGCCGGTAAGGTAAGCCTTTCTGACTGGGGCGTTTTCGAGAACCTGCTCTCCAAGCCCGATGCCGAGTACGAGGTCGCCTTCCGTCTTTTCGACGTCGACCAGACCGGCAATGTAAAGTATGACGACTTCCGCACCTTGTACGAGCTGAACAAGGGCCCCGAGAACATCCCGTTTGACTGGGAGTCGGAATGGGCCAAGCTGTACATCGGCAGCAAGAAGCATCGCCACAACCTCGACTACCACCAGTTCTGCCAGATGCTGCGCGGTCTGCAGGGAGAGCGCATCCGACAAGCTTTCAAGCGCTTCGATAAGGATGGTGACGGCTACATTAGCCCCGAAAACTTCCAGCGCATCATTGTCGAGAACGCCAGGCATAAGCTATCTGACCATGTCCTCGAGAACCTGCACACCCTGTGCAATATCTCCGCCGGCACCAAGATCTCCTACGCCAACGTCCGCGCCTTCCAGAACGTCCTCAAGGAGATGGATCTTGTCGAGCTGATCCTACGCCGCGCCATTGACAAGAGCAGCGACGGCAAGATCACGCGCACCGACTTCCTCAACGAAGCCGCCAAGATCACGCGCTTCTCGCTCGTCACTCCCATGGAAGCCGACATACTCTTTCACTTTGCCGGCATGGACGAGCCCTCGGGACACCTGGGCTTGGCCGACTTCGCCAAGGTCCTTGACCCCTCATGGCGAAATCCCATCTACGATGCGGCCGAGGGTGCCATCAAGCAGAAGGCTGCTGCGGGTACCTCGTTTCTGAAGAAAGTGGCGCAGTCGGCCTACAACTTTGGTCTTGGTTCCATGGCCGGTGCTTTTGGTGCCTTCATGGTGTACCCCATCGATCTCGTCAAGACCCGTCTCCAGAACCAGCGAGGCCACCAGCCCGGACAGCGGCTGTACAATAACTCGATCGATTGCTTCCAAAAGGTCGTCCGTAACGAGGGTTTCCTCGGCCTGTACTCTGGAGTGCTTCCTCAGCTGGTTGGTGTGGCCCCTGAGAAGGCTATCAAGCTGACGGTCAACGATCTGGTCCGAGGCTGGTCGTCGGACAAGAACGGCAAGATCTCAATCTACAGCGAGATCCTTGCGGGTGGTAGCGCCGGTGCCTGTCAAGTGGTAAGTTTGTCGATTGCGTGACGTAGCGCTATATCCTGTCGCCGCTCGACTGACTCATGCTCCCATAGGTCTTCACCAACCCCCTCGAAATCGTCAAGATTCGACTGCAGGTACAGGGCGAGGTCGCCAAGACGGTCGAGAGCGCCCCCAGGCGATCGGCCATGTGGATCGTGAGAAACCTCGGTCTCATCGGCCTATACAAGGGCGCCACCGCCTGTCTCCTCCGCGACGTTCCCTTCTCCGCCATCTACTTCCCTACCTACAGCCACTTGAAGAAGGACTTCTTTGGCGAGTCGGCCACCCACAAGCTTGGCGTCCTGCAGCTCCTGACGGCCGGTGCCATCGCTGGCATGCCCGCTGCCTACCTGACGACGCCCTGCGACGTCATCAAGACGCGTCTGCAGGTCGAGGCGCGGAAGGGCGAAGCGACATACAACGGCCTGCGACACGCCGCCAAGACGATCTGGAAGGAAGAGGGCCTGAAGGCTTTCTTCAAGGGTGGTCCCGCCCGTATCTTCCGATCATCGCCCCAGTTCGGCTTCACGCTGGCCGCGTACGAGGTGCTGCAGAACCTGCTGCCCATGCCCGGCAGCCAGGCGCCCGAGTCATCCAAGATCCCCTCTGGCGTGTCGGGAGTCGTGTCGACGATCAAGGGCAGCATGGACAGCAGCCCCTTCGCGCGAAGCCGCAACGCGCTCAAGGTCATCCTCGACCTCGACGAGGACTTTGGCAAGATCAAGCTGCCCAACGAGAAGGGCTGGCGATCGCTACCCCGGGCCATGGGCGGAGGTGGCTCACAGTAAGATCGGGGATGTATAAGAAGGAAAGAAGTGTAGACAAGTAAGAGATGACCAGCGTCTGATAACAACCATGTGATTTGGGTGATTGCTCGGCAAATATGCTGGGGAAATCGGCTGATGGCCGGCGATGCGGAGTTTCGGATTGGCTCGCGGGGGAGGGAGGAGTCGAACCCCACGGCTATTATCATCCAGGGATACCCGCTCGAACCCGTTTTGAATTTTGCCAGTATGAAAGCGAAGTGAGCAAGGGTCGGAGGAGGGGGATCAAGAGGGAGAATAGGAAGAAGAAGACGAAGAAGAAGAAGAGGAAGATGATTGATCTGGGACCGCGCATGCGCTGCATCAGAGTCGGCGTTTCAGGGGCGGCATAAAGGGGCATGATGGCGCTGCGTTTCTGTAAATTCATATTTCCCCACCCCTTTCTCTCATATGTTCCCGACTTTGCTGTCTTGGTTTCCCCGTTAATCACGTAGAAAAAGAAAGACTCGTGTGTTCGATGTATGCGAGCCTAGATCTAGTCTAGAGTGCGGTTGGCGTTTTTGAAGTTGGATACATTAACGGAACAGAGGATAGAAGCGTATACACATGCTATATACACATGCTATATGCATATTCAGTTCCATCTTGAGGACTATCGAAAGCTTCGTTTGGATGGAGTAAACCCCGGAAATGCCGGTGACGAGGGATGTTTGCCGGTAGGTGAACGGAGTATAGCATTATATTGAAAGACGGATGGATCCTGTCGCCTAGCGACTTGGGTTGCAGCAGCACCACCCAAGGTCTATCTCTCGCGTGAATGAATAATCTAAGCCGTGGACCATGAGACATGAAGTCTCCTAGCAGTTTTAAATAACGCCAATGCCCTCTAACCATAGCCCTTTGCCAATCTAAAAAAAAAAAAACCCCCAATGACCAGAACGCCCGCTGTAACTCAGATTCATCATCGTGTCCTGATACCAATCATCCTTTTCCAGTAACAGCCTTCTTCTTCTTCTTCTTCTTCTTCTTCTTCTTCTAGACCCAGCCGTGAAAATGCAGAGAAGATTAGGGATGGCATCCCGACTACTCTGGTACCTCAACAGTGCACTTCTGCTAACCGTGCAGACCAGCCCAGCTGCATCGGCATCTCGTCCTGCTCCTCCACCTTTACTTCCGGGGGACTCGTCATCCTCCTCTCCAGCCAGCGCACGTAGTCCTCGAAGCCGGTGGTGCTACCCGTGATGCGGACCTTCCTCACGCCCCTGACGCCCTCGAACTTGCGCAAGTTCCCGTGGCCGACGCCCAAGTACATGGCCTGGACGACGTCGACGTTCAGCTCGTCCATGCCGGAGAAGGCCCTGACGACAGCGTCCTCGTCGAAGGGCACCTCGGTATCCAGCCTGACCTGGATGTAGAAGCGGCGGATGCTCGGCAGCACGTCGGCCTGCGTCACCGGGCCGTACCAGTTGCGCAGGCGGGGGAAGGAGGCGAGCATGGTCGGGTGGGCGATGAAGGTGTTTGCGGAGTAGAGGATCCACGTTGCCTCGGCGTTGATCTGGCGGTTGGCGAGGAGGAGGGCGGCGCAGACGTGGCTCGCGGAGTAGCTGCAGCGGGAGGGGCGGGCGAGGTTGGAGAATGTGGGCATGTGGAGGAGCATGGTGTATATCTCGAGGCGGATCTCGAGGGGAAGATCGAGGAAGCCTGTCTTGAGCGATCTTTGGCAGTCTCTCGAAGCCATGGTGGCGGTTGGTTGTTGGTCACTCGGAGTCGGGCGTATGTGGGCGGTGTCTTATGTGAGCATGTGTGCGTGTGAGTGAGTGAGTGTGTGCGATCCTCTCGCGATTGGTAGTAACGATTTAAGACGGGAGGTTTGTTCAGTTGTTGAGAGGAACGAGATGGAGGAGTATGAGATGAGGTAGAGGCTCGGCTCGGTTCATATATGTACAGATAGTGCTGGTAAAGTACTGTAGCTACAGCAGTTAGTCTACTGTAAGCCCCGGAGCCGCGCGATGGCCCAAGAGGGTAACGCTAATCTACACGTCGAGTTACCGGTAACGATCCCTGGCCGGCAGGGCTTGACCTGACCTGACCTGGGCTGATCTCGAGAGGGTGGGTTGTCATGCCATGTCATGCGAGGTGGGCTGGGCGAGATGGGGCTCCCTCTGAGCTGAGAGCGAGTGCAGTAGGTATACTGTACGTATCGACTGGTGTTGATGAATCCGTGGCGATGATCTATCTATCCTGTCTAGAGCAGACCCGACCTGGAGTACTGGCTGATACCAGGAGCGAGTCAGGTTACGGCGTCACCGCGCGTGGGATACGACTCGATACGTACTGTATTATCATCGTACCACGCGGGACATCATCTATCAAAGTCGATGAAAGGGGTACGCATCATCTACCTGCGACGTGACGAGACATTGATGAGTCGTCAAGACCCCTCGTCCGATCTCTCCCGAAATCTCCGGCGATGCCCGAACCAGCCACGCACGCACGAGCCCGACGCCACATCCGCCCTGCCAGGCGCTTCTCCACTGTAAACGTTGGAGCCTGCGAAGAGCTACAGTACTGTAAGTTGCGGGTACCTCCCATCTCACCTAATCCCCGCACTTACCCGTCTCCCAAGTACCCAGTGCTCAGCGGTGAGCCAGAGATCCCTTCACCTCAACACCACCACCGCCACCACTAACCAACCCTCGGCAACATCACCCTTTTCGACGCTTGTTCATCCCCGTTTACCTCGCGCGCCGTGAGATATCATGCCCGCCGACGGCTTCCTCTCCTTCCTCTCCTTCGCCTTCGGCTGGATCTACTTCATCGCGTGGAGCGCTTCCTTCTATCCGCAAGCCGTGCTCAACTGGCGCCGCCGCTCCACCTCCGGGACCACGGTCGACTTTCCCATCATCAACGTGCTCGGTAAGTGCGGGTGCGATCTTGCATTGCTCCCCCGACAAGTCCTTGTCCCTGCTGTTCCGTCGCACTCCCTGCCCCGTCATCCTGCGTCGCATCTGCTGCCAGCATTGTCTGCCCGTCCCTCTTGGTTTCCTCCTACAACCTCAGCCCTTGCGAGGGCATTGCGACTTATGCTGTAGTCTAGGGTTTCTCGCTTACTTCGTCTCCAACGCCTACTTCTACTACTCCCCCACCGTTCGCGCACAATACGCCGCTCGCCATCATGGTCTCGAACCGACCGTGAAGTTGAACGACATCGTCTTCGCCCTCCACGGCCTCATCCTCTCCATCATCACCTCCTCGCAGTACCTCCTCTCCGTCTGGGGTTTTCCGCCCAGCGTCGGCAACCGTCCTAGTCGCTTCATCCTAGGCATTGCTTCTGGCTGCGTCGCTGGCGTCGTCTTCACGTACATCATCGTCGCCGCCTCCCCCGGCAACGACCCCCTGAGTGATTGGGTCACGCTCGACACCGTTTACGCGATCGGCTATGTCAAGCTCGTCGTCACCCTGATCAAGTACTCGCCCCAAGTCCTGGCCAACTACCGCAACAAGAGTACCGAAGGCTGGAGCATCTGGCAAATCCTGCTCGACCTCGCCGGCGGCTTCCTCAGTGTCGGACAGCAAGGCATCGATAGCTATCTGCAGCGCGACTGGAGCGGCATCACTGGCAACCCTGTCAAGTTTGCTCTGGGAAACGTCAGCATGATCTACGATGCCGTCTTCGTCGTGCAGCACTACGTTCTGTACCGCGAAGCTGCGCCTCGCTCGGATGGTGAGGAGAGGGGTTTGCTTGTCGACGAGCAGCGGAGACTGGATTGAAACGGCGGCGCTTATGATCTCGACTCTGCCGTAAGCGATTTGCATGGTATGGAGAACGGACGCTACTACCCAAGAAGCGGCGTTAGCGAATACCCTTGATTTTTGCCAGCATCTACCCCAGCAACATTTTCGCATATATCTCTCCGTAAGCACTCTACGAGGTCTCGTGGAACCAACATCAGTCATCAAATTCTCTTGCCCTCGACTGCAAGATATATCTTATACTCATAGAAATTACAATATCTACATGGCGACCCGCATGACACTACCTCGTCAGCGACCGTATGTGGGCCTTATCTGCCGGCCCCGCGTGGGTCGTATCCGAAATCCACAAGAGAGGCCTGGTGCAGTAATAAGTTTGGGAGGCAGTCGTGTCATAACATGATATGATATGGGTGATATGTTCTATTGTGTTGCGCAACCTCCGTCATGATCATCTGCCCCTTACCCTCTATAGAGCTTCGCCACATTGACAGTTACGCTGCTACATCATACATAACCCTCCATTCAACGGTATTCTTACAAAATCTAAAGTACAAAGTTGATCGTCTTGCCACCACGCACGGGGATAGCCCGCTTCGCCGCACGGAGATTATAGGGACCCTCGCCGAACCTCGCAGCGCCCTCTTCCGTAGCCAAGATCTCGCTCACCATCCAATCGCGCAGCGCATCGCCTTGAAGCTCCGGCGGTGGGGGAGGGATGTTGACGACGCCGCGGACCTTGCCGTTTACTTGCACAGCGCAAGGCTGGTGGCGTGGTCGCAGCAGGTCTGCGACCGAGGGATCGGCCACGGGGAAAGATGCCGTGTTGAAGATGGATGGTGATGATGAAGAAGGGTAGAGAGTGGCCCAGCATTCCTCGGCAAAGGCGGGCGTGATCGGCGCCGTCATGGTGATGAGTATGGATGCAGCTTCGCGCTTGATAAACGCGCTTGCAGCGCTGTGGTTGACGAGCGTGTTGGTGAGGATCATCAGATCCGATACGATGGTGTTGAGTGAGTAGACTTCCTCGTACGAAGCTGTTACCGATGCGACGATCCGCTGGACGTCGCGCCAGATGGCCGTCTCAGCATCCCACTGCGCAAACTCCTTGGCGTCCATGGATCCCAACCGCTGGTGCTTGGCAGACAGATAGTCCTTGACGGAGGTGACGTCCTTTACGGAACCGGCCTCTGTCTTTAGGGCGACGACCTGGTCATGCAACCGCTGCAGCCAGCGCGTGACGCCCGAGATCTTGGCCTCATCCCAGTTGAGCACGTCGCCCACGGGTGCCTGGAAGAGCATGTGCGCACGAGATGCATCGGCGCCGTACTTGGCGATGAATTCGGTGGGGTCGACGCCGTTGTACTTGGATTTGGACATCTTCTCGTACGCTACGGTCGCGGTCTGACCTGAATAGACGACGCGGGGTTTGGCGGGATCCGCGAGGTCGACCTCGTCCGACTTGAGGAACTTGCCGTTCGCCGGGTCGATATACGTCTTGCCATGGACCATGCCCTGAGTGATGAGGCGCTTGAATGGTTCTGCCGAAGGCGCCGTCTCGTCCGAGTACTGAGGTAGCAAGGGAGTCGTGGCGAGGAATTTATAGATGAAGCGAGCGTAGAGGAGGTGCAGAATCGCATGCTCGATGCCGCCGATGTATGTGTCAACCGGAAGCATCTTGCCAGCCACGGGCGAGAATGGCTGCAGGGAGTTTTGAGGGTCCACGAACCGGGCGTAGTACCAGCTAGAGTCGACAAAGGTATCCATCGTGTCAGTGTCTCGTCGAGCAGGGCCCTCACACTTGGGACACGCCGTGTTGACAAACTCGGGAGCTGACTCCAGGGGGTTTCCGGTACGGCCCTCGCTCCAGTGGCCATCAACCTCCGGGAGCTCGACCGGGAGTTGGTCGTCAGGTACGGGCACAGGACCGCATGAGTCGCAGTGGATGATGGGGATGGGTGTTCCCCAGTATCTCTGTCGGCTGATGAGCCAATCTCGAAGGCGCCACTTCTCGACGGGCTTGGCTAGATTGGCCGCCTTGAGCAGGTTGACAATCATCTCTCCAGCAGCCGTAGAGTGCTTTCCCTTGAAGGGGCCGCTGTGCTCCGACATGAATCCATGCTCGGTAAGAGGTTCGTTGTCCAACGTCGTTGTTGATTCATCCTCTGAATATGTCAGGGCATAGCGGATCGGTTGGTCGTAGTGGTGTTCCTTCCAGAACGCATTGTCGCGAAGATCGTGCCCGGGAACGCCCATCACGGCACCTTCTCCATAATCACCCAAGACATAAGGTGCGACGTAAACGGGTAGCGATACCTTGCTCGCGTCTGGAGTATCCTCGTGGTAGGCCAGTGGGTTGATTGCCCGCACCTGGGGTAAGAGATATCCAACCTTGGAGTCGGGAGAGAGCCCAGGTATCGTGTCCAGGAAAGCCTGGAGCTCCGGGTCTGCCGCTGCCAGCTGTCGCACGACAGGATGAGTCGAGGCGAGAGCAACATATTGGACACCAAAGAGTGTGTCGGGACGCGTTGTGAAGACTTCAATCGCAGCCCGCATGTCGTGACCCATTCCCAGGATGGGGAAGCTGATCATGGCGCCCGCTGATTTTCCTAGCCAGTTCTTCTGCTGTGCTAGAACGCGTTCCGGCCACGCACCTTCTTTGGCGAGTGCTTCGAGATCATCGAGGAGAGCTTCGCGGAACTCGGAAATGCGGAAGAACCATTGCTTGAGCCTGCGCTTCTCGACCTTGGCACCAGACCTCCACGAGCAGCCATTGGCATCAACCTGCTCATTCGCCAGTACCGTCATGTCGACGGGATCGTAATTGACCTCGGCTTCATCCTGGTAGGCGAGACCGCGTTCGTGCAGCATGAGGAATAGCTTCTGGGTATGCTTGTAGAAGTCGGCGTCGCACGTCGCTATCTCCTATGGAGATGGTTAGCCCCGTCTCTCTACTCATCGCAGCGTGGCAAAGTCTGACTTGCCCGTTCCCAATTCCAGCTTCCGTTCATGACGTCTAGCTGTTCCTTCATCTTGGCGATGTTACTCCTAGTCCACGAACCAGGTGCAACTCCTCTCTCGAGAGCGGCATTCTCGGCGGGGAGACCGAAGGCATCCCAACCCATGGGAAGCATGACCTTCTCACCCTTCAAGGTGCGATATCGAGACACGACATCGGCAATGGCATAGACACGGAAATGTCCCAGATGGAGGGTGCCCGACGGATACGGGAACATCGGGAGGACATAGTGACTGTCGCGGGCCGCGCCCTTCCTGTCGGACGCATCGCTCAGTTTCTCGTTCTCCTTCCACTTCTGGCGCCACTTGCTGTCGAGGGCTGGTAGGTCTACAGCATACCACCGTCGCGTGATTGCGCCGAGCGACTTGATGCGTGTGGTCGTGGTAAGATGTGGTCGAACCGCGCCGCGGGCGGAGCTGTCTAGTGTCGATACAGCATCGCGAGCGCGGGCTCGGGCGCAGCTTGCTAGCCTTCCGTGAAGCAATGGCATGAGCGCGTCTGCATGCTGCGGCTATGCAGAGTTAGTCCGTGCTGCCGAGACGTTGAGCTTTGAGCGTTGAGCGTTGAGTGATCGGTAAGTACTAAGCCGTGTGCTGCTGAGACGTTGGAAATGCTTCGGGACCGTCTCACGAGACTCCTCGCGCTGAGCTTCACTTCACACTTTCCAGGGCTCCAAAGTGTCGAGGCACGGACCATATCGCTACTTCTAAGAGCCGCTCTGGGCCGGTAACGCATTCTGCAGATGCACACCCCAGGTACCCGCTTGGACCCGGCTCCTGGCATCGGCCTGCTCCTCATTAGCGGTCTCACAGGGCGGTTGACCGCTGGAGGCTCTGCGTCATCGCGCCGGAGCGACAACGGAACAGTACTGTGCGCGGCGACTAGGCATCACCAAGCCCCGCCAAACAAAAAGTCAGTCCCCCAGTGCAGGGGCACGTGGAGAGAGTGACCCGGGGCTCGATATACACTCTCATCCCTCAACTCCAATTGCGAAGTCCAAAGGGGACGACGGCTTTCGACGATTCTTGTCCACCGCTACCGCCGGTCGAAGCCGACACGTCTATAGTCTTTCTTCCCTCGGCATCGGTCTCGTGATATCGACGTGACCACCGGTGACGAACAAGACCCCGCGCAGGTTATCTCTCCATCAATCGGCTTACTCCAAACGATACTCGCGATACTCAACCACAAACAAACAACTAAGCATCTAAAACGACAACCTCGCAATCACCCATCATCATCATCACCATCATCATCATGGACAAGATCACAGACCGCATCGCCGCTCTGCCGGCCGATGCTACCTACTTCTCTCTCGAGTTCTTCCCTCCAAAGACTGCCATGGGCTTCTCCAACCTCCGAGACCGTCTCCATCGCATGGAGCGAGCGCTGCGGCCGCTCTTCGTCAACGTCACCTGGGGCGCTGGAGGCTCGACGTCGCAGAAGTCGCTTGAATTGGCCGAGCTCTGCCAGCGCGAGCTCGGTCTTACTACTTGTCTGCATCTGACATGTACGAACATGAGCCGGAAGCTCATCGACAAAGCCCTCGAGGACGCCAAGGCACTTGGCATCCGCAACATTCTCGCTCTGCGAGGTGACCCTCCTCGAAGAGAGGAGTACCGCGACCCCGAAGACTCGGAAGAGGACGGTGAAAGCGATTTCAATTGGGCCAGAGATCTGATCAAATACATCCGCAAGAACCATGGCGATTACTTCTGCATAGGAGTTGCCGCATACCCAGAGGGACATGCCGACGAGAGCCACCCGCTCGGACAGAGTCTGGAGCACGATCTTCCCTACCTGGTCGAAAAGGTTCAAGCCGGCGCCGACTTCGTCATGACCCAGCTCTTCTTCGATATCGAGGCGTATGGAAAATTCGAGGAGACGCTACGGCAACACCCCAGCGGCGCTTTCAAGACGCTGCCCATCATCCCCGGCCTCATGCCTATTCAGAGCTTTCAGATGATCAAGAGGACGACCAAGCTGAGCCACGCCAGGATCCCCGAAGACATCCTCTCCCGCCTGACCGCCGTCAAGGGAGACGACGAACGAGTCAAGTTGGTGGGTGTGGATATCGTCAGCGAACTCGTCGAGAAGATCAAGGAGATCAAGAGCAAGACGGCCGGCCCCAAGGGTTTCCACTTCTACACGCTGAACCTCGAGAAGGCTGTCTCGTTCATCCTGGAGCGAACCGAGCTGATCCCAGACCCCCCCGAGGACGAGGAGGCCATCGTGGTAGACGAGTCCGCCAATATCCCAGCGCTTCAGGTGAACGGCAGCTCCAACATGCCGAAGAGCAGCCGGTCACGCTCCCACGATTCTCGAAGACACTCTTCCATCGGATCAGATCCTCACAATCGCGTCATCGTTGGCGACCGATCACCAACGCACCCCGAGTGGGAGACTTCCAGCCTTGAAGCCGGCCAGCCCGCCGAGGACATCAACAGCCGCGCCAACACGCTAGCCATCTCCGAAGGCGAGGGTGCGCTCGGCCGAGAAGCCACATGGGACGACTTCCCCAACGGTCGCTTCGGTGACGCCCGCTCGCCGGCCTACGGCGAGATCGACGGCTACGGCGTCAGCCTACACATGTCCATCACGCAAGCCGTCAACTACTGGGGCTATCCCAAGACGCGAAGCGATATCAACGATCTCTTCATCAAGCACATCTCCGGCGAGCTCTCGGCCATTCCCTGGAGCGAAGAGGAGCTCCTCGCCGAATCCTCCACCATCCAGCCACATCTGCTCGAGCTCAACCGCAAGGGCTGGTGGACCGTCGCCTCGCAGCCTGCCGTCAACGGTCTGCGCTCCAACGACAGCACCTTTGGATGGGGTCCTAGCAACGGCTTCGTCTTCCAAAAGTCATTTGTCGAGTTCTTCATCCCGGCAGACGAGTGGACGACGTTGATGGCCAAGCTGATGTCACCCGAGGTGCGAGGACGAGTATGCTTCTACGCCGGTAACGCCCGCGGCGACTTCGTCTCCTCGGATGCCATCGGCGGCGTGAATGGGAACCCGGTCGTCACCGTTGACGGCACCAACGCGCAAGGGGACGGCACTACAGTCACCACGGACCCGACGCCCACGACGGGTGGCGCGACTACCAACGCTGTCACGTGGGGTGTATTCCCTGGAAAGGAGATCATCACGCCAACGATCATCGAGGAGGTTAGTTTCCGAGCTTGGTGCGAAGAGGCGTTTGGTATCTGGGCCGAGTGGGCCAAGGTCTACGGTCGGGCGTCTGACAGCGAGAAATTGCTCAATGGTATCAAGAACGAGTACTGGCTCGTCAACCTGATTCATCACGATTTTGTAGAGAAGGATGCGTTGTGGAAGTTGCTGTTGGATTAAGGGGTCGGTTGTATAAACGTGCGAACGGGGGGCGTTGAGGCGGAGCGATCAAAATGAATAAATGATATAAAGCCAAGGATGACGAAGCATGTCAAAACATATCGCGCAATGTTGTGTACGATGAATCTTGTATTCACACGCAAGTGTCCTCAGCGTGTACTAACTAATAGTAGCTAATGGGTAAGTCGACCGGTTGACCTCCCCTTCTGTATCCCTTTCCCATTGTGATATCTCTAGACCGACTGGATGGAGAGAATTGAGACCATGCTGTCAGAGCCTCCATTTTGTACGATGTGAGAGCCGAATCAGGCTAAAAACAAAAGAAATGGTCGATGCTGGTTGTTGCAGAATATGCCCGGCTATACCGTGACCCAAAAGATGGTTTAGCAAATCGGTTGAAAGCATATATGTTGATGTACAAAGCTAACGAGATGGCTCATGAAAAGCCAATGCGAGAATCCCTTTCCCCCAAACGCCATGTATCATGGAAATCAAGAGTAGTGTCGTAATGAATCGTTGGGTTGTGTTTTAGACAACGTCGTTTGCCAGTTACTCGAAGACAAGCGTGCTCAGTTGACGACTCGATGAAGCCTGGCTTCACGTCGGTTCAAATCTCGCTCTCGTTGTCCATGTAAACGCCAGAGCTACCCATGAAGTCGTTCGTGCCAGAAGCCGAGAACCCAGGATGGCCATAAAGATCAGCATCCAGCTCACTTAGGTTAGGCTTGCGTTCAACGTGGCCAAAAATAGAGGCAGCCTGGGAAGGGGCGTAGACGGGAGTCTGATTCCTAGGGGTCGCTACGTCCCCATCAGACTCGCTGCTGTTCAGGTGAGCGGCAGCGTCGGCGATGGTAGCGCCGGCGCTGATGGCTGCTCGACGAGATGGGGTGCTAGCCTTTCGACCACGAGCCGAGCTCGGGGTCTCGGTGTGCTTGGCACGCTTGGACGGAGTGACGTCCTGTTCGCTGTAGTTGACCTCCTCGTCATCTAGGTCCGAATCGGAGCGCTTGATGAAGGACTGGGGGGTAGGGCGAGAGCGCTTAGAAGAGGCACCAGAACGACTGGTGGGCATACGCGGAGTCGCAGACCCCTTGGAGGGGGTCGAAGGGCCGACCGAGCCAGCGCCGCCGAGCGACAGGCAGCTAGCGACATCGCCGCCTGCGCTCTCGACACGGCGGAGATGCTCTGCATCCTTCTTGATGCCGCGAAACTGGAACTGGATACCATCGGTGGTAGACTGACCGAAGTACTTGGCGATGTCTAAAGATGAGAGGTTAGCAAGCGGCCCCCTGTCCTGCAGTCTCTGTGCTCGTTGGAATGATGAAAATGGCTCGTCGCATCCAAGTGAGATAGGGGCGCCCTACCGTTCTTGTCGATGGATTTTTCGGCCTTGGGTAGTTCATTCTCATCCGCTGTCAGATCTTTCATGTCTAGATTCTCGGCACGACCTAGTCGAACAAGAACGGACTGTGCGCGGAAGATGCGAAACCGATGTTGAAGGGCAAACTCGGTCATATCAGATCCATAACAAGCAGCGATTTCTGGGTGGGAGAAGTCAATCCCTGTCTTGGTTTGACTTGGAGACAGGCCAAAGATGACCAGTTCCGACAAATGTGAGGCGGATGCATGGTACAGTGGGATGGGAAGTAAGGGTGATATAAGGTCGCCGAGGGCTACAACTCAGCTTACCTTTGTAATTCCACTTGACTTCGGGGTGAGCCGCTACGATGGCGCGGACCATACGGGCTTGCGCCTCGTAGGTCTTGTAGTTGGCCTTGGTATTAACCGGAGGCATGGTGAAATCGAGTGAGTGTTATCTGTCGATGCGGAATCAGTCTCTGCAGTTGAAGAGTATCAAGGAAGAGTATGACGAACAGTTGAAAGGTTGGATGCCCGGGAGGGAAAAGGTAGGCGGAGGAGGAGGCAGCAAATGGTGACAGGGTCGAGGTTTGTATAGCTTGTAGAGATTGTAAGGTTAGATGAAAAGGACGAAGAAGAAAGAAAGGCACTAGAAGGGAGGGAGGGAAGAGGGAAGTTTGTTCTGGCAGCGAATCAGTCAGAAGTCGTGAAGTGAGGAGCTCAGCCGACGCGTAAAGTGAATGTGTCGCGGTGACGTAGGCAGACTCAAGAGCTCGTTCCGCTAAAGACGAGCTGAAGCGTTGTATACGCGCGAGGAAATGAGAGAGAGAGGGAGAGAAATCCGATTGTACCGATGCATAGATCGAGAGTGAATGAGAGAGGCGGGCAAGAGGCCAGAAATCAGCTTGCTCAGTGTCCGCACGGGAAAGCTGGAGTGGCCGTTCTTGACGTCTGGCAGCAGCTGCGAGAAGCGAGAACTTCTAGCGCACCCTTGTCAGAGTCAATACAGGCGATGCGTCTCGATCAAGGGTCTCGTGGTCTCCGGGGCAATGAGAGGTCTGGTCTGCCTGCACACCCACCGATGGCGGACAGGGGTTGTTGGAGCTGCCGAGGCCTAGACTAGAAGTTGAAGACCAGCCAAGTTCGGTCATCCGATATGACGGAGAAGACTGCACAAAACCGTTTGCAATGAATGGGTGATTGATGATGCGAGTGGAGGGTCTGGAAGTAGGACTGAAGTCAAGCTGAATGACCAACGGTTGGGATCGCAGTCGTGGCGGGAAAGTCAACAACGGTCAGGGGAAGAGAAAATGCAGGTGGCTGGGGCGGGTTCTGTGGTGGGTGAGTGCGGATTTAGATGACGCGAAACCTGACGCTCGCCGGTCGCAATCCAAGCGCACAATCACTAGAGCGTATGCAGGTTACGAGAAAAAGTCGACGGTGTTCTATAGCCCTCCGCGACCTTGCTGGGAGAAGTTTCCTCATCTAATCTACTACGTGAGCCAGGTTGATAGCTCGGTAACTCTGGGCCAAGAAGTATCTTCTAAGCAGGAAATAACGGTCGTCGCACCCTCGACTCAGCCGAGGCTAACGTCCTACCACTAGGCTTCGGCTGTGTGTCCCTGTACCTGCGCCAGAGCTTACAGCTGCTAGCAGCTGCCCGCAATGGCCGCGTCGTATCTCGTCACCAACACTATTCGATGGTCAAACTGGGGATGCGAGTACCCTTGGAGACCTTCGGCTTCGTTGACTCGGGGCCACGTCAAGAACTCCGTCAATCCTCGTCCCGCCCGGAAGAAGCCTTTTCAGCCGGTCGAATTGCGATTTCCTGGTGCAAGGTTGCAAGCAGCAACGACTTGAAAGTTCCCCAGCCTCACATGACCAACACACGTCTCCGAGCAGATCAGAATACGCAAGAAACTTGCCTCGAGTGCTGCTTTCCAGATCATGGCCAGAGCGGCGTTCAGAAGGCTTGTTCACTCTGTCAGAATCTCTGCCGTCGACAACTCAGTAGAGGTCGGGACGGCCCGTCACGGTAGGCGCGGCACGCTAGAGGTGACCCGGTGACTCAAATCATTCCTGCAAGCCGTGGACGGGTTACTACGCAGCGACGCGCCCTGTTGACTTTGCCTCTGCACGCGATACAGAACCTACTTAACGTCGACCTCGGAGTTACTTGCCAGAAAAGCGGGTCGCCGCGTGGGCGATAGGCTCCGGCTCGACGCGCGGTTCGCGACAACTGGCGGCGGCGGCGGCGAAGACCACTGGCCCTCTTCCAGCGGGTGATCCTTGACCTCGGCGGGTGCGCCTTCGCCATAGACCAGATATTGGATGCCCAGAAACGCGTCGCAGGACGCCTGGAACATGCCAGAGATCTTGAAAGACCAGGGAATCTCCGAAGTCGCTGTGAAGAACCAGTACAGCTTCATGGCGTCACCACCAAGCCACGACCCTAGCACAGAAAGTCGAAGGCCCTTGGTAGATTGAGAGCTCGCATTGGCCAGGATCTGCGGGATCGGGAGCGTCGCCTCCACCGCGAGGCCAACGTATCCGATCGCGTTGGCGTAGGTCGAGTATACGCTTGGGAATTGCGATAGGCAAAGCTCGAGGAGGACGAGGGCGCCGAAGAAGTAGAGAATGGCGTGCCAGTATCTGAGAATCATGAGCAGTGAATGGGGAGGAATCGAGCGTTTCGACCACTCACCGCTTCGGGGATCGCCACTGCCAGAAGTTGTAGGGGCGCTGGATGTTGAAGATGCCATTGTTGCTCGTACCGGTGAATGGGACGCTACCGTCTCCCCCCTTTGAGGATGGCGAAGGCCGATGGTCCAGCGCGACCTTTAGGAGGATGACTTGGACGACGACCATGATCAACGACTGGCAGAGCAGGCTCATGTCGTATTGCACTTCCGGCCAGTAGAATATCCTGCCCGTCCGCGCTCAAGTTAGCCCAGGCACCGTGGTGCGCCTCGATGGGAGTGGATCAATCGAACCTGAGGAAAGACGCGACGAGCATGATCAGCGGGATGTCGAGGGAGAAGCCGGCGCTGGACTTGGCACGCTGCATCGAGATGATCTGGTCGCTGTAGGAGATGATGGGAGACATGACCATGAAGAAGGGGGTCAGGTAGCCCGTGATCGTAGCGAGCCAAGCCATGTTGGCGTCGGTGCTACCGGCTTATTATTAGATTATCGAAAGTATCCGAGACGGGGGAGGGCCGAGATCGATGTGGTCAATCTCGCAAGCGACGTTTCACAAGCTTGTCGGTTGGGGTACTATGTCGAGGGGCGACGAGGGCAGGTCGACGAGAGGACGCGCGGCGACGGGAGCCTATCGACAACCGATTGAGGGTAGCTGCGAGACGTGTGAGGAGCGTGGAGTGAAGCGAGACAAGTACCCAAGTTCAATGGTGCGCGATGCTCTCTGTCCGAGTCGAGAAACGGTTGGGGGGAATTGCTACGCGACGGTGTCGTTGGCATATCGGATTGATTTCCCCTGATTCGGCCCATGCCCGATCGTATTGGATGAATCGAGCCCACTGTCCCCGCTAAAGCACGGCGAACTACAGCGAGCTTTAGGGGGGCCAAGCTCACCAAGCTTCGCGGTTTCCAGGGCTGATCGGCACGACTGCCGGCACTCTACGATTCGGCTC
Source organism: Coccinonectria pachysandricola (assembly GCA_003693555.1). Lineage (NCBI taxonomy): Eukaryota > Fungi > Ascomycota > Sordariomycetes > Hypocreales > Nectriaceae > Coccinonectria > Coccinonectria pachysandricola. The sequence goes on from QUZF01000034.1 coordinate 189,008, forward strand.
CACTGGGTCTGCAGCCACACGCTTGGTTGGTCAGCCACCGAGCTGAGTTGATGGCTTCCAAGCTTGGCGTTGACGGATGAATGAATTTCTTCGACGAAATTTCTTCGACGAAATTGCATCTGCACGCTAGAACGAACATTGCCGAGCAACTGCTTGAAGCTGAGCGCTTCCTCAGTGACGAGCTATGATTTATCTGTATGCTAACAAGACCTGGCCGCTTGTCAGAAGAACCTTGGCTCCCACGCCTCTATAGAACTCCAGGATCTTAGCCGCAAGCAGTGGCAGAGCCTCAAAGTGACGCATCACATTGTCTCGAGTTGATTGTTTTATTTCGAATCGTTTCAATCCCGCTTGATAACATTTCTATATGTACAGCGCCTGACCTCATCATCTTGACAGATGTGTCTTGTCATGTTCGTTCAGATACGCAGAATGCAGCATTGAGAGCTGTAGCTTGATATCCATCCCCTCGCCAACCGGCATCGTGATGTAGCGAGACGTATCAGGCTTCAATTCAAGACGAAAAGGACAGTTCCGTGTAAGTAAAACATGTAGGTCATACAGGATAGTGGATGCACTGGTTCTGACTCTGAGACATGCAATTCTTGCTAGTTTGCGTATGTATACAGAGACGTCAACTTACCCCCTCCCCAATAGCCGATTTGACGCTGATAGGATAAAGAGTGAGGACAACGATGAAAAGGAAACACTTGTACTCAATAGCACAGAAATCTGCTACAATTTTCCCCTACACATAATCATGGGCGCATCATACGGTTCACTGCTTCGTTGAAATCCTTCACCTATCTAGTCTTGCATGTCCTTCCAACACGACATAGTCACCGACGTTGCTATATTCCTACTACTTCCTTGCTGTGGCTATATCCTTCCATCTGGCCAGTGTATATCCCCAACCAAAACACGTCACCTATCAAGGCTGTTGGTAAAAGCCTGAACTCGAGACATGATATGGTTTGCTTCAACATTGTGACGTACTTTCAGCCTGCTCATCCCTTTCCGGTCATGTAGCTAGCTGTCTAGCTGGTAACTCTCAGGTGCTGCGAGTGCAAAGGCCCAAAGGTACTGTGCTCGATGTTTTTCGTCACAAGTCGGGACTGTCTCGAGTGACTCGGTCATGTTCAGATATTCACCCTCACTCGAGGCACTGACAGATGGATATGATTTAGACTCGGGGCAGCTTTTGGGCGTGTTCCTCTCTAGTTTTGCATAATCCCGTAAACAAAGCAAACTCTAAGCATTTCCATATGTGCCATTTAACATTGGAAAGATGGTATCATGATCATGACGGTTTGTACGAGGAGGATCTTGTCCACCAGATAATTAAAAAAAAAAAAAAAAA